>WFKH01011925.1:48547781-48558434 GCA_016163765.1 Magallana hongkongensis
AATACAGGCGATAGTTCCCCTCAAGTTAAAAAGCATAATTAACGAAAATGAAACGAAAATCAAAACAAGCTAAAACCACCGTCACAAGTTTAAATGTCAACGCATTGAAATATTTAACCTCAATTTACTTCACAAAATCAGCACAAATATATTTTGCATGTTTCAAATATTCCCTTCGCACGTAAACTGTTGCACAACAAGCAAATTCATCTTTGTCAGTTTAACCCGTTTGTCATGCATCAGACATGGCTGCTTCCAAGAAAGAACTTTCGTTTTCGAGATATGGAATACCAAACCCGAAGTTATTAACTGATTGACCGCGTTTATCTCTTCATTATTATTTTCGTAAATTACCCAAATTTGAAACAGAATTAGCCCATAATTTTTGCAATTTATATTTTCCTTTCCAGAAGGATTATTTTTGCTAAATTACGTTGAATTTTACTCAGTAGTTCTTGAGAAGAAGATTTTTTAAAATGCACCCCCCTTTTACTACAGTTTCAAGATTTTCTCCGCTTTGAATAAAGATCGGTCTTTCATTTCTGCAATTTATATTTTCCATACCATAAGGAGGCTTTGTGCCAAATTTGGTTGAAATTGACTCAGTAGTTCTTGAGAAGAAGATTTTTTAAAATGCGCCCCCCCCTTTTTTTTTTACATTTTCAAGGTAACTTCTCCGCTTTGAATAAAGATCGGTCTTTCATTTCTGCAATTTATATTCACCATACCATAAGGATACTTTGTGCCAAATTTGGTTGAAATTGGCCAAGTGGTTTTAGAGAAGAAGTTCAAAATGTGAAAAGTTTACAGACGGACAGACAGACGGACAGACGGACACACGGACGGACAGCCGGACGACGGACAAAATGTGATCAGAAAAGCTCACTTGAGGTTTCAGTTCAGGTGAGCTAAAAAGCAAGTAAAAAAGACATGCCCTGTTTCAAAATTTCAACTGAATCACTATAATTCTTTAATTTTGAACAAACAATTATCAATATTCACCAAACTGTTAAGAATAAGATACTGTATAAAGGGAAATATTTGCCCCCGTTTTATTTTCGCCCCTTTCGCCCTCATTGTCAGCGGGCGAATTTGAGACTGGACAAATTTCACTGTCTCAAATTATCTCTCTATAAACACAATTGTGTCTGGGCGAATTCAAGACAGGGTGAAACTGTTTGCAAGTGTAGAAGGGCGAAAAGTACATGGGGCGAAAATAACCCCAAATACAGTAACATCCATTTGTATTTATTAATAATCATTAATTAAAAAATATAAAGACAGACATCATAAAAATAACTTTACACACTGTTACACATTTTCTGAAGCCATAGGCGTTTGTCATATTCTACATTGTGTGACAAGGTCTTTAGTGCGTTTGAAATAAAAAATGGAAAAAATTTATACTCGGATAATTTCTGGACACGCGAGCAGATATTCTTTTTGATAATATTAGATTTTAATCTGATCAAAAATTGAAGCACAGAATCTGATGAACTATGTTACAAATTAGTATGGCCTTATCTAAATAAAAATTCTAGCAGCACATAATCAGATGGTGTTCAAAATTTGTGCAAATTTTCAGACTTTTCCGTGCAGTAGTTTCAAAGTTTTTAGGGGGAACAAAATTGTCTACAGACAGACAGATGGACAGAAGGACAAGGTGATTCCAATATACCCCCTAAACTTCATTTGCAGGGGTATAAAAACCTTCTAGAAATAAGATCAATACATGGGACATATATTAATAGAGAAAGGAAGACAAGAAAATATTTGATGGCAAAAACTTTGCTGAAAGTGCATGCATTTCTAATTACTTGCCTATATATATGCCACATTTAACAAAAAGTCTACATAATCAGTTAAAATATTATTGAAACAAGCATTTTAATTGGTCAAAACATTAACAACTTACCCTTCTGCCACAACAGATGCAAAAGTTTTTTCTTCCTACAAATAAAAAAGTTTGTCTTTAATGTTTTATGGTTAAAATTAAGTGTGCAATAAGAAGAGATCTTAAATGATATTAAACAAAACCATTTCAACCATTTCAAATTAAAAAGTTTCCCCACAATTTACCCACTATAGGTCATCTTCAGATCATGAAAATATAAACATGTACTTCAACATGTACTTATCAAAGCCAGATTTGATAGTGTGAGAAAAATGTCCCATAAGCAGACAAGTATTTAAGATTTTGCATTTCTAAGGGCAGATCATCAATCAAAGTACTGAAAGTACTGAGAGACGGGGTCTTGAAAGTTTGAATTTGTAATTGTCAACGTTTTGCTCGAATATGCTTCCAAAAATTCTGAGTTTGAATTAGGTGTTTCAGTCTATGTTAAAATTCGGATTTTTGCCTGATACTTTGTCTAAAATCTTTACTAAATCCCAGCCTGGACTGTCCTTCATAATTTTAGAAAACTGACACAACTTTATTTTATGTAAAATAAGACCCCAAGGGAAACAACTAAGCGGGTAAATCAAAACAACTTTATCTAGGTAGATAATTTAAATTATTAGATTTATTTAATTTTGTGATCCAAGGGATCACATATAACCATTCCAAATCATTGAAAATCATTGAAAAGGAATGTTTATTGTATGATGGTTTTAAATTGTTAATGTTAGCTATTAATTCAGAATTATTTGATTTTAAAATTTCTTATATTTGCAAAGTTAACGCTTTTAACACCAAAATTAACAAATGTTGTAGGAAATTGTCATTTCAGGGATATGTGTCTTTTCAATACACTCTCGTCTATTAAGTGCAAATTTTCATGCATGTCTTGGGAAAAAAATGAACTTAATTTCGACAGCGATTTAATTTGAATTTTTTCGAAGAGCTACAAAAAAGGATTTGAAAATCAGATTTTTAAACTACGATATAAACTATGAGTTTTTATTTTCATAAAATTGAGATAAGTACTATAATTTCTATTCACATGTACTACCACACGGTAAATTAAAAATTTAAAACATAACAACCATGCATTATTTCTGAATTCTTAGGTCTAATATTGGTGTGAGATATTTACCGATTGGAGAAAGATGACAGCTGAGTTTCTGATGATGGACATTAAGATATTGATGAAGAAATTATTTTATTCATGATTATGACTGGTTTTGTACGTTTATAAAGTATAGAAAAAAAAGTATAAACTTATGTCTCATAACATGTAAAAAAAATTACATATATATATTCCAACTAAGCCGGACAACATAAACATTAACATTTAACTTGGTTCTTCAATCGATAAGATTGTATATTATATTGTTTGATGTATTGGTCACCCAAAATGAATATATAATCTATATTGATTTTGCTTAAAATGCATTGTTCAAAATTTAAATTCAGTTTAGTTAACTAAGGAGTCAATATTCAGACTTGTTATTATTTTCTATGTATAAAATTCCTTTAAAGATGATCAGCAGTCATACCGCAAGTTGACTGGAAGCCAATGAAGAACCTATATTTAATATGTAAAACAGCTGTGTATAACCCGTTCAGATTTTAACTTCGGCTCGCGCATGAAGTTCGGTAGTATTCAGGTGATAAATTGTTAAAATAAAATTCACAACTTTTCAAAATGGCACATTACGTTTGTGAACTTTACTTTCGATTCAACCTTCAACCCCATCTATTAATCAATGAGCTCGTCCACCAAACTGAATCGTCAACGGCGTTGTGCATTCAGTTACGTAACTCATTCCCCAAATTGCTACAACTATTGAATCCGAGCAGGAATATTTTGATCAATAAAACTATTTGTTTAGTTTCTTTATAGAATTTGGATTATATATAGATGACTAAAACAGATTTAATGCGTGTTTTTTATAATATATATTTACTGAAATGCATGAAAACTTTCTGCACTCTTTTTTAATCGTAGACTCAATTCATGTGTTCTACGCGTGCCTTCCGGTTTGAGACTTCGGCTGACAGTAAACTAATAGACGGGGTCATGTGACCCCGTCTAAAAAAGATAAAAGTCTCAATAAAACGTTACCAAGAAGATGCAATTATAATCGGGGTGATTATAAAGTATCCCAAACAAAGCAAAGCCATCATTGCGGATAGGGATGACCCACATGGGTCAAACTTTACATAAAAAGAAAATTATAATACTTGATTTCTATTTCTAGAAATTCATGATGTTACCCCAGGAGTCATTTACTATATATCAGGTGAACCTACAAGACGGAAGGAACAAGAATATAATTATATGGTTTAGGGGTTAGAGGTAATAATCTTAATCATTTTCAAGATATTTGGGCCAGGACAACCCCCGGAGCCCATAACCTACATACCATTTGATGACCTTGACACAAGGAACAAGAATACAGTTAAATATCGGTATCTCCAACATGGGATATCTCGAATACCCCGCTTATGTCAAAGTCTTCCGATGGTCCCGACCATTTCCTCTATATAAATGATTTGAAAAACTCCTGATATCTCGAATACGGTAATCTCAAATACCCCTCTTATGTCGAAGTATTTTGAAAGGCCGAAGCCCTAATTTTACCTGGTTTATCTCAAAGTGAAGCCATCAGCTGAACATAATTGGTGCCATTACTTCACACATTTCTGCCGGTGGCAATTTTCACACCTTTCAAAACTAGTGGTATATCAAACTGCAGGAGGTCAGTTAATTAGGATGGTAGCTTGGGTGTTTTTACATTTAGTACCTTATTTATAAAATTCTGATTAAAACACAACCACGATTACCGATTATGTGTTTAATAAAACCCACTGTGTACGGAGAATCGATCTAACATTGATTACTGCCAATTTTGTAAAAACCGATTAACCATGTATAAGGAATCGAGTTTATTTTTTTTTTCATGTACGCTCCAATAACAATGAAGCATGATTGAGATACGAAGATTTAAAAGAAACCATATTTAAATTTAACAGAATCAGTCCATGTATTGAACACGCAGCGTGTAAAGTGACTTCCGGTTCATCGTACACAGGTTGTTTCCAATATGAGTACTAAAGCTGTGAGCGTATTGAATTAATATAAGATACGTTAGTTCACAAACACAAATGATATAAAAATATGTGAATTGTGATTCTAGATTATTTATTTATGGGTTTTTTTATTTTCAAATCCGTATTTTTTGTTTCCTATGTGATAAATTTCAAAAATTACACTTCTTCCTATTCAAAGTTCTGAACCGTCAAGATTGAAGAGGATTTGAAGTCGTTTTGTTAATGAAATATTGATTTTATAATTTGATTGTTTTTACAAATATTGATTATATTTCGCAAATAAAATACACAAACTAAAAATATTTAATCAAATGGTTGATTATTCGTTTATGAGTAATAGAAAAGTTCAGTCTTAAAATTACAGTCCGGTACTAAAAGACGTGTTGATGTAAGAACATCACAGAATAATAGAATTGGAAAGCCACTTCAGATATCTCGAACCCCCGGATATCTCGAAGTTTTGTTGAGGTCCCCCCAGGTTTGGGATACCGATATTTACCTGTATATATGGTTTAGGGTAGGGATCTCAACCGTTTTCAAGATAGTTGAGCACTTCCCTTATGAGGGGGTCAGGACCACCCCCGGGGCTCATGACCTACACAACATTTGATGCCCCTTGACACAAGGAACAAGAATATATGTGATTTAGGGGTGGGGATCTCAACCGTTTTCAAGATATATGTGGACACTTCCTGTATAAGGGGGTCAGGACCACCCCCGGGGCTCATGACCTACACACCAAATGATGCCCTTTGACACAAGGCACAAGAATACATGTGGTTTAGGGGTGGGGATCTCAACCCTTTTCAAGATATTTGAGCTCTTCCTGTATGAGGGGATCAGGACCACCCCTATGGCTCATGACCCACATACAATTTGATGCCACTTACACAAGGAACAAGAATATATATGATTAAGGGGTGGGGATCTCAAACGTTTTCAAGATATTTGGGTACTTCCTGTCCGAAGGGGTTCAGGACTACCCCAGGGGCTCATGACCTACATACTTTTTGATGCCCCTTGACACAAGGAACAAGAATATATATGGTTTAGGGGTTGGGATCTCAACCGTTTTCAAGATAATTCATCGTTTTCTGTTTCAGGGGGGGGGGGGGGGGTCAGGACCACCCCGGTGCTCATAACCTACATACCATTTGATGTGCCATGACACGAGGAACAAGAAATATATATATATGGTTTAGGGGTCCTGTAGGTTATGGGTCATGATCCCAACTGTTTTTGAGATATATGGTCATTTCCAATTCCTGGGGGGTGGCAATGATCCCAGAAGCCAGATCTAATATACCATATCTTGCCTGTAACTGTCAATATATGATTCTGAAGACTCTGACTGTGTTAAGGTTATAACCATTTACAACAGAGTCTATGATTTTTCCCATAGGATTTTATGTTAGACCCCACACCTATATCAAACTTTGAACCTCTTGTGGGGCCCAAGAATTGTCCAGGGGCCCACGTCTAAACAATTAAGAATTAACAATATGTCAAAATGCTTGCATATAAATATATGTAATACCATATATTATAAAATTTGATTTTTTGAGAATAAATTACAAAATTTTTCTTAGGTAAAAATTCGACCCACCAATGTGGCCCCACCCAACCCCGAAAATATTGACTTTGACAAACTTCAATCTACACTATCTGAGGTTGCTTTTACACTAGTAACAGCATTTCTGACCAAATCGTTTTTGAAAAGATTTTTAAAGAATTTTCTTTATATATCCCTGTGTAAAATTTAAACCCACCATTGTAGCCCCACCCTACCCCAGAGGATCATGATTTGAATAATTTTGAATCTACAATACCTAAGGATGATTCCACAGAATTTTTAGCTTTTCTTCCCAACTGATTTTTCAGAATAAGATTTTTAAAGATTTTTCTCTAAATATTCTCATGTAAAAATTCCACAACCCATTCTGGCTCAACTCTACCCTCTGGGATCATGATTTGAACAAACTTGAATCCACATTACCTGAGTTAGCTAGAGCTTTTCTGGTCAAATGGTTTTTGAGAATATTTTTGAAAAAGATTTTCTCTATATATTCCTATGTAAAAATTCAACCACAATTGTGGACCCACCCTACCCCCAGGGATCATGATTTGAACAAACTTGAATCTACATTACCTAAGGATGCTTCCACACAAGTTCCAGCTTTTCTGGCTGATTGGTTTTTGAGAAGAAGATTTTCAAAGATTTTCTCCATATCTTCTTTGTAAAACTTCATTCCCCGATCATGGCCCCACCCTATCTCCAGGGACCACGACTTAAACAAATTTGAATCTACATTACCTAAGGATGTTTCCACACAAATTTAAGCTTTTCTGACTAAATGGTTTTGAGAAGAATTGTTAAAAAAAATTTCTATATATTCTTATGTAAAACTTCATCCCCCATTGTGGCCCCACCCTTATACCCCCAGGCACTATAATTTGAACGAACTTGAATCTACATTACCTAAGGATGCTTCCACACAAATTTAAGCTTTTCTGACTAAATGGTTTTTGAGAAGATTTGTAAAAAATTTTCTCTACATATTTTTATGTAATACTTCATCCCCCATTGCGACCCCACCCTACCCCTGGGGGCATGATTTGAACAAATTTGAATCTACACTATCTGAGGGTGCTTATACACTTTGAGTTTTTCTGGCCAAATGGTTTTTGAGAAGGAAATTTTTGAAAAATACCCACAAATTTTTAATAATTATAAATTATCTCCCCTTTGAATGGGACCTGGCCC
This sequence comes from Magallana hongkongensis, assembly GCA_016163765.1. NCBI lineage: Eukaryota > Metazoa > Mollusca > Bivalvia > Ostreida > Ostreidae > Magallana > Magallana hongkongensis. The sequence continues at coordinate 48,555,545 of WFKH01011925.1, forward strand.
TTCATTTGAAGACTTGAAAGCCCTTCACCCAAGGATGTTTTGTGCCAAGTTTTATTGAAATTGGCTCAGTGGTTTTCAGGGTTGTGGTTAACTATTGAAACCTTAGGGGCCATGTGAACCCCTAACTTTTCAAAGTGTATGGGCCCACAGTTAAACTTACAGGCCCACATACTTTATCAATAAATTCTATTATTAAAATAAACATTGTGAAGAAACGTTTGTATATCGTATATCGTCATTATCAAGTCGTACATATGATCTATCTTTTTATTTTCACAATGTCTCTGTAACACAATTACGTTTAACTGCATCATAAACGGGACATAACGTAAATAAATTTTAAATCAAATCATAATTATTGCTAATCTTCCTGCATGCATTCGAATAAACTGTTAAGTCCGACATGAGACAGGTGCATGCTTCCGACACTGGAAATTGTTAAACAACATGCGACGAGTCAACAGGTGGCCGATTCCGTAATGGTGAATGAATAGTGTACATTGTACAATCATACAACTTGCATAACACGAGATATCGGCAGTCATGCTCCCACGGCATTCAGAAACGTGCTCTGAACAAAAATGTATAATACGCACCCCCCAATTTTGATCAAATTTTGGCTGAATAAAGGTGTGAATTATATACAGGACTTTATGGTACTCACTCTAACAAATAATAACAAGTGAAAAGCTGTCAATGCGACAGAAAACCGGGTTTTCTTTTATGTGAACTGTATCCATAATCCATGTCAACCCTGAATTGATAAACACTACCTACTGTATCCAGAGAAATAGAGTACCGATATGCAATATTTTGCCTAAAAAAATGACTAAGTTCAAAAGCTGGTATTTTTTTCATAACTTACCAGAAATCAAAATCCTAGCAATATGCACACCTCTGATATATGTACATATGATCTGCAAAACAACAACTTCTTATCTTGAAAACTGTAGGAGGAGTTATCCGTACAATAGGGGTACCCTATATGCAATATTTTGTCAAAAAATGACTAAGTTCAAAAGCTGGTATTTTTTTCATAAATTACCAGAAATCAAAATCCTAGCAATATGCACAATCTAATATATGTACAATTGATCGGCAAAAGAACAACTTCCTATCTTGAAAACTGTAGGAGGAGTTATCCGTACAATAAGGGTACCCTTTTGGCAGCCGCCCGCCCGCCCGCCATTTCCACCATTTCAAAAACCGGATTTTTCCGTTGGAAAACCCAGTTAAAATACAAACCAAATACAATCCTATTCTTGAAAAACCGTTTGCCATGTGGAAGACCAGATTTTGAATTTCTTATCGCTCACATGAAATTTTACTCGCATTGGCGAGTGGGCGAGTGGATATCCACAACCCTGGATTTGGAGAAGAAGATGAAAATGTAACAAGTTTAGAGATGGATGGACAGATGGACGGACGCCAATATAAAGTTAACAGAAGAGCTCACTTGAGCTTTCAGCTCAGGTGAGCTAAAAACACACAGGTCATCAAACATTTTACAGAGCTATGATGTCAGATACACACCCACCCTACCCAAAATGTGAAAGACTATTTTAGGATTACTTTCCTTATAACCGATTTAAATTTAAATAAATATGACAAAATCAACTGATTCATAAACAAGAGGCCCATGGGCCTTATCGGTCACCTGAGTAACTGCAGTGTGGCTTTTGCAATGCATATTCATGTGCATTATAATTACAGGGCTAATGAAATCATTTTTAATATTCCGGGATTGTTTAATCCAATAAACTTTCTAAATTCTAAAAAAATTATTAAAAAATTGTAGCATTACATACAGAGACAAAATTTAACAAATCTTAAGTACAAAAAAAACTAGATGCTGTCATTAGACAGTAATACCCGCACCAAGTGTTTGCCCCTAAGTAACACTGTTTTGTACCAGTTTTAGTAAAAACGAAGGTCACGTGCACATAATACAGCATCATCGGAACCCACGGGTTTTCTATCCGTTACACTGCAGTGTAACGGATAGAAAACCTGTGGGTTCCGACAATGATAATACACATGAGCGGCCCTTTATGTACAGTTTGTGGTTGAACTGTTTGCATGTGAATTTTCAGTTAATCAATAATCTTTTCATTTCATTTCATAGAAAGTATGGTCTATATAATTATAACAAACAAAATTAAATTATGCTCCCTCCTCTCGGCGGTTGCTGGCTTAATTTAGATTTGCTTCTAGGTGCCAACATCATCGCGTGCACAGATTTAGAGAAGGGATTGGAGTGAAAAAAATAATTTATATTAATACATGTAGTAAAATTACCAAACAATACACCTCGGACCCCAATCCCCCCACCCCCTGCAAACACAGTTACATACTACTTTGCCCCCCCCACACACACACGTACACTCCTCATGGATAAATAAACATCAGAATATTTTGATAACAACGAAAGCCTGTACATGTAGTAAAGTGCATTATAATCAAAATTCTTTCACAGTAACGTTTTATAATTTAAAATTTTTACAATACAGGTATTTAGCAAACAAGAGGCCCATGGGCCACATCGCTCACCTGAGCAACAATAGGCATGATAAAATCAGCTTAATGGAGATCGACATAATACAAAATATCTGGACAATGTAGTAATACATGTAGATATTCTTATGTTTATAATCAAGTCCCTTTTTTGACAGGATGATTTTATATTCATATCACATGTTGAGCATCGCAGTTCTCAACAAGATCCTAGACAATTGTTTATACATGGGATAAAAACCTACATCAAACTCTGAACCCCTTGTGAGGCCCAAGAATCGTCCAGGGGCAAAAGTCTTAACAATTTTAAAGAATCACAAATTGGCAAAATGTTTGCATATAAGTAAAACCATATATATTATAACATTTCAGTTTT
>WFKH01011925.1:48574248-48589588 GCA_016163765.1 Magallana hongkongensis
TTCAGTAGAGACTTTGACAGATATTGCACATTTATCATGCGAAAATTGTTTTATATTAATAATAACTGCATATATATCTACTATACTATGGGTTAATTATAATACGACAACTAGCAACTAGAATTTCCATCAGAGCAGACTACAGAGCGCTTGATTTTCAGCTACGTTTCATAATGTATACGGATCGTTTATGTATGCTTATATAAAAATGAATGTCACTAAATGAATCTAAATTATTAAACTTTAAAGTATATGTGTTGAGCTTCTGCTAGGAATAGGAAATCTGTTATGTAAACCACCTCCCCCAATTTATACACCACAAAGCTTGGGGATTGGGATTAAATAGATATTACATGTATGTATTCAAAGTGGTTTAAAGAAATACTTTCTTTATTTTGATCTGATAAATTTACATGTACATTTGTATTGTCCTAAATAACGTATTCCCCCGTACAATAAGTCATGTCGCGAGGGGATGCTCCGCTTAGCGGTGCCCTTGTTATCAGTTGATATACTGTTAAAACATATATAACAAAAGTGGTAGAGAATTAAAAGTTCTTTTCACTGATATCAAGGAAAAGGGGCTGGCCCCTTTAAGTAGGGGCTAAGAGACTCGTAATGTTTATAAGAAATAACTTAAAAACGATAAAGATTTTGTAATATATTATAAAGGCAAAGTTGTTGATCGTAACAATAGCTACAATATCAGTTTATAAAACTCATTAGCACACCCACTGATGACATAATTAGGAATTTTATGGAATAAAATCTTAAATCTTTAATGTGCTGTATGTGAAAAAGCAGAACACTTTGTTAAGCATTGTAAAGAATATTGACAATCGTATACATTATCTAAAAGGGAGGGATTGAGGGGGAATTCTGAAATTTCATGAATATTTTAATCGTATCGTTTGAAAAATTGAAAAATTGAACGGAAGACCTACTCGTTACTCGTAACGAAATCGCTTCTAGTTAAGGTCTTCCGTTTCCAACGGAAGACCTTATTGTTTTCGTACTGTTTCTTCTTCTTATTATTTTTTTCCACAAATTTTGTGCACGCGATTTCTCGAAAATTATTGGACCGATTTTGTTCATTTTTTCACAGATAATTGCCTATGGTCATAATTCTAGATGTTTTTTGAAATTTTGAAATCGTCACTTCCGGTCCCGATTTACGGCCGATTTTGTAATTTTTTACGACCAATTTTGTGCAGAGCTGATCTCAGAAACTATCAGAGATATGACTACGAAATTCTTAGGATATGTAGACTATAGTTTGAAGTTGTGCACTATTTTGTTTTTTAACGCCGATGGCGCCACTTCTTGGAGCTCGCCTGGGCGCGAAAATTGGGTACGAATTTTGAAAAAAAATTCCCTTGTTTCGTCCACAAGATTTCTCAAAGATGGCTTAATAATTTTTTTTGAAATTTTTTGAAATTTGCAAGACTGATTGAAAATAATATATCGAGGAATTTTTTTTTGCATTTTTTCAAAATTCATTTCCTATCGTCCGTTTCCTGTCCCGCGACAAAAAGCTTGTGACATCGAGATCTCAAAAATGACAAGGGCTTGAGCATTTAGTCTTTCTAGGATTATAGACCAATATTTGTAGATGTCTTTAAGCTGTTTTGTTTTGTTCGTCCCAACTTCCGCTCGTCACTGGAAGCATTTCAAAAATTATTTTTTACGCATTTACTGTGGTTTCATTAATTTTCGAGGGTATCAATTTTCGTGGATAGAGTGATAATCACAGTTTCAAGGGTACGTAAATTCATGGTTGATGATCCTGTCAATACAAAATGTTCGTAGAAATTGTACTTCAATGAACATGTAAATTCGTGGATCAACTTACCAACGAAATCCACGAAAATTGGTATTCAACGAATATTGATGAAACCACAGTAATTAATTTCCACATAGAATTGAAATATAAGTATAAATTTTTACATATGTCATCTATCCGATGTTTAGTAAACAAAAAAAATCTACTTCCGGTGAGATATCTCAAATATCTCAGATAGCCTTTTTTAAACAAATGTTTTACCCATGATATTTCAGAAAGTGCAAGTGATCAAGACACGAAGCTTACATGGATGATAGACATTTGATAAAAATTGCGTTGAACTGCTTTCATTTTGTCAACCGCCACTTCCGGTCCTCACCGGAAGGGTTCAAACAGATCAAGTTGTTTGAAAATTTTACTGTTTTTTTTTGTGACAATTTTACAATAAAGTACAGTTAACCAATGTTTAAAAAATGCAAACTTTTTTTTCACTGAGCACTTCCGTTTGTCCGTTTCCTGTCCTGAGACAAAAAAAAACATTGACTTCATGAGATCTCAAAAACGGTGACGACTTGAACAACCAAACTTTGTATGATGATAGCCCTATGTATGTATCTGTGTTTATATTGTTTCGTTTGATTCGTCGTAACTTCCGGTCGTCACTGGAAGCACTTTAATTTTTATTCCTTATTTAATTTATTTTACCTGGAATGAATATATCAGTATACGATCTTATATATGTTATTTATACAATGTTAAATAAGCAAACATATTCTACTTCCGGTGAGATAAATCAAATATCTTAGGTAGCTTTCCTTTTTACAAATTTGACACTGACACTGTAAGTGATTGAGACACGAAACTCTTATGAATGATAGACATTTGATTGTGGATGTGTTTAACAGGTTTTATTTTGTCAAATGTAACCTCCGGTTCTCACCGGAAGGGTTAATACAATTGATGATTTTATCAAGTTAAACATACTTTTTTGGATGTTTCATCTAGCCTGATGAATAGTGACGTGCACTAGGCAAATGTACAAGAAATACCAGCTTTTATTTTCATAAATCAACTCCGTTTGTCCGTTCCGGTGCCGAGACAAAAAATCTAGTTTCAATGAGATCTAATGAGATCTCAAATTTGGCAGGGAGTATCGATATTTCATCGTATCATATAAATCAAATCGGACGAAAGACCTACTCATTACTCGTAACGAGATCGTATCTAGTTATTATTAAGGTCTTCCGTTTCCAACGGAAGACCTTATTGTTTTCGTACTGTTTCTTCTTATTATTATTAAGGTCGTCCTTGTTCCAACGGAAGACCTTATAGTGATTGTAGTGTTTTTTGTTTCTTTCTTAAGGTCTTCCGTTACAACGGAAGACCTGATAGTGATTGTAATGTTTCTTATTATTATTATTATTTTTTCCCATTTTTTGTCCAGAAGATTTCTCAGAGATGGCTAAATAGATGTTGTTGAAATTTTCAGGAATGATAGAGAATAATAATATCTCGAGGCGTTTTTTTCATTTTTTCAAAATTCATTTCCGTACGTCTGTTTCCTGTACCGCGACAAAAAGCTTGTCATATCGAGATCTCAAAAACGATAAAGACCTGAACAATCAAACTTTGTGGGATGATAGACCTATAATTGTAGATGTGTTTAAACTATTTTGTTTTGTTCGTCGTAACTTCCGGTCGTCACCGGAAGCACTTCCAGAATTGTTTTTTTTACACATTTAATATATTTTACCAAAAAAATTGAAAAATAAGTATAATTCTCAACGTATGTCACGTTTCCGATGTAAAATAAACAAAAAGAAATTACTTCCGGTGAGAGATCTCAAATATCTCAGGTAGCTTTTTTAAAACAAATTTTGTACTTGCGAGATCTCAGAAACTGTAAGTGACCAAGACAAGAAACTTACACGGATGATAGACTTCTGATTGAAGATGTGTTTAAACGGTTTCATTTTATCAACCGTCACTTCCGGTCCACACCAAAAAGAGTTCAATTAAATCAAGCTTTTTATCAGTTTAACTGTTTTTCTTTGATAGTTTTAGTTAGCTTGATTAACAATAATGTGCGATAGGCAAGTACACAAGAAATATGAAATTTAATTTTCATTGAGCACTTCCGTTTGTCCGTTTCCTGTCCCGAGACAAAAAACCTTATTTCGACGAGATCTCAAAAACAGTAACGACTTGAACAACCAACCTTTGTGGGTTGATAGACCTATGTATGTACATATGTTCACAATATTTTGTTTAATCCGGCGTAACTTCCGGTCGTCACAGGAAGTACACCAAAATTTGATTGTTTTAAAATATGTTGGTTATTTAGCATGGAAGTATCATTTTAGCAATAGAAATACAAAAAATCATTTACACGTGATTTGATAAATGAAAAAATTGTACTTCCGGTGAGACATCTCAAATATCTCAGGTAGCTTTCTTTTATAAAAACTTTGTACCCGCGAATTCTCAGAAACTGTAAGAGATCAAGATACAAAACTTATATGGATGATAGACATTTGATTTATCATATGTTTAACGGGTTTCATTTGGTCGTCCGTCACTTCCGGTTCTCACCGGAAACGTTCAAGCAAAAGAAGATTTTAAAAGATTAGATTTTTTTTAAAGATTTTACTCAGTGTGATAAACAACAATGTATCATAAGTTAATATACCCAAAATATATACTTTCAATTTTTTAAATCACTTCCATTTGTCCGTTTCTGGTCCCGAGACAGAAACCTTTTCTCAACGATATCTCATAACAAACAAAAACTTGAACATCCAGACTTTTAGGAAAGTTATGAATATATGTTTGCTATGTTCTGTCTGATCCGGCGTAACTTTCGGTCGTCACAGAAAGTACTCAAAAATTAACATTTTGTTGTTGTTGTTGTTGTTTTACATAGAAATGATAACTGGAAAATTCATTTACAGTATATATTATATCAATTTTCTTTTTACAAGACAAATGCATTTCTTTTTTCAGATTAATACATGAGGAACGGAAGACCTTGTTGTTGCTATAGCAACAAGAGTCTAGTTATTATTATTTTTTTCCCACTTTTTGTCCACAAGATTTCTCAAAGATGTTTTCACATATTTTCTTGAAATTTTCAGGAAGACCTCGAGGCGTTTTTATCATTTTTTAAAAATAAATTAGAAGCAACTAATTTGTTTTGTTCGTCGTAGCTTCCGGTCGTCACCGGAAGTACTTCAAAAATTATTTTTTTACGCATTTAATTCATTTTAAATAGAATTGAAATAAAAGTATAAATCCTTACATATGTCATCTATCCGACGTTAAATAAAAAAGAAAATTCTACTTCCGGTGAGATATCTAAAAAATCTCAGGTAGCTTTTTTTAAACAAATTTTGTACCCGCGAGATCTCAGAAACTGTAAGTGATCAAGACACGAAACTTACATGGATGATAGACATTTGATAGAAGATGTGTTTAATCTGTTTTATTTTGTCGACCGTCTCTTCCGGTCCACACCGGAAGAGTTCAAAGAAATCAAGTTGTTTATAAGTTAAACTGTTTTTCTTCAATATTTTTAGATAAAATGTTACGCAATAAAGTCACCTTTTCTAGTGTTTATAAAAAGCTAACTTTTATTTTCATTAAATTCTTCCGTTTGTCCGTTTCCTGTCCCGAGGCGAAATACCTTGACTCCTCAAAATCTCAAGTACGGTAATGACTTGAACAACTAGACTTTGTGGGATGATAGACCTTTGTATGTAGACAAGTATACACAATTTTGTTTTTGTCGGCGTAACTTCCGGTCGGCACCGGAAGCACTTTAAAAATTATTTTTTTAACTTTATTTTTTATTTAACAAAGAATAATTTTTTACGTATTAATGCTTACATAAGTCATTTATGCGATGTGAAATAAGCAAAAAAGATCTACTTCCGGCGAGTAGTTTATATTATTAAGCAGATCTAAGAAACTGTAAGTGATGAAAGCACACAATTTACATAGATGATAAATATTTGAAAGAAGTTTGGTGTTTTTTCGTTTTTTTGTTTGTTTGTTTGTTTTTTTTTTTTTTTTTTTTACACAGTAATACATTTATATGAGAAAGGAAGACCTTTTTGTTGCTATAGCAACAAGAGTCTAGTTATAATTATTATTATTATTATTATTATTATTATTATTATTTAGAAAACGGAAGACCATATTGTTTTCGTACTGTTTCTTATTAAGGTCTTCCGTTGGAAACGGATTATATATAATAAATATAATATAACAATATAACCTTATTGTTTTCGTACTGTTTCTTCTTCTTATTATTATTATTTTCCACAAATTTTGTGCACGCGATTTCTCGAAAACTATTCCGCCGATTTCGACCAATTTTTTACAGATGATTGCCAGTGGTCATAATTCTAGATGTTTTTTGAAATTTTGATATCCGATTTTGTAAGTTTTTACGACCAATTTTGTGCAGACATAAACTCAGAGACTATCAGAGATATAAATATGAAATTTTCAGGATAGGTAGACCATAGTTAGAAGATGTGCAGAATGTAGTTTTTTTTGCGCCAGTGGCGCCATTTCTCTGAGCTCGCCTTGGCACAAAAATTGGGCACGAATTTCGAATGAAATTTTCACACGTTTTGGTCTATATCTTTTTATCAGTTGATATTTTGTTATGACATATATAATAAAAGTGGTAGAGTATGAAAAGTGCTTTCCAACGAAATCAAGAAAAACGGGCTGGCCCCTTTAATTAGGGGCCAACATACTCGTAAAATCCATTACAACTAACTTCAAAACGATAAAGATTTTGTAATGCATTATAGAAGCAAAGTTGTTGAACGTAACAATATCTATCGGGAAAAATTATTCCCACGCCCATTTATTACGTAATTAGGGATTTTTAGGGGCCAAAGTGCTTAAACTTTGACGCAATCTATCTAGAGAAGGAGACATATTTTGTTAAGTATTGTAGAAGAGAAAATGTCTGTATCAATGATTATAATCGATTCCACTTATCAAAGCACCAATGTCTGTCCCCATTAAGGATCTACAGGGCTGGCCCCTTAAATATTCAATCATTTGTATCTCAAAAATGAACAACAATTTTAGATAGGTGTAAGAACAAAAAATGTTAGTATTCGTTATACCTTTTCAACGAAATCAAGAAAAAGGGGCTGGCCCCTTTAATAAGGGGCCAAAATACTAGTAAACTCTATTACAAATAATTTAAAAACAATCAAGATTTTGTAATGCATTATAGAAGCAAAGTTGTTGATCGTAACAATATCTATTAGAAAAAATCATTGCCACACCCAATTATGACGTAATTAGGGTTTTTTAGGGTCCAAAGTACTTGAACTTTGATGCGATATATCTAGAGAAGGAGACATATTTTGTTAAGCATTGTAGAAGAGAAAATGTCTGAATTAATGATTATAATCGATTCCACTTATCAAAGCACCAATGTCTGTCCCCATTAAGGATCTACAGGGCTGGCCCCTAAAATATTCAATCATTTGGATCTCAAAAATGAACAACAATTTTAGATAGGTGTAAAAACAAACAATGTCTTTAATAAGGGGCCAAGACACTCCTTAACTCTATTACAAATTATTAAAAAACAATTAAGATTCTGTAATGCATTATAGAAGCAAAGTTGTTGATCATAACAATACCAGAATGTAAAACTATTTACCACACTCATTCATGACGTAATTTGGGATTTTAGGGAACTAAAATCTTAAATTTTTAATGTGCTGTAGGTGAAAAAGCAAAACACTTTCTTAAGCATTGTCAATGATATTGACAATCATATACATTATTTGAAAGGGAGAGGTTGAGGGGGAATTTTGAGTTCAAAAAATTGAACGGAAGACCTACTCGTTACTCGTAACGAGATCGTACCTACTTATAATTATTTTTTTTTTCCACAAATTTTGTGCACGCGATTTCTCGAAAACTATTCCGCCGATTTCGACCATTTTTTCACAGGTGATTGCCAGTGGTCATAATTCTAGATGTTTTTTGAAATTTTAAAATCGTCAATCCTGTTCCGATTTACGGCCGATTTTGTAAGTTTTTACGACCAATTTTGTGCAGACATAAACTCAGAGACTATCAGAGATATAAATATGAAATTTTCAGGATAGGTAGACCATAGCTAGATGTTGTGCAAAATGAAGTTCTTTTGCGCCAGTGGCGCCATTTCTTGGAGCTCGCCTAGGCACGAAAATAGGGTACGAATTTCAAATCAAACTTTTCACAGGTTTTGGTCTATTTCTTTTCTTATCAGTTGATATTTTGTTATAATATATATAATAAAAGTGGTAGAGTATGAAAAGTGCTTTCTACCATAATCAAGAAAAACGGGCTGGCCCCTTTAATTAGGGGCCAAAATAGACGTAAAATCTATTACAAATAACTTCAAAACGATTCAGATTTTGTAATGCATTATAGAAGCAAAGTTGTTGAACGTAACATTATCTAACGGGAAAAATTATTGCCACGCACATTTATGACGTAATTAGGGATTTTTAGTGGCCAACGTCCTTAAATTTTGACGCAACATATCTAGAGAAGGAGACATATTTTGTTAAGCATTGTAAAAAAGAAAATATCTGCATTGATGATTCTTATCGATTCCATTAATCAAAACACCAATGGCTGTCCCCATTAAGGATCTAGAGGGCTAGCCCCTAAAATAGTCAATCATTTGTATCTTAAAAATGAACAACAATTTTAGATAGGTGTAAGAACAAAAAATGTAACTATTCGTAGGACCTTTCGTATAAAATCAAGAAAAAGGGGCTGGCCCCTTTAATTAGGGGCCAAGCGACTCGTAAAATCTATAACGAATAACTTAAAAACGATAAAGATTTTGTAATGTATTATAGAAGCAAAGTTGTTGATCGTTACAATATCTAACTGGAAAAATTCTTGCCACTCCAATTTATTACGTAATTAGGGATTAGAGATTTTTAGGGGCCAACGTCCTTAAATTTTGACGCAATTTATCTAGAGAAGGAGAGATATTTTGGTAAGCATTGTAAAAGAGATGTTTACATTTATGATTCTAATCGATTCCACTAATCAAAACACCAATGTTTGTCCCCACTAAAGATCTCCATTTATTACGTATTTAGGTATTTTTAGGGGCCAACGTCCCTAAACTTTGACGGAATATATCTAGAGAAGGAGACATATTTTGTAAAGCATTGTAGAAGAGAGAATGTTTGCATTGATGATTCTAATCGATTCCACTAATCAAAACACCAATGTCTGTTTAAGGATCTAGAGGGCTGGTCTCTTTAATATTCAATCATTTGTAGCTCAAAAATGAACAACAATTTAAGATAGGTGTAAAAAAAAAAAATGTTAGTATTCATGAGACATTTCGAATGAACTCAAGAAAAAGGGGCTGGCCCTTTAAATTAGGGACCCAGACATTCGTATAATCTCTTACACATAACTTAAAAACGATCAAGCTTTTGTAATACATTATAGAAGCAAAGTTGTTCATCGTAACAATATCTATCAGAAAAAAGCATTGCCACACCTATTGATGACGTAATTAGGGATTTTAGTGGACCAAAATCTTAAATCTTTAATGTGCTGTATGTGAAGAGCAATACACTTTGTTAAGCATTGGAAAAATATTGACAATCGTATACATTATCTGAAAGGGAGGGGTTTAGGAGGGATTATGAAATTTCATTGATATTTTAATCGTATTGTTTAAAAAATTGAACGGAAGACCTACTCGTTACTCGTAACGAGATCGTATCTAGTTAAGGTCTTCTGTTTCCAACGGAAGACCTTCTTGTTCTCGTACTGTTTCTTCTTCTTATTATTTTTAAAGACCTTATTGTTTTCGTACTGTTTCTTATTAAGGTCTTCCGTTTCCAGCGGAAGACCTTATTGTTTTTGTACTGTTTCTTATTATTAAGGTCTTCCGTTTCCAAAAAAAAAACCGCTTTAAGATAAAAGCTTGAAATTTTGCGTGATAATTCATTTATCGATTTACCTCTGTAATAAGGCTGGATATGAAAATCCGTCACTGTTTGACATATTTTGTTAAGCATTGTAAAAGAGAAAATGTTTGCATTGGTGATTCTAAACGATTCAACTAATCAAAACACCAATGTCTGTCCCCATTAAGGATCTAGAGGGATCTAGAGGGCTGGCTCCTAAAATATTCAATCATTTGTATCTCAAAAATGAACAACAATTTTAGATAGGTGTCAGAAGAAAAAATGTAAGTATTCATAAGACATTTCGTATAAAATCAAGAAAAAAGGGCTGGCCCCTTAAATAAGGGGCCAATAGAATCGTAAACTGTATTACAAATAACTTAAAAAGATAAAGATTTTGTAATGCATTATAGAAGCAAAGTTGTTAATCGTAACAATATTTAACAAAAAAAATTCATTGCCACGACCATTTATTACGAAAATTATGATTTTTAAGGGCCAAAGTACTTACACTTTTACGTACTATATCTTGAGAAGGAAATATATTGTGTTAGGCATAGTAGAAGAGAAAATGCTTGCATTGATGATTCAAATCGATTCCACTAATCAAAACACTTATATTTGTACCCTTGAAGGATCTAGAGGGCTGGCCCCTAAAATATTCAATCATTTGTATCTCAAAAATGAAAAACAATGTTAGATAAGTGTAAGAACAAAAAATGTTAGTATTCGTGAGACCTTTTGAATGAAATTAAGAAAAAGGGGCTGACCCCTTAAATTAGGGGCCAAGACACTCGTAAAGTCTTTTACACATAATTTTAAAACGATCAAGATTTTGTAATCCATTAAAGATGCAAAGTTGTTGATCGTAAAAATAACATTTTGTAAAACTCATTGCCACACCAATTGATGACATACTTATGGATTTTAAGGATCTAAAATCTTAAATCTTTAATGTGATGTATGTGAAAAAGCAATACACTTTGTTAAGCATTGTAAAAATATTGACAATCGTATACATTATCTGTAAGGAAGGGTTTAGGGAGAATTCTGAAATTTCATTAATATTTAAATCGTATCTTAAAACAAATTGAACGGAAGACCTACTCGTTACTCGTAACGAGATCGTATCTAGTTATTAAGGTCTTCCATTTTCCAACGGAAGACCTCATTGTTTTCGTTCGATTTCTTTTTCCCTATTATAAAGGTCTTCCTTGTTCGAACGGAAGACCTTATTGTTTTCGTTCTGTTTCTTTTTCCCTATTATTTTTTTTTTTTCTTACAAAATTTGTGCACGCGATTTCTCGGAAATGGCTCGGCCGATTTTCATGAAAACTTTAGATCTAATAGATATTGATATGAACTTAATTTATTTTTTTTTTAATTTGATGACGTCATTTCCGTTCTTGAGATAATGACGTTTTAGCGATTTTCAGAGGGTCAGCTTGTCACTCGAACTCCTCCTAAACGATAAAAGATATCAAATTTAAATTTTCAGGAATTGAGGACGAATGATTGTAGTTATGTCAAAATGATTCATTTAAGTCTGGCGCAAAAGGCGCCGAATCTCGCCTGGACCCGAAAATTGAGATGTAAAAATGTAGTGATTTTTCTTGGCTTTCTTTCTGTATCTCTTTTCTCGAAAAGATACTGTTAAGACATGTAGGGCAATAAAAAAATTGTTTTACAAGATCTTTCATTCGACATCAAGAAAAGGGGCCAAAAGGTCTCTGAAGTCTTTATTCCATAGCACTTTACTGAGAAATATTTTGTAATATGTTTAAGAAGCAAAAATGTTCATCTTACAGCTATTCAACTATACGTTAGAAAATTTTTTCCATGCGTTACGTAATTAGGGGTTTTAAGGGGCCAGAAGTCCAGAATTTCGATCACTTATATCACAAAAAGGGCAAATATTTTAGAAAAGCAATATAGAATAAAAAATGCTTAGAATGATGTTCTAAACAATATTCAACCGTCATAATTTCGTTCTGTGGTCCCAATAAGGAGATAAGGGGTCGGCCCCTAAAACGTTCTTTCCCAGATAGCTCAAGAATAGTAACGAATATCTAAACACTTGTTGAACAAAATATGTTTAATATCAAAAGACCTTTCATATGACATCATCAAAAAGGGGCTGGCCCCTCAAATTAGGGGCCAAAAGGTCTCTGAAGTCTTTCTTCCATAGCACTTTACTGAGAAATATTTTGTAATATGTTTGAGAAGCAAAAATGTTCATCTAACAGCTTTTTAACTACTCGTTACACGTAACGATATCTAGTTATTTTGCTTTTTGTAACTTATAGTTTGAGAAAGGCAAATTTTTCAGAATTGATTATATTACCATGTTTTTATGTTTAAAAATAATGCAACCAGCAAACAAAAGTGCTTGCGAATATCATTGTCACGTTATTAAAACGTTCACACTAAATTGAACGGTTTGTTTTGCTATACTGTAGGTTCATTTAAGGAAACATATTCGAAAATGTTAACATAAGTTAAAGAGGATTGTTTCTCTGTTTTCGGTAGCCATTTTGGGCCACCTCTATCTGAAAATTCTGCATCATAATATATTCATTCGACTTGTAGATTTACATGTATATTTAACAATGCTAAATATACCATATTTAATCAACAGTTAAGATAAAATTACATATTTATAGAGTTTAGTAGAGACTTTGTTTTGTGGCGGAAGATTTTCAAGAAAAAAATGAACAATTTTGATAGTATAATAGTTTTAGAGTACTGAAACTATAGGTTCTTAATCGTCAGAGCAGTTCCAGATAGTTTGTGCATTGGAATTTCATCATTTTGTTTCAAAAACGAATTTAAATATTTTAAAAATATTTCTTATGACATATATAAGCATATTTAGCTTATACTTCATGAAAGTCAAGAAAAAAATAAGTACAGTTTAACGAAAAATCAACTTATTTCATGCCATATCTATGCTTTAAGTTTTATTTTTTCAATTAATAAGATTTTTCTGACATGTCTATTTTAATTTGAGTAAAGATTTGAGACTTTCAGATAATTTCATTGCATGTTGATTTGTTGAATTGAATAAGTAAAAACAGTGTTTTTTGTGCTAAAAGATCAATATTAACTAGGTGATGAAATTGTGAACCTTTTCTTTATAATTATGTTAATTCTATTGAAGTTAAATTTATAAATTTGTACTTGATGCCATGGTCCATTCCGATTAAAAATAACATATTAAAAGTGATTTATCTTTAAGTTGCACTTTTAGCACCGAGAGATCAAGTTAAATGCACCGTTTCACCAAAAGAAGCAACGTATTGTTTTAAATATTGATTAAGCTGTGTGTGTAGAATCTTTTAAGAAAACTTTACAAAAAACCTTGACTTTTGGTTGCAGAATAATTGCGCAGATCTAGGAAAGAAGAGGTTGGGGTAGGATGGGTTTGAAGCCCCATATCCTCCTGAAATATATAAACTGGTTTAATTTATAAATTTCGAAAATAAATCTGAAACACCTCCTCCCCGGAAATAATTTTCCTCCGACTCTCCTGGAAAAGACGATTTGACCCGTGTAAAAAATATTAAATTGGGACATAATAATTTAAAGCAATAAAAAAGAAAACCTTGCAATTCTAAGTTAATAACTGCGTTACATAGAATCTCAATAATGTTCACCGTTGTTCAGGGAAATTGGCTTTTAAAAATTATAAGACTTTAATTGTAAATCAAACAACTCCTTAAGATAAGTTTGAAAAAAGTTTAAACATTCTAATTATTTATTCATTACGTCAATACATTAAAGGTTGCGTGCTGTCTATATTGTGACGTTAAATTACTTTGATAGTTCAATGTGTTTTGCTGTCGGAAGATCCGAACCGAAAGAAGGAAAGTGAATCCGATTTTTTTTCCTTTCTTTTAACAGTTATAAAATTTATGTTTATATGTACATGATATAAATATGCAGTGGTCCGTTATTGTGCTATTAAAAAGTTTAAGTAATTAACATATTTACCTTCTTTTTATATAAAAACTTTGTTGTAACCGTTGACATTTTACAATGTCTTTGAAAGAGTTTTAAAAAAAAATCCTCACCTTTGAAAATTTAAAATTAAATACAAACTGAAGGATGTAGAGACAGACAGTTGGACGCCAAACCAAATGGGACGAGAAAACTCATTTGAGTTCATAGTTGAGATAAAATGATTATATGATAATGTATTGTTACTAATATGATATATTGAATGTTTTCTTTTTTAGTATCCACAACGATTCGAAAAATGTCGATAATATCACAATTGTATTCCACGCAGAAGCTTCCGAACCATTCTTAAAAGATCCTCGTGCAAATTTTGGAATTGCTTATGAAGACGAAGACTCTTACACAAAACTACCCGTGTGGCATTATTTACCTGGGCAAATCGAAAGGTTGCTATCTTATGTTTGATAATTTAAAAGCCTCAATTCCCCTTAGGAAGACTTAGTAACATTTAATCAATTTTTCGGATGATGCAATACTTTCGATCCAATGATATCAATTTAAAATTGCAATAATGCCGAATTTTGTAAATCATGCCTTACAATTTAAAATTGTCCGCTGTATAATTAAATGTAACAGATACTTAATTGATTTTAAAATTATCTAAATAGAGATAAAGTTTGCACACTATGTTTATTATTTTCATTAATTTTATTCATTTGAATAAACAGAGTCCATCAAGTCAACGTACTGCATCAATACTTATAGCATCTATTAAACATTACTTCGTATATTCAAAATAGCATAGTTGTATTTCTGTTCTCTATTTTGTAATTCTTGATAGATTCTCATTCTTGATAATGAAACGAAAACATAAAAATTTTGCAGTTGAACAAAAGTATATGACAGCGTTTGCTTTTCATTTAAACGTTTTGAACTTAATTAGATGTTGCATAGATGATGCGTGCAATCCATGCGTTTCATTTTTTAGAAATATTTTCGACAAGTCTTGGCTGATTTTCGTAAGAGGGGAATTTGAAAGAAAACTACTGTGCCAAGGTTTCCGTTATAAATACTACACATTTCAAGATAATACAAAAGATGGATTCTCATATGAAGAATACTACGTATACGATTTGAAAAAATATACACGGAGAAAACTTAAACTTACGGCAGAAGACTCGTCTCGAGGTAAACAAAACTGTATTTATAACATTGGTTTAATGAGACACTATTATAATAGCTACTTTTCCTCATCTTGGTTATTTCTTTTTTTATACAAAGTTTAATAAAATAATAGAAGTAGTGCATGTACTGAAAGTTCAAATCTTTTTGCTGCAATAATGAGCTCGCGATTGCGTGTTAAAGATCCGGAATTCAAAATTTATATCATATCGACTTTAACTTTGAATTTTTTTATATATTTATATCACATGATTTGGATTTACAGCCGTTTTCGATGGAATTTTAGAGATAGTTTTATAGAAAAAAAAAGAAAGTGAAAAAAGAAATATAGGTACATTTCATGTATCATGCACATGACAAATAAACCGTTTTTGTTCTTAATGTTAAGAAATTTCTACACTTGTTTCGATTAGTTAGAGCGTTATTTTAAATGAGGCACCTGACG
>WFKH01011925.1:48594588-48635872 GCA_016163765.1 Magallana hongkongensis
AGCCGTCTATGTAATTGGATTAGATTTAAACGACAATTAAACTAATTATCACCTATGAAATTGCCGATAACGGGACATGATGGTGTTTTACGTCTCTTGCGGGTGTTCTAGCCGTCAAAAATGGGGATTTTGACTGTTGATTTTTTTAGTTTCCCTTACGAAAGTAAGCGGAAATCATGTATCAAACAGGGGCCTATCTGTCGACGAGAGGATTTATAAATATAAACATTTAATAAATATATTACTAATTATTTGGTATATTTTTGTGATATTAGTTTCCTAAACAAATCGTAATTATTTTTCAAAGAGAAAAATAGAAGTTTATGAACAGCATGTGTACAAAACGCACGTTCATCGGAGAAAAATAACAAGAGAGGACGCCATTTTGGATAACGCCTCGCTTCGTTAGCTGTTTTCTTATTGATATTGTTAAAATATACATACATGTATGCGTACGTTTTGTATAAATGATTTCTTCATTTTACCTCACCTCTGCAGAAATCATAAGTACGGTATGTGAGATTTCTGTGAGTTTTATTTCTTGTGGGAGAAGTCAAGGAGTTGTTGATATTGAATGTTTACGCGAGAAATAGACAAAGTTTGTTGATGTACATTGTTACGTAAATAGATAAAAAACGGAGCTATGGGATCTTACAGAAAAAACGATAATTAAGGAAAACGTTTTTTCCTGCTATATATATTTATATATACAGTGTAATATGAAGTAAAGAACCTTAGAAAGTTGTGACCAGTTACGGCCGAAGAAACAAACTTCTTATCCACCACTGTTTTACAACAATGAACATTCCGAGTCGTAAAGAACGGCTCAAAACAGAATTATTGTAGATTTTAATAAAATAAACACCTGTTACCGATTTTTTAAAGCTAAATTCCTTACCAAGTTGTGTTTACCATGTTTACACGTTGATCAATTTGATCGTTATTGCCGAGTTCATCGTTACTTCTTCGAGTATAACATCGTTTTTTACCCGTACTGGTGGCTCAAACATGTATTGTGGATGTGTTTAACAGGTTTTTTTTGTCAACCGTAACTTCCGGTTCTCACCGGAAGGGTTAATACAATTCATGATTTTAACAAGTTAAACATACTTTTTTGGATGTTTAATTTCATCTAGCCTGAAAAACAGTGACATGCACTAGGCAAATATACAAGAAATACCAGCTTTTATTTTCATAAATCAAAAAACCGTTTCCGGTCTGGAGACAAAAAACCTAGTTGCAGTGAGATCTAATGAGATCTCAAATTTGGCAGGGAGTATTGATATTTCATCGTATCATATAAATCAAATCGGACGGAAGACATACTCGTTACTCGTAACGAGATCGTATCTAGTTTTTTTCTTTTTTTCTTACCAATGTTGTGCACTCGAGTTCTCGAAAACGGCTCCGTCGATTTTAATGAAACTTTCAGATCTGATAGATGTTAATATGAACCTTATTTGAAATTTTTATATTGATGACGTCATTTCCGTTTCTGAGATATTGACGATTAAGTGAATTTTAAAGAGTCTGCTTGTCCATTAAACTCCTCCTTAACGGTAAAAGATATTGAGTTCAAATTTTCAGGGATGATAGACGAAAGTTTGTAGATATGTCTAAAGGCGATAATAAATATCTGGCTCGAAGAGCCTCAAAGCTCGCCTGGACCCGAAAATTGAGATTTAATAAACGTTGTAATTTTTTCGGGTTTTCTTTGTTTATCTCTTTTCTGAAAAATATTTTGTTAAAACATGTAATGTAAAAAAAGTTTATATTTACAAGATCTTTCATCTAATACCGAGAAAAAGGGGCTGGCCCCTAAAATTAGGGGACCAGAGGGCTCTTAAGTTTTTTATCCGTAGCCCTTTACTGATAGCTATTTTGTGAAAGGTTATAGAAGCAAATATGTATATCTCACAGTTATTTATCCAAGCAATGTAATGATTAATCATGCATGCGTTACGTAATTAGGGGTTTTTAGGGGCAAAAAGTCGAAAATTTTGATCACCCATATCTCAGAAAGGAAAACAATTTTGAAATGCAGTATAGAAGGAAAGATACTCAAAATGAAGTACTTAACAATATGCAACCTTCAAAATTTCGTTAAACGGTCCCTAAAAGGAGATAAGGGGTCAGCCCCTAAAATGTTTTTCCCATATATCTTTTTAAGAACGGTAACGATTTTCTAAACACTTGTTGAGTAATATGTGTTTAGAATTAAATGATCTTTCAGTTGATATCAAGAAGAAGAGGCTGGCCCCTACAATTAGGGGTCCAGAGGGCTTTAAAGTTTTTTATATGTAGCCCTTCACTGAGAGATATTTTGTGAATGGTTATAGAAAGATATATGTTTATCTCACAGTGATTTATCCTAGCAATGTAATGATTTTATCATGTGTTGCGTAATTAGGGGTTTTTAGGGGTTAAAAGTCCTAAGTTTTGATCACCCATATCTCAGAAAAGAAAAATATTTTGAAATGCAGTATAGAAGGAAAGATGCTCAAAATGATGTACTTAACAATAAGCAATCTTCAAAATTTCGTTAAACGGCCCTAAAAGGAGATAAGGGGTCGGCCCCTAAAATGTTCTTTGCCGTATACATTAAAAACGGTAACGAATTTCTAATCACTTGCTGAACAAAATGTGTTTAGAGTTAAATGACCTTTTATTTGATATCAAGGAAAAGGGGCTGGCCCCTCACATTAGGGCACCATAGGGCCCTAAAGTCTTTTATCTGTAGCCGTTTACTGAGAGATATTTTGTGAGGGTTATAAAAGTAAAATAAGGAATAATACGTTTATATATCCTAACAATATAATGATTTACTTATCTAATTAGGGCTTAAAGGGGCCAGATGTAAAAAGTTTAATCGTTTCTATCTCAATTGGAAGAAATGCTAGTATTTAAAAAAGCAGCGTAAGAGTACTTATAAAAAGCGATGCAGAAAAGCATAAGTACTCCACTCCTTTTTACAGATCATCTTTTCTTGTTGATGATGTCATATCACCTTCTTAAAATCGGACGGAAGACCTCCTCGTTGCTCGCAACGAGATCGTGTCTAGTTATTATATTTTTTTTTCCAAATTTTGTGCACGCGATTTCTTAAAAACTATTCGACCGATTTTGGTCATTTTTTCACAGATGTTTGTGCCTGATCTAAACTTCATATTTTTTTATCATTTTTTTTTCAGGATAGGTAGACTATTGTTTGAAGTTGTGCACTATCTAGTTCTTTTACGCCAGTGGCGCCATTTCTTGGAGCTCGCCTAGGCACGAAAATTGAGTACAAATTTTGTATCAAAATTTTCATACGTTTTGATCTGTATCTTTTTATCGGTTGATATTTTGTTAAGATATATAGAACAAAAGTAGTAGAGAATCAAGAGTTCTCTCCAACGAAATCAAGAAAAAGAGGCTGGCCCGTTAATTTAGGGGCCAACAGACTCGTAAAGTCTATTACAAATAACTTAAAAACAATAAAGATTTTGTAATGCATTAAAGAAGCAAAGTTGTTGATTGTAACAATATCTATTAGAACAAAATATTGCCACGCCCATTTATTACGTAATTAGGGGTTTTTAGGGGCCAACGTCCTGAAACTTTGATTTAATATATCTAGAGAACGAGACATATTTTGTTAAGCATTGTAGAAGAAAAAAATGAATGCATTGATGAATCTAATCGATTTCACTAATCAAAACACCAATGTCTGTCCCTATTAAGGATCTACAGGACTGGCCCCTAAAATATTCAATCATTTGTATCTCAAAAATGAACAACAATTTTAGATAGGTGTTAGAAACAAAAAATGTTAGTATTTATGAGACCTTTTGAAAGAACTGAAGAAAAAGGGGCTGACACTCGTAAAATCTTTTACACATAACTTAAAAACAATCAAGATTTTGTAATGCATTAAAGATGCAAAGTTGTTGATCGTAACAATATCAGTTTGTAAAACTCATTACCGCACCCATTGATGACGTAATTGGGATTTTAGGGAATTAAAATCTTAAATCTTTAATGTGCTGTAGATGAAAAAGGAAAACACTTTGTTAAGCATTGTACAGGATATTGACAATCGTATACATTATCTGAAAGGAAGGGTTTGAAGGGGAATTCTGAAATTTCATTAATATTTTAATCGTATCGTTTAACAAATTGAACGGAAGACCTACTCGTTACTCGTAACGAGATCGTATCTAGTTATTATTATTATTATTTTTATACGTGTATGATATATTAAAGGATCCTACAGCTAAAATTTCGGGAAAAAAATTTAGAAAGAATTAAGGAAATCAAATATAGAATAAAAAGATAATCATTGAAATTCTTCTGTTTAGTGATAATATGTAATACAAACTGTAATTTTAGTTCAATGTTCAAAAAACCAAATTGATTTTACCCTCAATACGTAATGAAAAAGAATCGTTACTTTATCCTTTTAAGTTGAATTTATTTTTAATGATCAAAATGTAAAAGAAACACAATACCATACCTTTCATTTTATTTCATTTTTCAATAACTTGTGTTTAACCTCACGCTGTATCTGAGCTGCGTTGCGTAGACGGTTTGAAATAGAACCATTATAACAAGAGCTTGGACTTTCTGTAGTTGTGTCAAATAGCATTGTGACGTAGGCCTGTCTATTTCATTGCTGGCCATTCAGCCATGGCTCTTCGAAATCAACACGATTTGTCTGGCGTTTGAGCTAAGACTAGGCAATCTGTTTATATTTCACTTGAAACCAGACTCATTTTAAACTTGTTTTGACGCAAGAAAAAGAACTTTTCACTTTCATGTCATATGACCGACCTCATTTTGTCGACTGGTAATTAAATTTGGTTGAAATTCTTCTATTTGTGTATGTCACTTACAGTTGTCATACCAGCTAAACATATAGTGCTTATGATGTAGATTCTGCAGGAATCTGAGCGCGAATAAAGAATAAAAAATCATCAATTATTTGCGCAAATTTTTCTTAATACTAGTATTTACATTTGAAAATAAGTTTCCTTATAAGAACCTTTAGAATAGAGAAAACGTTCAATTCTGTGTGAATTTTCTAAGGGTCAAGAGGTCACCAGTGACAAATTACATGGCTCTCTAATATCTACATGTTAAAACACTACTTTTCATGTAAACAAATATAAAGTAGGTCACAGTGATAAAAATAGATGCAATGTGATTTACAGTATTCTTTTGGAGTATTTCAGGATTGTTTTTGCATTTGGGAATTTTTTTTATGCAAACATCAAACTATGTGTTGTGGTTCCACCAAGTTGACTCTCTGCTCTTTCACTGTACATGTACATGAAAATGGCAGAATATGGAGAATTTAAAGTAGGTGGAGAAGATGTAACAAACGAGTAATTTTTGCTGTTTGATAACAAATTATGGAAAATCTTGATCTTTCTAACTTGGACGCTGTTTCTAATTTGTCTAAAATACCTGTGATGGGTAAAAAGCTGGAAAAAAGCCAGCTTTGATTTGCCTCCCAAAGCCAAAGCCCCTGCTGAACAAAAATGATTCCGTTCTTGCACATAAAACGATTTGCAGGATTTTAAAGGCAATCCAATTTAACTGAAAAAAACACAAAATGGGGCATTAAACTATGTAAAGGTAAGCAAAATAACTATTTAAATGTGGGACTTTAGGGGTGGAATGTGGGTGGGGCAATCTTTCTTGTATGCAAAAATAAATCAAAACAGAAAGCAGTGGCTTTTATGAAGGATCTCTTTAATTTAAGAGTGGCATACAGAGGTGTACAATGAGCCCTTGGAGTTTGAAACCTTCCTTTCTGATGTTCTTGCAATTTACTAGCGGAAGGTTTACGGTGAGGCCAAGCCGAAAGAATCGTCATCACGAAGGGAGAAATTTACCTGTTCTAGCAAAACATTATCAAAAGAACACTATTAAAAACTTGCGATCAGCATTAAATCTTCACAAACCGGTAATCACTTTAGATGATTTGAAAAAAAAAATCCTCCTGCTTTCAAGCAGCTCATTCTCCCCTAGTGATACAGCTGTGTCTGTGGTTCAATCTCTCTGTTCATCTTATATCTCATTGGCTGGAATTTCTTCACCACTTCCGTGCAGATTTCAGTTTGATGAAGATGAAATAGAATATGCTGTTCTTCGGCACGAAACACAACAGAAGATCTTTCAAGGAGGCCTCAGTTGTGTAAAGCTCCAACTGACGGAAGAATTAACGCTGTTCCAGAGTGTCCGACTTTTCCTGTTAAAATGCTTCGCCCTCTCCTGTCTAAAACTGATAAACATGCGACAACTTTTTCAATGTTTGTGTTAAGGATGTTCTCATTTCTCCATGTTCTTGTGACACATGGTACTCTGCTAAGTCTCTTCAAAAGCAATTATTCAATGGATTCGTGCGGGATATATGTAAATCTGCGAAATGTAAAAATAACTAGTAGACTAATTGTTCTCGAACAATTAGAGGTCTTTCCACCTTAATATTTTATAATAAATTACTAGATTGCTCAATTAGGTATACAAAAAATTATTATACCTGTGATATATGTTGTACTAGAAAATGGGAAAACCACAAAGCCATAAATGATTTTTAAAGAGAATTTTTTGTATTTCAAGCCAATGCTTTAAGAATTCCCTGTTGTTTATCATAATTATCTTTTGAATTACTTTTTTGAATTTTTTTACACTTACTCTGAACAAAACTAAGCCATGTGAGTATTCTTTACACAAGCATATAAACAGAAAACCTAAAAATAGAAGAGCGTGTTCTAGAGGCTAGCTGTCTTTGTACAATATGGATGGGTTGACTGTAAAAACAATTTCCACTTGAGTAATCACAGGACTTGATGTGATACCTGGCTGACCAAATTGAATACCTTATTGCGCAATCCAGTAATCTATTGAAACCCTTACTATAAATCTGTATTTCAAAAGTTATGAAAATTCATTAATCAACAGATTTCCAAATGACCTTGACCTTTGACCTTTATGTCATTTTTGCCTAGGTAGACGCTTCCATCCCAATTAGTCCGAAGTCTCTATAATAGATAATAAAAAAGTTGGAAGTGATTTTATGGAAATTTAAATCCTTTCAGGAGTAATAACTGCTAGCAGGGGGCCTCAGATCCTTTCGGTATGAATAGATTGAAAAATCCTCTAAGTGTACTGAAGACATTGGTAAAAGTTTCAAGTCTCTATCTCTTATGGTTTCAGAGGAATAGCGATAACAAGCATTTCCTTCTCAAATGGCAATAACTCTGTAAGTTCTGGGAGATTTTTGACACAGGGTCAATTGGTACCGTAACTTTTAATGACCAATTACATAAAGTTTAAATTGTTTGGATAACCCTAATAACAAAAAAGTCACCCCGAGCTAAATAGAAAAAAGAATAAAAAACAAAGAAATCACAAGGTCTTTCACCTGAAAGGTGGACAGACCTAATTATACTCCCCACTGTTTAAGAGCCACGGACATTTCCTCTATGAATGATGCAGGATTCCAAACTAGGAACATCATGTTTATGTCCAGTCACAGATGCAAAGCGTGTAAGCCTTCTGTCTACTTCAAGTCAACGACAAACAAAATTCTAATGTTAGTCTTTCCTAACACTTTTATTTAGCAACGTGATCGTATAGATTTTAAAAGTATTGTCTCTCTCTCTCTTATCTTAAATTTAAGCTCGTTCTCCTGATCTCATCCCATTCTCATTCTCTCTCACTTTACATAGGTTTTTATATTTTCATACTCTTGACATACGGTTTCGATTGGCTCTGTCCACCTGTACTAATCATGACTGAGCATTTTTTGTTTAAAATTCCAGAGTGATGTTTTGCTTCCAAATACAGCAACAGAACTGTCAGAACTGTCAATCAAAAAGTATTGGGATGCGGGTTTTGGCATAAGTATGATGCATCTCTTATGTACAATATTAAAAGGTCATAGCTAGATACATTCATTCATACATGGCTTAAAAGTTACAAAGGTTAAATAGATATAACAAGCATTACATGACTAGCTTGCAGTATCAAGGCTATCGATGCAGACACAGAATCGTCGAATATGACAATTTGTTGATAACTTGTTTATATTTTCCAATTTGGATTTTACTGTGCCCGCATTCCGTACCTGATACATAACATCATTTAGGACTACTGAGCAGTGCTACAAGAGTCACAAAGTTCATTTTATCAGTCATCATTACAACAATTAATCGCGCAGTTCATAAGTATCAAGGTATAAATAAGTATCATAATTAGTCATACTAACAATTCAAGGTCATAGCATGACTATCTGGTTACAAGCGTCCCTAAAACATACAACAGAAACATATCAGTTGACCAGAAAAAAAAGGAAGCCA
Source organism: Magallana hongkongensis (assembly GCA_016163765.1). Taxonomy (NCBI): domain Eukaryota; kingdom Metazoa; phylum Mollusca; class Bivalvia; order Ostreida; family Ostreidae; genus Magallana; species Magallana hongkongensis. Next base: position 48,602,937 of record WFKH01011925.1, read on the forward strand.
TGTTTTAGCAACAATAAGCAACTCAGATCATAATACAACACTAACAAATCGGATACGTCGCCTTTCCTTTCGTCTTTCTGCATGTTTCGCCCGAACGTCCTCTACACGCTTCTAAAACCGTCGCTGACAACACAACTTCGTCATCCCTCACACAAATGGAAATCCACATACCGTCTAACATCACCTCCTCAAGAAAAATGGCAGGTGAAATTATATGCAGATCATCTTTCCACAATTAAAGATTCTATCTAAATTTCAATTTTTAGAATCCTTGCTTAACGACCGTTTCATGACCTGGCAATTCTTCCGCTTTGTGACAATCACATTTACACCAATGAAATCTTGTTGATATTAAATCTTCACAATTAACTTATTTCTTGTTATTCAATGATACAGAACTTTCTTTAATTTGTTGATTTTAAATGTAAACAATAAAATTTTATTTAAAACCCTCGGAACTATGTTTTTGAAATGTCTAGATCACGCTTCCACTCAATTTCGTTTGGCTGACACCATGTGTCATAATTACACGCCTTCTCCGAAAAAGAAGGGGGTATACTGTTTTACCCTTATGTGTCTGTCTGTCTGTCCGTCCTTCTGTCTGTCTCTCTGTCTGTCAATAACAAAATACTCTATCTTTTTTTTTTTTTACAGCTGTATTAATTGCAGATGCTTAAAATTTTAACACACTCTTTGTTTAGGCATGCCCTATGCAGGGATCCTTTTTTGTACTAATCGGACATCAAATTCCTGTTAAATGACGACTTGGTTTATTTTAAGCTTATATTATCAATCAAATTTTCGTCAAAGATCTCTCAGCAACTATTTAACGCATTCACATATTTTAACACAATCTTTGTTCAGGCGTGCCATATAGTGGGATCTTTTTTTGTACCAATCGGAAGTGAACTCCGTGTTAAATGATGACTGTTTATTTTTACCTTAAAGAACCTGGGGGAATAAGCCGAGGCATATATCCACAAGTGGCCTCAACCCTATCACTAATATGTTTCAAATGACAATCACGCATTTAGTATAATATGTGTATTAACTTTAAATATTTTTACTTCTGCGCTTACATATCTCCAGAGAATTAATTATGTGCGTGTACATACAATTAAATTAAGAATTCCAATCTTTTGTCTTATAGTCCGTAATTTGAACCCCCTCAAATAAGTAACATGTTTATTCTAAAACATAAAACTATAGATAACTTATTAAGCAACTAAAAAACTATAAAATGATGAAGTGCATGTGTTTAATTTATAATAACGCAACTTTTACTTTATTTACGTCAAATGAGTTTTTTAAATTTAAACAAAGTAAACAAATATATAAAAAATATTTACAACACGAGTCATTAGAATCGAACACCTACTTCAACATACTTATGTTCCAAGAACTAACCGCTAGAACATGGATACACATGTTTTAATCCATTTAAATAGCAAACTTAATTTGGTATTGCGCAAACATAATTCGGTCTTGGCCATTTGATGATTATTTTGAAAATTGAAGGGAGAAAACTTGCTTTCTACAATAGAGTTGGTCTTGGTACCATTTTTTGAAAATTGAAAAAGACATTTACATGTTTTATCAGTATACGTTCCTAAAAAATGGTATGATGACCTACTATATAAAAAAAACTATAATCTGAACATCCGATTACATTAGCATTTTGTTGCTCAATTCGCATATACATATTTTGATGTCTTAATATCAATTAAATTTGAAGTCAATTTTTGAAGGTTTTGGCAATGCTGCATGCAAATAATTACATATGTTAAATAAATGTTAAAAAAGTGATTTTTGTAAGAAAAAAAATCTGGGTTTTTCAAATAAACTTAAGGTGGAATAACACATCATCACAAAACGCCTGACCTCTGTTCGAAACGGCATTTCGTTTTATTAAGAGGATTTTATCGACGGCAACATGAAACTTACTACATAGCCGAGTGTAATCTGATCAGGTCCGTGGAATTATGTTTGCTAGCAATTAACAACATTATCTTTGATATCTTCCGTCACGTATTGAAAGTGTCGATTTATGATGCGAACATCCTGAGTTCGAATCCCGCAGGGCTTTGTTGTTACTTACTAAATTGAATTTTTTTTAGATATTCATTTTTTTATCCCCATTTATCCCAATTTTTCGCTTATTTGACATATGAACAGTTTATTTATCATTTCATAATCAACGATTTACTGTTAATTTGAGTGAGTTTTTTCAGGTGTATTATTCCACCTTAAGTGGTTATTCCCCCACGTTCTTTCAATCAAATTCTCGTCAAAGATTTCTTAGCAACTATTATTCGCAGATGTAAGAAATTTTATCACACTCTTTGTTTAGGCATGCTATTTGGTGGGATCTATTTTTGTACTAGTTGGAAGTCAGCTTCCTGGTAAATGTTGATTTTGCTTATTTTGTATATTCACATCAGAGGGGGCATTATAAGTGAGCATTGGCTAACAGATATCTTGTTGAAACAATGTGTATGTCTCTCTTCTGTGAAGCCATTCTGGATTCACAGGATTTGATCACGTGAGTAACCAACTTTACATGACGGTGTACTTTTTAAATTGCTGTTTTTTTCTTAATCCGAATCGTTGTTCGGTTTCTGCGGGATGTGGATTTGCCGTGTAACAACCCTTACACGTGGCATAATATAGCAACAAGACGGAATTGGTGCTAACTCCTACTTATTAAAAAATGTTTTTAAATAAATTTGTTATCTCTAGGACTTCTCTTTACGAATTTGAAACGTGTAAAGATAACAATTTTCAGCTTAAAATATGCCGCTTTTTAAAAAACATGGAGAAATGACAAAAATCTGACAAATTATATACGTTTACAATACATTTTTGGAAGGAAAATAAACAAAGTCCAGAGAAATCACTATGTTTTTTAGATACTTTTTTATACCACTTACTTTAAAGTATTTCATGACTAACTGGTTTCGTCCTGGATTAGTGAAAAAAACCTTTTGAGGTTCAAATCCTGCTAGTGTTTTGTATTGTTTTGTTTCTGAAATTATGTTGTGTTTAAATATATGTTACAGATGATAAACTATGGAATATTTAAGTACTGTAGATTCCTTATTGAAGGCGAGGAGTTAATATCTGCGTAAAATTGCAAAAAGATCATCTCGCGAATTTCAAAATCTCGCTTTTATTTTTCGGACAGATGTAAACTAAATGAAAATATGATAGAAATGTGGCGTGTTTGTAATTTTATTTTCTTGCAATTTGATTTAAAACAGTTGAATTGCGGAATTAAGTACTCGCGTTAAATAAGGAATCAACAGTAATAAACGTTTGTTTGAACCTGTGGGATTTTGAGGTTTTAGACATTTAAATCTCAATGGATTCTTGTCAATGATTCTTGTGAACTTACAATTTTGTGCGCCCACTTTCTTTCTTATGCACAATTCACTGACAATAATTTTTAGAAATACATGTAGCATGTTATTTATATGTATTTTTTCTGAACTTAAGGATTAAGGAACGTTTTTTGATCAATTGTTGTCCGTTGTCGGTTTGTTTATCTGTATTTTCAAAGGGGAGATAATTAAAATGAAAATAAGACTTGTTTCTTAAAAATCTTCCCCTCAAAAACCTCTTTCCCAGATATATCAATATTTACACGAAAACTTATAAATATATAGTAATATTGTTAATTTGGTAAAACCGTGACCCCGAACCAAAACTTGGGCATCAAGGGGAATTCAAAGTTAAACAAAGAAAAATATAAGGGGAAAATGATCAATGGAACAATTTGGGACATAAGAATGCAGTTTATCATGATGTTTTTCAAATGCTTGACCCTTTCAGATATCAATACGTTACATAACAATGGATCTAAACGGGCCATAACCTAAACATTCGATGTTAAATAACCTTTTAAGGAAAAATCTTTTGTTAATCATTCAAGAGTGAGAGTCGTTCAAAATTCATTTTCAACAGTATGCTATCTTCAAAAGTGTCATAGCGACTCCCATTAGGGAGCTATTTGACAGACCCCTTAAACTGATTGTCTCATTTATCTCAAGGGAAAGAAACAATTTGTTTTGCCTTGAAGAAACATTGCAAATGCCGAGACCGTTTCAAAGATTTGTAAATAAATTTGCCAGCCTCTTATCGGCAATTTGATATTGGATATTTGACGGTTCAAAACCAGCTCGTTGCGCGCAACAAGATCGCATCTAGTTTAATTTTTATTTTCATTCTCATTATTTGGATAAAAGTCTTTTTTGTTTTCAAAATAAATCAATGTTTATATTTTATTTAACAGGAAAAACTGTTTTACTCACCAAAGAGGGTTCATTTACTTGTTACTGAGTTTTAGAACCCTGTGTTACAATAACAGGATAAAGCTCTGGAATCCTGTCAACTGAAATGTGACTGAATAGTATAGTTCTGTTAACCAATCACCATTTCAGATCTTTCAGTTAACATTCAGTTGACTGAATGACTGAGCTTCATACTTTGAAGGTTTTTAAAATAAAAAAAAATAGCTAACCGTGGGGTTTTTTTTCCAGATGTATGGCATCAACATGACGCAATTTTATATCCAACATACGCGACAACTGCTCGTCAAATATGGTTCGATTCTTATGAGTCTAGGATTCTTCAGGATATAGAGGCATACATAATGAAATGTTGTCCGATTTTTTGCTATAAAGTTCACGGCGTTCCGGCTCCTGAAATTTTAGAAAACATTGATATGATGAATAGAAGTTTGGAGAACACATACTGTCATCGTTTCAATTTAAGCAGGGCTCCAGATGATTTGAAAAAATCTCTGCTTGCTGTAAGTAAACCCTTTTATACTTTTCACTTGGCGAACATTTCGATATCTTCCTTTTTCTTTAAATACTGATATTTGTGTCATAAAAATGAAAAAGTGTTGAAAAAAAAAAAAACTTAATAAATTTTACTGATTTAAGGACGGCGGACCCAATTCATTTCTACAATAGATTTTTTATTTAAATTTTTACATAATGTTTATCAGTTAATGGTGAGTGAAAATCAATAAAAAAATTACAAGATCATCGACTTCCTTTTTTACTGGGGCGATTCAAAATTTGGATACGAAAATCCTCAGATATAATAGAAAGTTATGGGAATTTCCTGGGGTGTGGTATGAAAAATGATGTTTTTAAAATTATGCAAATAGATTTTTTACTCCAATTAAATTGTATTATTGAGAAGTCAATTAGCTTACCGATGAACAGAAAAAAAATGTAGTCATCGACCTAAATTTTTTGAGGGGTTGTGTCAAAGTTCACTGCATGGTTCATGAAAAATGACATAATTAAGTAATGCCTGACGTTACATTAACTGCTGTTTGTATAAATATTGTTAGGTTAAGGTATAAATTTAATATCTACCAGATTATAAGACTATAAACTGCCTTTGGTGGTTTTAGGATTTATAAACCGTGGAAATATAACGGACTTGTCGCAAACAGAGGAAATTCGGACTAATTATTATTTTCTTAATTTTTCTCCACTAAAAATATATTGGCATCACAAATTATGTTTAGTAGAATGAAAATTTTATTATTTACTCTTATTCTGATGCACGTTATTACGACAGCCATATTTATAGCTAATGCGCGAATTTCTGCGCAGAGGTGCGAAATATTGAATTGGGTCCGTCGTCCTTAAGTATTGAAAAAAGGTGAAAGGAAATGTCTTTAAGGGGGAACAGGACACGTGTCACGTGACTTTCATTGCAATGATGCTTTGATGTGCTAACTCTATTATGACGTCATAATTGATTTGATTGTATATTGCTATGATGTCATTTATCCATTATGAAGTCAAACATGATTTAATAGATCTTTTTCCCATACTATACGGCTCTTAAGTAGTCATTTTGACAACATGAGTTGGGAAAAATTTAATATTTTCAATATTAGAAATGTAACTGTACAAAATCATAAGCGGTAAATATAATAATATACATATTCTGATTTTTATTCTGTTCGTGTTAATTAATAAATCTAAAGAATGTATTACTTTTTATGGTTCAAAACAGAAATTTTCACAAAAAGTCATAATTCCAGAATAAGGGGTAGGGCTATTTCCTATTGTAGTATCTCCCTTGAATGCCAAGAACGTGGCCATGAAAATTGTATAAGTTATAAAGCATATTTTAAGGTTGATGTGATTTTTGTTTTTTAAATTTCATTGGGAATTTTTTATGTACCATTACATTTTGATAAAATTTAGAATCAAAATCTACAAAACTTGAAGTGCTGATTTTAGCAATATTTTGATAAAATTATGATATTGCTATGTAAAATAGCCAATGATGTAAATAATTTTGAAATTTTTTTCCGTTCTTAAAATTAAGGAATATAATTTGCATATAAATTCCATCATATAAAATAATTATTGCAGAAAATTGATATTGTCAAAAAAAATTCATAATGGCAGAGACGGAGAACAATTCCTATCAAAATAGCTCCCTTGCAAGATAAGAAAGTAGTCATGAAAATGATTTATGCTGTAGAGGACATCTTAATGTTAATGTGTTTAAAATAGCAAAAAAAAATCATTGACAAATAATTTTACACTGCAACGTCTTGTTCCCCCTTAAGGCACGAATAAAATTTATTGCATCATTGCGAACTTTATACCTCGTTGTTGTTGCTTTTGACAAATAATTATCAGAACTAGACACAATCTCGATGCAAGAAAGTCTTCCGTTGGATTTTCTGAAGTAAGATAAGACTTTGACTTAGATATTTAAGGTGGTATGGAACCCCCTCGACGTTGTGACGTACTATTTATCGAAATAAACAATAAAATCAAGTGTAATTTCATAAATAATTTCTTTTCTTTAACATGTAACAGCAAAGCGCAGTGTGTTAGAGGGTTCTCTACGAATCTGTAAGGCATGGGTTCGAATCTTGCTGGGCATTTTAAAATTTTAACCTTTCCAAAAATGTTTAAAATGTAGGTATTGGTGAAATGTTGTAAAATTGGAAAAATCTTAACCGGTGAAAGTATTTTAATTATGATGTACTTTAATCAACATTAATATGGAAATATATTAATACCACCTTTTGTTTAGCGTGGTAGAAAAAATCTTTTTTATGGATGTAGTAGGGCATCTTAAGACATTTCAAAATATAGCCCCTTAGCCCCTACCTTTGAATAGTTACAGAGTTATTGCCCCTATTGTACGAAATACTTGTTATCGCTATTCCTCTGAAACCATAAGAGATAGAGACTTGGAACTTTTACCAATGTCTTCAGAACACTTAGAGGGTTCTTCAATATATTCATACCGAAAGGATCTGAGGCCCCCTTCTAGTAGTTATTGCTCCTAAAAGTATTTAAATTTCGATAAAACCACTTCCAACTTTTTTATTTTTAATCATAGAGACTTCAAACCACTTGGGATAGAAGCTTCTACCTTGGCCGAACAAAATGGCATAAAGGTCAAAGGTCAAGGTCATTTGAGAATCTGTTAATTATTGAGTTTTCGTATCTCTTTTGTTACAGAGTTATTGCCCCTATTGTACGAAATGCTTGTTATCGCTACTCCTCTGAAACCATAAGAGATAGAGACTTGGAACTTTTACCAATGTCTTCAGTACACTTAGAGAGTTCTTCAATTTATTCATACCAAAGGGATCTGAGGCCCCCTTCTAGTAGTTATTGCCCCTGAAAGTGTTGTAATTTTCATAAAATCATTTCCAACTTTTTTTATTATTTATCATAGAGACTTCGGACCACTTGGGATGGAAGCGTCTACCTTGGCCGAACAAAATGACATAAAGGTCAAAGGTCGAGGTCATTTGGAAATCTGTTAATCAATGAGGTTTTAGATCTTTTCTGTTTAAGGCGGTAGAGAAAAACTTTTTCATGGATGTAGTAGGACATCTTTAGACATTTTAAAATATAGCCCCATTGGCTCATACCTTTGAATAGTTACAGAGTTATTGCCCCTATTGTACGAAATACTTGTTATCGCTATTCCTCTGAAACCATAAGAGAAAGAGACTTGGAACTTTTACCGATGTCTTCAGTACACTTAGAGAGTTCTTCAATGTATTCATACCGAAAGGATCTGAGGCCCCCTTCTAGCAGTTATTGCCCTTAAAAGTATTTAAATTTCCATAAAATCACTTCTTACTTTTTTTTATTATGTATCATAGAGACTTTGGACCACTTGGGATGGGAGCATTTACTTTGTCTTATCAAAAACGACATAAAGGTCAAAGGTCAAGGTCTTTTGAGAATCTTTTAATTAATGAGGTTTTAGATCTCTCTTGTTTAGGGTGGTACAGAAAAACGTTTTAGTGGATGTAATAGGACATCTTTAGACATTTTAAAATGAAGCCCCTTAGCTTATACCTTGAAGTAGTTACAGAGTTTTTGCCCCTATTATAGGAAATGCTTGTTATCGCTAGCCCTCTGAAACCACAAGAGATACAGACTTGGAACTTTTACCAATGTCTTCAGTACACTTAGAGGGTTCTTCAATCTATCATACCAAAATGATCTGAGACCCCCCTTCCAGCAGTTATTGCCCCTGAATGTATTAAATTTCGATAAAATCACTTCCAACTTTTTTTACTTTCTATCATAGAGACTTTGTACCACTTGGGATAGGAGCGTCAACCTTGGCCAAACAAAATGACATAAATGTCAAAGATCAAGGTCATTTGAGAATCTGTTAATTAATGAGTTTTTATATCTCTGTTGTTTAGAGTGGTACAGAAAACGTTTTTCATGGATGTAATAGGACATCTTAAAACATTTTAAAATATAGCACCTTAGCTTCTACTTTGAAATAGTTTCAGAGTTATTGCCCTTATTGTAGCAAATGCTTGTTATCGCTACTCCTCTGAAACCAAAAGAGATAGAAACTTGGAAAGTTTACCAATGTCCTTAGTTCATTTAGAGGGTTCTTCAATATATTCATACTAAAAGGATCTGGGGCCCCTTCTAACAGTTATTGCCACTGAAAGTATTGAAATTTCAATAAAATCACTTCCAACGTTTTTACTATCTATCATAGAAACTTTGGACCATTTGGGATGGGAGCGTCTACCTTGGCTGATTAAAACTGACGTAAAGGTCAAAGGTTTTTTAAAATCTCTTAATGATTTTTCATATCTTTTGAAATACAGAATTCTAGTAAAGTTTTCAATAGCCTGCTGGATTGCGCAATAAGGTATAGAATTTGGTCAGCCAGGTATCACATCAAGGTCCTGTGGTTATTCAAGTGTAAATTGTTTTTGCAGTCAATCCATTCATATTGTACAAAGACAGCTATCCTCTAGAACACTCTCTTCTATTGTTTGGGGAGCACATCAGTTTTGTTCAGAGTAAGTGGGAAAAATTCAGAAAAGTAATTCAAAAGACATTTATAATAAACAACAGGGAATTTTTTAAGCAATGGCTTAAAATAAAAGAAAAATTCTCTTAAACAAGTCATTGATGGCTTCGTGGTTTTCTCAATTTCTAGTACAACACATATCATAGGTAAAATACATGTTTTTTTTTAGCTGTAACTGTTTAATTTGTTCAAACTACAGGAACAATGTTTGATAAAATACGGTGTAAACTATAACAACAAAGTGCAAATGCTTACTAGATATAGCTCACTTTATTGTTTTCATACCTGAAAAATCACATAACATAATTCAGAACTAAATGTCATACCTTGCTGACCAAATAGTATAAGCCTATTGAGTAATCTAGCAAGTTATAAAGTATTCTTTACCTAATCGTAAACATATTAAAAAAATTATAAGGTGAAAAAACCTCTAATTTTTTTTTAGAACAATTAGTATACTAGTTATTATTCTTTTTATCTTCTCTTTTTTTTCCAGGGACAACTTTTTTATTTTTAGAGATATTGAATCAATTTTTTATTGATGTAATTGACCATTAAAAGTTAGGTAACAAATGACCCTTTGCTTATTAACTCCAAGAACTTACAAAGTTATTGCCTTTGTGTATAAAAAGCTTGTTATCGCTACTTCTCTTAAACCGTTAGGGGTAAAGACTTGAAACTTTTACTAATGTGTTAAGTTAACTTGGAGGCTCCTTCAATCTATTCATACCGAAAGGACCCGAGGTCCCCTTCTAGCAGTTATTGCACCTAAACGTTTTGAACATCAATAAAAACACTTACACCTTTTTTGCCATACCTCGTATTGACATCGGACTACTTGGAATAGAAGCGTCTACCTTGTCCAATCAAAATGACATAAAGGTCAAAGGTCAAGGTCATTTAAAAATATGTGTATTAATGAGTTTTCATATATCTTTTGTTTATGAAGGTATTGAGAAACTTTTTCATGGATGTAATAGGACTTCTTAAGACATTTCAAAATAAAACCCTTTAACCCCTACCTTGAAGCAAGTATAGAGTTATTGCCCTACTGTATAAAATCGCAACTCCTCTTAAACCGTTAAAGGTAGGGACTTGAAACTTTTATTAATATCTTTAGTCCACTTCAAGGCCATTTCAATCTATTCATACCAAAAGGATTCGATGTCATCTTAAAGTAGTTATTTCCCCTGAAAGTTTCTTAGTTTTGTTTATAACTCTTACAACTTTTGAACCTTACATCGCAGGGTCATCGGACCACTTCAAATTGAAAAGTTGACCTTGACCAGTCAAAATGACATTAAGGTCAAAAGTCAAGGTCAAACAAAAAAATTGCTTAATCTTTTGACACATTTTATGAAGCAACGCAGAGAAAATTATTCATTAATTATATTGGAACCAAAATTTTTTAAAGATAAAAAATTATGAGGTGGAGAGACCTCTAATTTTAATTTACGTTGTCATAAAAACAACGTAGAGCATCTTTTTTGAGTCACCGTGTCTCTTTAACAACAAAACATGATCTGAAAATGGGAAGGGGGGCAGAGTCTGCATCCGACGGATCCAATTTTTTTGTATCAAGCGTAAGAGTTATAAATAAAAGACATTTATATATTCGACAACTGTATGCCGGGGCTTGATGAAATCAATCATAAAACCCTTTGGACTTTACTGGAGTTGATCCCGCTAAGACCAAAATTATAACCTCATACAAATACTCAAAGAACGACTCTTTTTTCCTTAATAAAACTTTTTTAGTTTTCAATCAAAGTTTTTAGTTTTTAACCCATTTTAACAAATGTTTAGCAAGTCCTGAAACAAATAGAAAAGAAAGTTTGAGAGTTTGATCCTTTATCTTCATACAGAGGCCAGTAAGTTAATGATAGAATATTTGTAAAATGTAGAAACTATTCTAAATAAAATTAAATATTGCTTTTCAAAATGTTTCTCCTCTTTGCAACAGAAAAGATCAAATTTTTAGATTTCTGGCACCTAAAATCTTTATTTAGGTAATATAGTTAAATATTTAAAAAATTATGGGTATGTAAATAACTATAGAGTGAACATTCTTCCGTAACATAATTTTATGTTTAAAATATCCTTAGTGAAGACCTATGTATAAAACATTTGAGACCCATGTTGGCCCCTGGTTTAAAACGCTATCCTCCTTTCTATCAAAAAAAAAATCTGATGTTAAAAAAAAAAATTGTGTTTTTCAGTTACCACTTTTGAGATATCTGGTAAAGAACGGTCCTCTAAATTGGGACCGTTTAACGTTTTTTTTTTTTGCCAGCATAATGTTAAACATTATACTATTCTCTTGACCAAAACTTCAGATTAAAAATTTTCAAAAAGACCGATTTTTGGACAGTGATAATAAGTGTCTAAAGTTCCCATGACTCACCATTTTCAAATATGTTTCAGTTTATTCAAATTGTTTTGTTGTTTTGAAGAGGAATTGGTACAAGACATTTTTTTTCATATGTTCATTTAATTTCAATCACTGGCAGTCAATGACATTGAAAGTGAAATTAATTTCAGATTTTAGAATTCAATTAAAATCAAACAAATATATTCTATTTCTTATCAATTCGAATGAAAAATATAGAGCACAGCTTTGAAAGGCACACTTTTTTGGATGGATACATCGTCGATAAAAATATTTTGTTTGTTCAAGGCTGCGATTCATTAATTTTTAAAAGAAAAGGTACCTTAAATTGGGCCGTATTATGCAAAAATTACAAATTTTAAAATAGTGGGAAAGGGTCGACTCTCAGATGTCATATTTCAAAACTTTTTGGCATAAGGATAAGAATAAAAAGTAGATAAAACTTAACATGTTTATATGTACAAAGGAAACATGAAAAACCTAATAAAGATATGATGTTTATTGAGGTGGGGGGGGGGGGGGGGGGGGGGGGTGGGGGTCATTTGAGGCCTTTTTCATGTAAAGTTCTTAGTAAGTATGACGTATCATCCATGATGTGGTGTGGAGCGCAAGCGAGGTTTGTATAATTATACGAAATAAAAATAGCGTATTGGGATCAATAATTTAATATTTAATCGTACCATTGCTAAACATTTTATGTTTCAAGGTGAACATTTACCCGTACTTCATCATATGTTAAAAGTTTTTTCCGTTTAAAAAAAAAGGAGATATTTATAATCCGAAATTTTTTTATGAAATGAAATAAACTTAAATTGAGCATAATTTAAAAGTTATAATCAAAATAGACAGTGGTCTGGTTTTTTTTAATAACATGATTGAATTATTACTTCTGCTCGAGACTTTATTTTGATCTTAATATCACAAGATATTTTGTAAATGGTTTTATAAGGTACATGAGCTTACACGGAATACAAATGTACATTGTAAAAGTTATATAGCATAATTTGGTTCTTTACGTTCTGATCAAAATTTATCATCTGACTAAATATATGTATATTTAATTTTGCAAAGTGTTCTATTTGTACATGTACTAGATCAGACACTGTGATTTTTTCTTTTCAAAATATTTAAGAACAATACCTTAATCAATATAGTTTGTCGACGCGCTTTTCATTCGATTTTTTTCTAGCACAAGTATATTTTTCTCACATTTCTTACAGGGCATTGACAAAAGTGTTCAACAGTACATGAGTCAACGAAAGGATTGTCAAATGACACTCTGTGAGGCGATGCTACTAGTGTGTATTAGTATGAAGTATGCATTAAAACTTGAGCCCAAGAACAAAGAAATCATTTACAGATCATTTATTCTGGATCATAATGCGGACAAAGAAATAAAACCCTATCAAAAGCTTATAGAAGAATATTTTGAAAATCTCTCGTAAGTAGAAGTGAATTTAAATACATTAAAACTGTATGAAAAAGATACCTTTTCCTTTGCAATAACTAATTCTATTGTTCATACAGGCAATGTAAGGAAGCTTTAGGTCATGCCATTTTCTTGGAACAAGAATCAGACGATCCAATATGGATGTGCTCCTTACCAGTATACCATTTTCTGACAGAGCAATGTAAACCTTTCCAAGACATACCAGAAACTGAAAATTATGATTGGGGTACAATGGGTATCCAGGATACAATAGATTACCTAAAAGCAAAGACAAGTTGGTCGAGGTAACCTAAACACGTTATCAGCTTTGCCTACAATTATAAGAATATCATGTGTTTGAACTATGTTTTACAACTCATTACATGTGCATACTTAGTAATAAATACAGGGTTTTTGCATATGCAATACAGCTAACTTTAAAATACCGGTATCAGCGTCAAGGGCTGATATCGATCTGCAGGACTGATACGATTCCGTATCGCACTTCTCTAAAAACTCCTCTGACATTTTCCACCTCATAATAAGGTAGAAATTAAAGGCAATGATGCATACGTCACAACACAACGTCTAATTCACGTGTTATTACATCTTCAATGAAATAAAGCATAGAAAATGTTATCGATATGTTATTACTAAGTATGTAACAAATACAATAATCCCCATAAAACACCTTGTATCAGCCCTCGACCAATACATGTATCAGCCATCGGGCCTTCTGCCCTCAGGCTGACATTAGTGTCTTAGGCTGATGCACGGAGTAATATGGAAAAAAGGTATTATTCTCTATATATAAAACGTATCTACTAGGAATATGTATGCCGCAGTTTAATTGTATTGCATTATGATGTGATTAAGTTCCTTCATGTTTTAATGTAAGGCAAGTTTTTTTTTTCTTTCAGAATCTATGATTTTATTGCTTGTTTTTCTATCTTTAACAGAACACCACAAGATATGCTTCATCTCCTAGCTCCAATGTTTGAAATGGACTATCTCTTACCTCGATCATTCGTAGCTGTTTTAAACATAGAAAGATTAGAATCTACTGTTTGTGAAAAAAAGATTCCCACGGATGCTAAGTTATCGGGGATATATACCTTTTTGAAAACAGATATCATCTATAAATCTGACAAAGTAAAGAACAAAAAGATTGTCACATCAAAAGATTAGATGAATGTCAATACGTTTTATGCATTTTATATTTCAATTTTTATCTCAATCCATAGAAATATTGCATTGAAAAAAAAATAATTTAAAACTCTTTTGAACTTTCAAATAATATGGCCGTTTTGTAAAAAATATATACAATCTTAGAAAATCTGCTTCTTTTCTCCAAAATATATTTGAAGAAAATTAAATGCATGATATGATTAAGTGTTCCATGAAGCCCTCTTTCAAAATTGTGTAAATTCATGGCCCCTTGGGCAGAGGTTTCACTCCCTTATGGTCATGTAAAAAAATGTATTGAATCTTAGAAAATATTCTCGACTTCCACATCAGTGGTAGATAAATAGAATGCATGATTATGATGTATATGATACTTTCTACGTAAATTGTAAAATGCTTTGCCCGTGATCAGGGGATCAGAAGTTCAGGCCCTAGGGCGGGGATAATATTGCCAAATAGAAAGATTTTAAAAAATAATAAAATGTTCATCTGTATGTTGACAGTCGAGTTAGATAAGCTAAATGTTATTATGTATGTCCTTTTTTTAAATTATGAAATTCACTGCCAATTGACAGGGTTTCAGGCTTTTGGTTTGGGTGGGTGTATGGAAATATGGCCTTTGAATGAACAAGTATGTTTTATGTTGAGTCACTTTTTAATACAAATATATCAATGTTATAAAAATGGCTAAAAAATAAATACCCTGAATGTTAAATAGAATGACGAAACGAGTGAAAAAAAATCGGTTATCTTATTTTTAACCAAAATCATTGACTGTGTATTACTCTTAAATTTTCATTCTTTATCATATTGAACTGATACTACAATAAAGTTTACATTTATTAGCAATTAATTTAAAGGATATTTTGAACATGCACACAGTAAATCAAGGAATAATTTGTTCTCACTTTATTTGGTTTACAGAATTTGTCCTCCTCATCATATTTTACAGACTGATTTTTTTCATGTATGGACTGATTATAAATTACAGGAATCAAGATTATTTAAAAACAATATTAACATTTCATTCTTTAGTTCATTAAGATTACTCGTTTAATGGCTTGCTATGATAATCTATAAATAATTACCTTATTAGATTTTTACAAAGTTAATTGTGGCATCATAAATAGAACATGTTTGTATTTTTCTTGAAGAATAGCAAAAGACATACATTTTTCAATAGTTTTTTGCTTATATGAATGATCATTCGCAGCATTTATTTATTTTATAGCTTTATCATATGATAACACTTTATCTTGTTCGTTAAACTATGAGAAAATATGCCATATTTTATTATTTTCTACTACATCCTAAATATATAATATGTTGTTGAAGTTTTCTTCCTTTGACATTTGACAGAATAAAATTAAATTACTGAATACGTTTTACACACACTTGATCAATATTCATTATGCGATTTTTATGAAATTTAAATGTGTACATGTCAAAGTATATATTGGTGGAAAAAATCCCTTTTTAGTGTCTTGAGGCACTTTAATGAAAATAGTTTCCTAATGATATAGACACATTTATATATTGTGTTTTAGGCTGGCATTCACTGTCTGAAAAGTGTATCTCAAGAAATATTGGCATTGCAAGGAGAAACAATAACAGCGTAAGTAATAAACACTTTTTTATTGCAAAAAAAACTCAAACAAACAAACAAACCAACACACAAACCAGAAACCGTAAAATTGAAGGAGATGAAAGGTCACTTCTGCATAGATTTAGGAAGATCATCACTTTATGATAACTAATGTCTCACTTGATAGTTCTCGGAAGAGAACTCACTTATTATGTTTGTTACAACTGACTGACTACAGAAATAAATCGGGTTGATCAATCTCGCCGTCTATGAGATTGGTGCAGGCTTCGGGGTCTACTTGATATACAGAATGCAGCGTGAAAAAAATATTCAACACATTATTTATTTTGTAAAATCCTTTTAAAGATATCAGCCAATAAAATTCATACAATAAATTTATGTTTGTGTCTTTGAAGATAACAGTGTTGTTAAAAAACCCGACCCAATTAGATAAATGCAGCGTATTTTTGTGGTGTATTAAGATACGTCAGTCCAAAAAAGCTAGCGTTGTTGTAACGGCAAATGTAATAAATATCCAATATTCAATATAGATTTTGGATTATTACATTCTTTGTTTATATATATAGGGCGTCAGAATCAGTAAATTTAATAACGTAAAATGTAATATCGGGAGTTTATTACGTTTTCCATTTTGCGTTATTACTTTTCGCGTTGCCACAAATAGTACTTATGAACGATGCATTGCGAAAAGAATGTTGATATGATATGGTTATTAAAATGTTTTAGAACATAAATAAACAATCATGATTTCTGCAAACAATAATAATACACACATATACATGTGTTTTGTTTATCTAGTTTTTATTTTTCTCGAAATAGTTACCCGTTTTAGAATAAGCATTTGCAAATTATATTATTGGTGAAATGAGATGAATACCAGTATTGTTGAGAAGGGATAAAAAAGTTAGTTGAAAAAAAATATCTATAATTTAAATCAAATATGTTCATGTATATTCTTTTATGCAATTAAGATTAAACCACATATATGTGTGTTGACCATATTAAGAAAATTCAAGATTCATTTCATGTTATATTAAGCAATGCCCTAATATCTCTCAAATCCCCCTCTCTTTTTATTTTGTAATACTTAATATTTTTTGAAAAGTTTTAAGATCCATCTGAATATTCTTGCGGCTCATACAATGTAACAGAATTCATTAAAAAATCTTAATGTTTCAGTGACCTGGGGTAAGGCCCTTTCCATTCATATTCTTATAGTTATAATATCTTGAAAACGATGAAATATATATTCTGCGAATTTCATTTAAATAGATTTTAAATAATAAATTTTGTTTATCTGAAATATTTGCATTAGCTTGCGTTTGAACGGTTTATCAGCACTCATTTGATGTAAATGAAGCGAAATGAGTTTCACCGTATGCACCCAAGCTTCAGAAGGATACTACCTTATCCTTACCGCCTTGAAGCTCCTTATTGTATATTTCAATACAGAACTTGAGTTTGTTCTAGTTTTGTTCAGAAGCATTCTGAAGCATATACACATCAAGCACAAACTTAAAGACGTCAACAAAATTAGATTGTCGCCGATTATTCAGGGCAGATTTATTAATACTTACTGATTGCTATTGACAATTCTTTGTAATATTGAAACTTTCTTTTAATCGATCAATTTTTTTCTCTATAGCAATATGATAGCAAGACCTCTGCAATGGATAATCCGCGAATGCGAAATACTGCATTTGTAGTCAAGATCCTTAAAAATACTTTGCTACCTTGTGATTAGGTACATTTAAATCATATCTCTCGAGAAGAACAATTGTTATTAATATCGCCACTGATACCCGACACTTTTTATTATTAAATGTTCCTTTAAGATACAACTTCGCCATCTTGATAATATACAGTGATAGCATAAGATACAGAATGCGTAATGCATGATAGAGATCCACTATTCAAAAATATCTGTTATTTTGAAGTACAAATACATATCAAAAAATGTATCACGTCAAATCAAATATCAACATGGGCTGTGGGCCGCCAAACAAAGAGCATACCCCAAAAATATATGCATATACAACATTACAGTTGCACTTACAAAAATGTAGCTCAAATGCAAAGGTCAAAGTTCAAACAACATATACAAATTCACGTTTAGCACACAACAAGTTCAAGTTCAATTTGTAGAAAGCATTGATCCTTGGATTTGCTGATGTCATAGCTTGTATGCCAGTATGTTACATCAATGGGAACGCTTGGTTATTTCAACGTGTCGCTAAATATCTACAACTGTATGGTTACATGTTACTGCATAGGCGGATCTAATTATTGACAGGCAATAAGGTGGTCGAGTGGTAAGAGCGGTGGCCGCTCACTGCTAGCAGGCATGGTTCCAGAGGTCGAGAGTTCAAGCCCCGGAGGCGGAGATCCTATGTAATAATAGTGAATTTCCCTGTGCTTTATGTATATCTATATTCTTTACTGTGGGAAGGTATATGTCAATTTGAGAATTATTGCAATGTTTGTGCTTATCATGTTTATCTTTCCTAAACTCTCAAATGGTCGTTTACATATAACTGTATTTTAACTGTATTTTTTAAACAACAGAATACAAAAGAAGGCGGCATGTTTTACTTTGAAGATAAGCAGGGATATTTTAAAAGAAGCTATGCTGAAATTTAGAAAAAAGAGATGGCCTTTCGTCCAATCAGTGATTGAGATGTTTTTAGCAGCTGAGTCACTCTCTGCAAAATATTTGCTTGACTCTCTTGAGGGATTTGAAAAATGTCTGTCTGAAGTTGTTAAATGCTTTGACGATCTAAAAATTGGAGACAAAGAATGTATCAAAGTAAGATTAAAACCTTACTATAAAACAACAATTATTAAAATATGTGAATTTAAAATTAAGTATTTAACAAATTACCAGACTGATCTCCATACTTTGTCATTTTATGATCTACAGTGGTATGAGCATGTATGTTTTTCTGTTATTTGTTTTGAATCAGACATGAAACAAGATGAATCTTGATATTAAAACAAACGATTGTTTATACTTTAGGTTTGGAACAATATGTTAGAAGTGCAAGTTCTGCACGAAGAGCTTATGGGATCATGTCTAAATAAAATCAAACAGAAGATGGAAATGTTTCTAGTAAAAAGGGTAAATAGTGATCTGTATTATGCTTGTTAAAGGGTACCTGCAGTGCCGGTCAATTTTTAAATTATGGAGATCTATGTGAAAAAACATCATCCCGAAAATTTTACTGCGATCGCATTAGCACTTTTTGAGATATTTGGGGAAATCCCGATTTCACACCTGAACGATTTTTGAATCAAGTCGGTTTGGATATGAGAAACAGGAAAATCGCATGAAAACAGTTCGTTTTCTTGCATATTTTTATCAATATATGAACAGTTCTTTCTGTATTTTTATTTCCTTATCAACCCTGGGTGACTAAATATACTGTTGTTTGTGTTAAAACCAGTATTTTATCGAACAAAAATGCTAAATTCGGAAAATTGTTTGTTTCATGAATTTAGTCATATATGTAACACACTTTGCATATAAATTCACAGTCCGTGTAGCAAAATGAAAATCAATCAAAGCACTATTGTTATGAGAAACATATTTTCGTAATCTTTCGTAATCTTTCGGATGATTTTTTTTCCATGACATTATCAATAATATTGATAACTTACATTATTGTAAAGGTTACGCAGGGTCTGTTCCTCGTATTACAACTATGTCGCCCGATTAATCATTAGTATTGATTTCGGACCAATAACAATCAAAATTGCATGAATATAAAAACAAACACAGGAGCTTAAACATGTCTGGAGCAGTAGCTTCGTTAGTTTACCCGTGCTATTGTCTCGGATCATTCAAGTGTGAAGTGATATTATGTAAAAATGAATATTGAACATAAATCTGCCCATGCAAGTGTTTTAAGATATCGTAATCAGCGGTAAAAAGGCGACGAGAATAGCAAATTTTAAAATCCTTTAAAAAGAGATCTGACTGAAACAAAATATAAACGGATACAAATTTTTAAATCTATAATACTTAAATAACTAGATACGTCAAACATCAGACCAATATAATTCATTTTGGCTGTAAATTCGAGTTTATATGTATAGCTTTGTAAGGAAATTTCCTTCCTGTTGACCTCGTGACGTCACTTCCGCTGAAACCCCGTTATCGCGTAATTCTATTTTCTCTTCATTGGATTTCTCAAAGCAGGTAAAAAAAAGTCACTTTGAAGCGGCGTAACTCCGTTATTTTTGCATCGATTTCGATGCGGTTTTTAGTATTGAATTCTGGTAAATAATTTCTATGACATAAATTTAACATCGGTTGGGCTGCAGGTACCCTTTAAAGCAAAGTTCACATTGTATCTGGCATTATGCACTTCACAAGGTTTAAACGCCGAACAGTTACTTGCTTATTCTCAACAAACAGCTATTAAGTTTGAGAACCGCTAAAGAGACACAGGTAGAATTTACCTGAGTCGAAATGTGTTTACTTTGATTTCCTAAACACTGAAATTGGCATGAATTTTTTGGAAATAGAATGTAAATGCCTATTTGTACAAATTTAGTAATTTCCCCCCAAAACCACGACAATAATGAAATTTTAGCTACTCTTTTGTTTGTTTTTTTTTATTCAAAAAGCACTGTTTTAATATATGCAATTTATGTATAGGCTTATGAATAAAACAACTAAATACTAGTATTTAAAAAAGTGTAGCATAAAACATTTATGAATATGAATTGAAAATAAATAATTCACTTTAGTTGGTACATATAGCTTTTTCTTTCGATTCACAAGCACTGTCGATCACTTTCATTATTTAAATTTCAGAGTGACAATTGTTTATTATAACCTTATAATTATATTACATGTACTTATCAAAGTTAACGATTTTGAGTTTGTATCAATATTCAGAATTCAGTCATTTGTTATCAACATGCATTATGTATTGCTATTTATAAAAAGCCAGAGGGTTCAATACTCTATCAAGATAATTACACATGTATGTATTTATTTTTTTCTAAATGCGTTATTCGTTAATTGTAAAAGGACAAATGCTAAATATTAACACTGTTATTAAGTCTTCAATAAATGTATTTAACGGTCTGTAAATTGTCTTTGTAAGACTTATCGGATTTCGGTATATTGTTGATTCATACATGTCCGTTGGATGCAAGTTTGACATTTGTGCTTCTGGCATTCGTGAATTGTAATTCAATATTTGTAATGTAAAGTACCATTATGACGACAAAGGGGCGCGCACTAAGTTGAATCTTATGGGAAAAGGATTTTAGAAACCGTGTTTCACATGAACATTTACTCACAATAATTCATACCCGGTAGAATTAATTCCTGGATGCAAACCAACTTTAACTTTGTCTATTAGTATGTTTGTTTAGGGTTCGATAACTACAATATACATATTATACAAAACAAATACAGAATTTACATCATAATACTGATAACTTAGAAATATATTTTTAGAATGAAATACTTAAATAATGAACAAGAGAGTAATTTAATACATAATTGATTAATTGAGTAAATTAAAATATATAATACCATTTCCACTTCAGCATTTTCAAAGGTAGAGCAAATTGTGTTTGGAACTTGTTAGTTAGGCTTGAAAAAGAATTAGAAACTAATCCAACTTATCAAACGGGTATCAAATGGTAAAACAGAAATAAAATTCATATAATTTAGTTTGTTTCAATTAGCTTAATTGCTCATTCTAAATTATTACTAAATTCTTGCAAATTGTAGTTTCGAGGTAATATTCATTTATATATTTGTGACGTATTTTGAGCAGATATCAACATCAAACTTTGTGGGCACGCTGATGAAAATATACTGCAAAGACTATTCCAAATACCATAATGATTGCATTGAAGTGATTGAAGCGGTTGCATTAAAGGTAAACAAGAAAATACCCATCAGATATAAGTATTGCATATTTATGATTTATATTCATTTGATGTGTAAAACACTAGTACATGTAAGGTTGGTTCTTCGAGTGACGTCATTGCTGATGTTTTGTATACACTTTGTCGAAAATATGTAATTATCATAACTGAATAAGAACAAATTTATTGTATAGACCTTAAATTAATATTATTACATTAGTAGCAGTCCAATATGTAATATTCTGCATGTTTAGAAAGTAATAATCTTTAACTTCTAAACGCTTCTGATTTTTGTATTTGTATCTGTTTTTCTGCAATTTTCACACAGTTTTTGCAACAACAACAAAAAAAAAAAAAGAAAAAAAAAATTAACAGGACTCTCTCTTGAAATTGAGATAAAGACATTTACCTTTTTCTAAAAATATACAAAATACTTAAAGTGAAAAATATTGAAGAAAGACTAATTATTGACATTACCCAAGGTCAAATTGAGCTACTGTGGTTTCATCAATATTCGTGGAATACCAATTTTCGTGGATTTCGTTATAAAGTTGATCCACGAAATTAAATGTTCATTGAAGTAGTGCATTTTCTATTAACATTTTTTATTGATAGAGTTATTGGCCACGAATTTACGTATCCTTGAAACTGTGACTTTCACTTTATCCACGAAAATTGATACCCTTGAATATTAATGAAACCACAGTATACATGTTCTAAAAGTTGTTAAAAGTAAAAAAAAAAACAACTTTTTGAGCTCTGTATATATTTTAGCTACAGAAAACTTAACAATAAGAAAATGATACAGTCTACAAAAAACATTGCTAATGTTGGACTGTAGCCGATATTATTAAACAATTCCGTTCTAAAATTAGAGTAATTCAATTCAATAAAAATGACACTCGTCTTCTATTTCATTTAAGAAGGTGTGGGACATCTTTGGTAGTAATGTGGATTAAAGTACATTACAATTAAAATACTATCACTGGTTTAGAATTTTCAAACTTTACAATATTTCACAAAAATACGTTTTAAAAATTTTTGAAAAAGATAAAATTTTAAAATCCCCAGCCAGATTCGAAGCCATGACTTACAGATTCGTAGTGAACTTTCTAACCCATTGCGCTACGCTGTTACAATGTACATGTATAGGTGACAAATATGGGAAGGAAACATTTATAATATTACACTTGATTTTCTTGTTTATTTCGATAAATAGTACGTCTCAACATGGGGGTGTCCCATACCACCTTATAAACAAAAAATATATATTCTTTCATCGGGAGGTTTCACTGATATCGTCCCGTTTCAATTCTGAATTGAAGTATCCCACATCAGAATTGTGCAATAATAGATCTTAGATATTTTGAAACGTTCATTTTGAGGCAATTTTCAGTTTTACAATTTGTTTCATTACTTTTATACAATCGCAGTTCTGGTAGCTGATTTATCTTTCCTAATAATTCATTTTCATGAGTAAGAAATAAATTGTTTTCAAATTCAGTAACATCACAGAATAATCAATTATCATAAATACATGTATGTAACAATTTCATAGATTCAAATAGTGATTTAATACGTGATGTCAATCTATATATACCAGTTTGATTAAAATCCTACAATAAAATACGCTTAACTATCCGATCGTCCTCCATTTCAGAAATCGATTCCATAATCGCACGGCATTTATACAGTGTCTATGATAGAGAGTATTCCCCGTGTAGCGCTGGTAAAGGTGTAAATCTGTAAACGCCTAACTAAAAATGTAGGGCCGATTTTGTACCATTTCAATAGAATGATAATTTTGGAGGCCCAACAGTTCACTACAATAGTCCAAAACTGGTGCTTCACAATTTAAGAACATTTTTTTAAGAGTTGAAATTCATATTTCTTTATATGGTCGAATGTTAGAAACCATGCCTACAAGAGTGCGTACACCAGCATTTAATAAAGTATCGGCGTTGTTTGGAAATTAAGTTTTTTCATGAATTATTACACCAAGATACATGTATTCATAATCTGTATTGTACTGGAGAATATTGTTGTTAAGTTTGAACTTAAATCGCTTCGAGATCCTTTTCCGAAATGTACATTTGCTGATTTTTTTAATATTTATTTTAAGACGCACTATTTGCACACAAGTAAGACACATTACCTAGTTTTTTTGCATATTTTTTTAGAGTCAGATAAAAGCGCATTGTCGTCAGCATACATTTAAATACTTAAAATGATGTCACCCACCGTAATACATTATATATCTTTATTCATTTCTTTATTTCTTGGGAGATTGTTGATAAAAAAAAATCAAAGAGGGTTGGTGATAGATTGTCTCGTTGTCGAACACCAGCTGTAGTAGAGAAGAAGTCAGTACACAAATCCCTAACTCTAACACACGATACTGTGTTTCCATAAATAGACTTTATTAAATTGTAAAAATCCCCGTTGATTCCATTATGTAAGATTAAGAATTTTAGAAGGTCACAATCAAAAAGCTTTTTTATAGGTCACGTTACGAATGTTTCTTTTCTATTCTATATAATACTGTTGAGTTAAAAACGTAATACGCACAAGAGCGTTCACGTCGATATCCATTTTGCTCATCAATAAGCAGATCGTTATCTTTTAGATATAATATCAATCTATTATTGAAAATGGAACGGTACATTTCATAAATAGTTGATAGTATATTGATTACTCGGACGTTCAGCGGTACTCTTTGATCACTGTTAGAGTCCTTTAAAACAAGACATATTATAGCTTGTCGCCAAACAAAAGGAATTATATGAGACCCAAAACATAACATAAAGAGATTAAAAATAACTTCCATTACATAGTCGTTTGTAAGCAATTCATACGGAATTTCAGAAACCATAGACGATTTTCAATATTTAGATTTCATAATATTTTTCCTTCACGCGCACGTTAGATCGGTTAAGATCCTTTAATCGATACCGAGCTAAATCTAATAGTTTTAGCATTTAGTTCAATCAGCCTCTCCGAGTGAGATTTACTTGAGCGTAAGAAAATTGAGCGATAGCATGCAATCTCCTTAAGTCTACGTTTTGCCATGAGCACGCGCATTTTCTGATCTACACTAGCAAAGTCGATTTTTACCAATCCCGATTTATTTATGTTTATTCTTTAAGCGAGCTACCGCTAATGCCCGGGCAGTATCATCAAGATAAGCTCTTTAATAATAGATCTTCATAAAGTTCAAACTTGACATTTGTTGCAATAATTGTGACATTAGGGTCTTCCAGGGAATTGTGTACAACACCATGCACACCAAGCAACTAAGACAACGTTCCCTAATTTGAGCGATGGTACAATTTAACATGAAAATTAGAATGGGTAACATTTGGATTCTTGCATAATTATAAAGCTGACAATTAAGTCTATAAATTCCTTATCTTCTTTTTTTATACTTAAAAAAAAAAGTTTGAAAGATTATTGAAACATTTGAAAATACCTGTTCAATAAATTCATTGCTGTGATATTTATATATGTTGAACTATATTTAGTCAAAGATTGGTTCAGTTAGATACATTTCTACTTTATTACTTGTAGTATTAAAACACATTGAATATAATCAAGTAAAGAGAGGAGGTTATTTAAGACCTTTTTAAGGCTTAGAATATAAAATTTGAAAATTTGTAAGTTGTAAATGTTAATTAAGTATACAATATATAAAATTTAAGGTAATCGATCTGCATTCACTTTTTTAAACATTGTCAAATATACTTTGTTGTGTTCTCTTGATGCTTAGACATGTTTACCATTCTGAAGTATATGTTAATTGCGGATATACCTTTGATTCTTCGTAAAAAAATACTCATGAGAGCTTTGAATTTTGAAATGGATAAATTTAAGTTATTTCATATCTCCAGCATGACAATATTTTTTCGAGTTAAGTTTGTCAGGATCTTATATAAAATGCCAAAATGATTGTGATATATGATAAGATATCCAAATTATTTTCTCTATTTTTAAGGCCCTTGAAAAAGAAGGGGATGACCACTATTACAGTATATTTTCGAAAAACAAAAAATATGCAGAGATGATGTGCAAGCTTTTTGAGAAGAAATTTACAGCAATTGAAATAAAGGAAAATGTCTTGCAACATTTGCAGTTTGCTCTTACTTGGCCTTCAATGACTTACGTCTTGACGATGCACCGTATGTTATATTTTTCTTTACAATATTCTATGTACTTTTTTCTCTTGTTAAAATGTAACACAAAGGTATACAGTCGTCGATTTTCAATTATGAATGCACAAATAATAGTTATTTTAAATATTTTAATTACAAAATGTTTAACCATCATTATGATAATGCAGCTTCTCACGCGCAAACTATGACTACAATTACACAAATATTGTAGCATTTAATCAGGCAAAGCAGCTTCATTTCAATAAAGTAATACTTAATAACAAAATCGTATTAATCAGAGGTACAAATCAAACCTAACCATCGGGAGAAAGAATTATTTTCCTGTAAGCAAAAAAAAATCCCACAAGAATATAATATACTTAATCATATGATATATATGGGTATTTACTGGATATAACCTGCATATTTTATTTCAGTTTTCCCTTTTTAGCTCACCTGAGCTGAAAGCTCAAGTGAACATTTTGTCCGTCGTCCGTCTGTCCGTCTGTCCGTCCGTCCGTCTGTCTGTCCGTCTGTAAACTTTTGACATTTTGAACTTCTCTAAAACCGCTTGGCCAATTTCAACCAAATTTGGCACAAAGCATTCTTATGGTAAGGTTAATATAAATTGCAAAAATGAAAGACCGATCTTTATTCAAAGCGGAGAAAACCTCGAAACTGTAGAAAGGGGGGTGCATTTAAAAAAATCTTCTTCTCAAGAACTACTGAATCAAATTCATTGTAATTTAGCATAAATAATCCTTATGGAAAGGAAAATATGAATTGCAAAAATTATGGGCTAATTCTGTTTCAAATCTGAGTTATTACGAAAATAATAATAAAGAAAAGGCGTGTTTCAATCTGTTTATAGCTTCGGGTTCGGTATTCCATGAGTCATGGTAAAATGGGTAGGCAAAACCGTGCCGGGGCAAAACAAAAGATTGGCAGTTATTAATATGCCAATCTCATTAAAATTTTGTTGGATATGTTAGGGACCAGTATATTTGTATTCGCTGTAAATATTACTGCAAAACAATGCGTATTTTGGAATTGACGATTGCCGATCTGCCCCGGCTTTTATTTTGCCCCGGCCCGGATTTGCCCACCCATTTTACCAAGACTCGTATTCGAGGTACGAAGGCATGCAAAATATATTGGTGCCGATTTTGTGAAGTAAATTGAGGTTAAATATTTCAATGCGTTGACAGTTTTTCACATATGACGGTGGTGTTAGCTTGTTTTGATTTTCGTTTCGTTTTCATTATCTATGCTTTGTAACCTGGGAACTATCGCCTGTATTTTGTAATTTTTACGTATCAAATCAAACAGAGACTTCGGTAAATCAGACAGTTAACTGTTAACCTGCGCAAATTAAGCAAAATCTGATGTATTAAAAAGTACTAAAATAGTATTCATTCTATCGGTAATTCGGTATGATCTTTTGCGTAATATTGGATTAATGCAATGTGTTTTGTTGAGATGCTTAGCATTTTCTCGAGTTTATTCATAAGTTTAAATAGAGTTTAATATCGCTGACGGAAATATGTAGGTATATACATGTATATGATTCATTTTGAAAACAAAATTGTGCACTTTATTTGTTATAGTGCATGTTTCTTATGTTTAATTGTTTACAATTTCTATTTACTAACCATATTTGAGTGTTAAGCTTCGAATTATAAGCAAAATACAGAGGTTTGCTCACAATTCTATGTACACAGATCTGAGGCCATTCTTTTTTTCCACTTTAAATTGCTGAATAGGAAAGACCAAGTTAAAAATCTTAAGCTGAATGTAATAAACTCACGTGAACAAAATATGACTCAAACCTAGCAGAATTGTGAGCTCTGTATCTTGCTTATAATTCTACGATTGACGCTGAAATTTTGGTTGATCATTAGAAATGTCTCGCTAAATGTTATATACTTGTACAAAAAAATTAAAGGATGAAATGCAGTATATTACTACTCTCTGGAGCCACCTCTTTATACAATGAATAATGTGAATTCTACATCAATTTTGATAGTTTTTCAGACACGAGTAAATAAAAACGACACCGTTAAACAATTACCATAGTTCTGACAAATTTCTGTTGCGGGGATAAAGGAATTAACGCTATTCCTAAGGAAATATTACAGCGGAAAATTATCCTGGTCTGTAGCCATTTTTTAATTTTTGAATAAAGATGAAAATAAAGGGTGGGCCTTAATAAAATAGAGTGATGTGCCCGTCAATACTGTAACATTGATTTTTATAGCTCTTTAACATGTCACGTGACAACAATTTTCATTCCAGTGTATTCATCAATCAAATGTGAGTAAAGTTATAAAAGTCACACGAGTTTAGGCCAGGGAAACAACATTCATTTAATTTTAATGGAGAAGACAAATTAAATTTTTGAATGTTTTTAATTTGAGGAATTGAGCGGATTGGGGTACAATTTTCTTCTTCACATCTATTAGCCCCTTCACGGTAACTGCGGTACTGCTCTTTTGCAGGGCAAAATGACATAATTTTGTGAAATATGACGTAACGTCAATTGTTTCATTTATGTCATTTAATTATCTACCTACTAAAATTTCGGCAAAGTATATCAATTTGCCCTGCAAGAGAGCAGTACTGCAGTTATCGTGAAGGGGTCTATAGGATTTTGTTAAAAATAAAATGCAATAACTATTATATGATATTTAGTTTTATATCTTGCGTAGGATTTTCTAATTCTGGGTAAAAATAGTATTCCATAAAAATACAATGTCAAAGATTACGTGTATGCAAAAATAAGTGTAAAATTCGAATTCTTAACAATATTTATTTTTTGTTATTCTACTGAGGGGCCATATGGCACAGTATCTTTTGAACGCCCATTGTTGCTCAGGTGAGCGATGTGGCCCCATGGGCCTCTTGTTTCCGGCATTAATGTATGAAATTTTATCATCAGAACTCTTTTAAAGCAGTTCAATCATAAAAATAAAAGAAGCGAAAGTTTAACTACTATTATAATTAAAATGTTGAATATATTAATGATAATAATAAATTGCATATAGTAATGAAAAATCTTTTTATACATCTGCGGTCTCCTTTGTAACAGAACATGTTCACATCTTCTCATAGTAGGCATTTTTTCGATATTATTTCATTCTTTACTTTTTATATTACTCTGTGTGTCACAATTTAGATATTTTGGGTACATTGATTTCATACAGTTTCCCTTTAAATATGAAAATATCCTTTTTTGCACGATAAGAATAATTAAAAGTCTTCAAAACCATTTGCATGTAACGATGCTAAAACACCATCTATTAATATCTAAGATCAAATCTTTTATTTGAAATTTATATTTAAAGCAATATGAGCAGTATTTTTTAAATTTTTATTTTTCTGCAAAAACCTGCTAGTATGCTTAGTCTGCATGTAACTTAAACTTTAATGAAAAATAAAATTCGAAAAAATAATTAATTTTAGTCAGAACAAAGGTTTCTCTTCTAAGGAATATTTAGCAGTTCAATTTTTGTACAGGACGACATTAATTCAATTTTGCTTCAATGAAGTCTTCTTAACGGCTTTTCCCACAAAAATAAGGCTTACAGAAATTAAAAAAAAAACATGATTTTTTTATCATTTTAGTAGAAAATAATAATATTTTCGTAAAAAAAAAAAAATTCAGCATGAAAATTGCAGCTCATGCTGCTTTGAATTGTATTAAAATTGACTTTTTTTATGTAATTAAACTAAGAGTACTCTAACATTCATCGATTAAATTTTGTAGATGAAAAAATTGTAAAAGTCTCCAAAAATTGTAAAATACTTTTGAATAGTATAAAAGGAAGCTTGACATTATCAGCAAAAGAGTTGAAAAGTGGCAGTATCCAATAAGGAAATTAAGACTGATGCTGAGCGCAAAAAGTCGATACAAAGATGTCACCGCAATCATGTGGAAATATGAAAAATGCAAGGAATTTGAAGAAGAGCGTATCAGTGCCCTTTTAGATCGGAGATACAAGGAATTGGAAAAGTTAGATGAAACTTTGAAAAACATTGTGGCCTTCAAGGAAATGTTGCAGTGTTTTGAAGGTATAAATGACACAAAATAGAATCACAAATTTGCAAAAAACTCATGTAGGCAATTACATGACCAGTTTACCATTAAAGAATGACAAATGCAACAGAGTTGACTATTTTAAATACATTCAATTACTTGTTATTGAAGGCAGGATCAATCACAAATTAATTCCATTTACTTCGATAAATGTAATTTAATAACTCTCAATTACAAATAATATTTGCAATAACCTTATCTCTGATACGATTTTAGATTTGTTTTCTTTTTCTATTTAGAAAACCTCATCGATGTTAGCAAATTGTACTACAAAGATGAGCAACCGCTCAAACTGTTTTTTAGGACTGAAACATTACCAAATATGGATGATCATCAAGCCACAAAAGTTTACAATCCAGAAGTTCAGATTCAGAATTTTCCTTTAGAACTCGTCAAGCGCTTACCACGTCTTAACGAGTATAATCAATTATTTTATTTTTTAGTTCAGCTGTGCTTTACGCTTAATTGGGTTTTTCTGATCACCTTTTGGCTGATGTTTGTCCATCTGTCCGTCTCTCTATCCGTTTATCATTTTTTTAGAATATAAATTTTTCACAAAACTCCTTGGGCCAATTTCAGTTATACTTTGTACAAATCAGTATTGGCTGAAGGGAATTCAAGTTTCCAAAAATGAGGAGCCTCGTCCGCTTTATATAAATTTTAATTAAGAAATATTGAAATATATTGGTATTATTAAAAAAATTTCTAAACCAAATAGCTAAAATTAGTAGGGCAAATTTTTAAATTAAAAATATAGAGAAAATCATCTCAAAAACTAATTTGCTAGAAAAGCTTCAACTTGTGTGGAAGCATCCTCAGGTAGTGTATTTTCACGTTTATTCAAATTATGATCCCGGAATAGGATGGGACCACAAAAAGGGGGGGGGGGGGTATAGTATTATAGTCAAAGTTTAAAAAATCTTGCTTCACTGGTGGCTTCAAATGCCAGTACATAATGAACAGAACAACAGATGTTAAGATTATTACAAAATTTTTTGAGTAATCAAATTATAACGCAAATAAAACAAATATTAGTAATGTCATCTTTCCAAAACTATGCATACAAATAGACATACTTTTAATGTCTCATGTAAAAGTAAAAAAAGTAGGGGTCACATCTCAAATATGTGAGATTTAGCATGAAATAAGCTAATTTTAGGCCTAAATTGGAGTCATTTTTTTCTAAACTTCTATGGAATATAAGCTTAATATGCCAAAATATATCATTAGAAATATCAACATATTGTTCTAAAATGTTTTTTGCAGAACATCATGAATATATCGTAATACAGAAACTATCTAGAAGATTGGTCTGCGCTGAAAATTATGAAGCTAAAGTAACAGTACTCTAAAACTATTGAGTTATGAAAATTGTTCATTTTCTTCTTGAAAACCTTCCACCACAAAATATAGTTCCTTACTAAACCCTGTAAATATGTAATTTTATTTAAACATATTTATTCAATAAAGTTTGTTTGGCATTGTAAAATATAAATAAACTACTAGAATTAATATGTGATGCGGAATTTTCATACTAGAAGTGACCCAAAATGGCTACCTAAAACCTGAGGAGCGAACCTCTTTAAATGACTTAAATGTAAACATTCTCTTTCCGAGATAACACGCTCAAAATGAAAAAAAGGTAGTTGAAATAAAGTTTTACATAATACTGTTTGAAAATGTAATCATAACTGGAGAAGAAATGTAATAAACTAAATTTTTTTATGAAAAAGTGTGTACATATTTTTGGAAATTCTGGTTAGATAAAAAACCCGTTGTTTACACAAGACGTAATACTAATTATTTAAGAGAAAAAGGATTGGTTTAAATATAAGCATTATTTGTGATAAAAATTATTACTGTTTTCAGGTGTCAAAGGAGTGATGTCTTTAAAAACATTTGGACGAAAAGATGTTTGGAAATAAAACAGAAAAGAAAAGAGTCTATAACCATTGAGGAAGTAAACAAATCCATTGTAAATAATGTGTTTGAAGCATGGGAAAAGCTCTGTCATGACCTGGAAAGTGGGGATATCACATTTCAGGAGTTTGGAAATCATTTCGGCGAAATGAAGAAAAAAGTAGTTAACGAAGAATTAAACTTGATCGCCGATACATCTAGTGATGATCAAAAACAATGGATTAAGCAACGGCTTTTGCAGTTTGATCATTACAAAGTATTAAGAGAGCGCGTGAAAGGAGCAAAAGTTATAACAGAATTTGCAAAGCAATTTGATCTCAATGGAAATTTCGATGAGGTTCAGAAAATGATGAAATTAGTATGTATTCATTTTTTTTTATTTATCGCCTAAACTAGTTGTATCTATTCGTACTTCAAGAAAAATGATAGCAAGCAATGCTTATGTTTGAATAATTTCATGGAAAATTAAACGTTTAAGGTGTACATGTGCCTAATAATTAAAGATTTTACAAGCAAATTGTGTGCCCCACCTGAACATCATTTAAAAAAAGCCATACGCGTATTTCGAGACATCAGTTGATTCATGTAAAATGAAATCACGATAAATGTCTTGCACATTTTACGTGAAATTCTTTTAAATATTTACATGATATTTATTAAATTTTAACACGAACCAGTGTCACCGTAGATTAATATTTTACAAGAAATTTAAATAAATTTCATCAAATTTTTATACATTTTCCTTAAATTATTGTTAGATTTTTAAATGTATTTTTCTTCACTACTTCTTAGCTCACTTGAGCTGAAAGCTCAAGTGAGCTATTCTGATCACATTTTTTCTGTCGTCCCTCTGTCTGTCCGTCCGTCTGTCTGTCTGTCTGTCTGTCTGTCTGTCTGTCTGTCTGTCTGTC
>WFKH01011925.1:48661316-48677548 GCA_016163765.1 Magallana hongkongensis
TATATATATATATATATATATATATATATATATATATATATATATAACACAAATGAAATGTATTGCCATATTACCAATACAGTTATATGTTACAACGAGTGTTAATGTGTTTTTAGGAAACCGAAATATTAGACCTCTTACATGTGCACAAATGATGGACATCAGATCTAAAAAAAATTGAACTTATTTTTTTTAGTAAACTTCTTTTTTTCAGCTATAAATGTTGTCATTTTAAATGTATTCTTATAACAGGTCTTCGATACAAAATGGTTATCATTTGTGGTTCGGAAGACAGAAGCAATTCAAAAATAGTCGCTTTTTTGGAAAAGTACAGACGACCTCCTCTCCCACTGATGAGTGATCAGGTTATGTTACCGTACCTTCAAGAGAAGCTTACAGTAACTAAGCAAAATCATGAAATGAAAGAGTCAGTTTATGCAGCGGGAAATGTCGACTTTGAACGGTATTTTGTTTCATCTTTACTGTAAGCTAACAATCAATACAACAATGCAACCTTATTTCAAATATTTCATTGATGTCAACACATTTATAAATTAGCATAAGGTCAATGTGAGATTTGTCTGTTGTCTGCCGCTTTTTTTGCCCAAACCAATCGGTTTACCTTATTCAAAGATTCAAAAGAGTTGTTCTTATCACCCGTTGTCCGTCATTTATTGGCTTATCGTCTGTTCACATTTGCAACTTCTTATTTAAAACTACTCAGTTAGTTTCAAATACATCTGACACATTACATTCAGAGGAAATTACTTTCAAATAAATGGAATATGAGATCCTTTTAAAGAAACATTGATTTAAAAAAATGTGAAAACGGGGTGTTATAAAATTAAATAAATAAGGTATATAGTGAAATCTATTAAAGATTTCTAAATATTGTTGATTTTTAATGGTTGAAATGACTGTCTCCAGAGTGAGCGAGAGATATAAATCATAAAATTATTGAAGAAAAATCTTCATGATGTCCTTTGTGAGAAAAGAAGAAACATCAGGGTATATCCGTTGGTTTCTTAACCTGTCATAAAATCTGCATAAAATATACAAAAAGTGTGTTAATACATGTAAATAACCTTTTTATATGCATCAGTCTTTTTGTAACTTATAAAAAGTTATAGCAAATGATAAAAGATATAATTTCTGAATGTTGTAGTTTTTGACAATGTGAAAGTGATTCCGAGAGGGCGAAAATTATTTAATCGTGAAAATAACCAGATATATGAGACATTAATTCTAAGGTTGATTATTTAAAGTTCAATATTTTTGAGAGAAAAAGAGTTCATTCATATGAAAATCAAAATCAAAGCCTGTCGATAGGCAATTCATGTTATAAGGATTTTCTAACAACCTTTTTACAAAA
The DNA here is from genome assembly GCA_016163765.1 of Magallana hongkongensis. Classification (NCBI taxonomy): domain Eukaryota; kingdom Metazoa; phylum Mollusca; class Bivalvia; order Ostreida; family Ostreidae; genus Magallana; species Magallana hongkongensis. Next base: position 48,662,689 of record WFKH01011925.1, read on the forward strand.
TGCACAAAAGGAATTAGGGCATAAGAACTATACGGGTCTATAGAGGAAACTTATATACAAAATCTCGTAAAATTTGATTCGTCATTTTACATTGTTGCTTATGTGTGGAAAGTGGCCCGTTGGTATTTTGTTTTTAAATGAGGTAGATTCAACTGATTTAAACAAAGCCTGTAATTCAAATACATTTATCAAGACTATTTTTAAAATTGGAGGGGCGGGGGTAAAAATATCGTTTAAACTTAACAAATATCTTAAAGTACACATAATGCAAATTCCAATGAAGGATCAACCCCTCTCCGAGGAAAGATAAATAAAAACAGATAATTGGGTTTGAACATGTGTTGTTGTTTTTTTTTAAAACAAGATAGCTAATTTTATTTATATGCTGTCACTAGACAGCTGGAAACTTCAGCAGTTTAAAGCTGCTGGTGTAAAAAATGCTAATTTAACTGACAATTTCTTATATTTTCTTATATTGTAGTGTTTTATACTGATATATACTGAAATTGATTGAAATCATTTAGTTTGATGCATAAAGACAGATATGGCAAAGAATAGAGAATGTAAATATCACATCTAGTTTAGTTTTATCACATGTGACAATTGTTGAGCAATGTTGCTCAAGTGAGCAAAATAGCTTTAAATCGCATTAGAGATTTTTAAAAAAAATTATTTATAAAATTAATTTCATATAGTTTATATACTTTTTCTGTATAGTTGTACTGTTCGAGTCATAAAGTCTTCGCGGCCAGGAGTTGGAAAAACACTCTACAAGAGAAGAAAAGTTGAAGAACTGGATTTAGTTCTAGAAAAACGTGAAAAAATTAAACGAGAAAAAGCAATCACAATACCTATTCTTGATAAGAAGGTTGACATTGATGATGTTATGTATTTTCTTTTGAGAAAAGTTGAAACAGATATGGATACAAAACCTCGGATCTTTCACATTGATTTCTCACAAGAAGTAAACATTTGCAATTTCAAAACAATGTATTTTCATGAGTATCATAAAAATGATTGTACAATATATCATTTGATTCTTGACTCTTTTTATTTTTACAGGTCGAATATGGCGTTGACTATCTTCTTTTTCAACTTCTCATATTGGGTTGTCTTACTGATAGCAGAGGCTATGTATGGAGGAAATCACCCTTTGATTTATATTTAGTTGAAATAATTCCAATACTTACTCGGACGTCTGACACAAAAGTATGATTGATGCACTTTATGAAATGCATTCATATTCAATTTATACAAAACTAAATGCCAGTTCATAATTATGCCGCCTAAATACAAGATTGATTTTATCAACACAAAAGGTTAATTATGTCAACATGCAAGAAAATTAAGTCAGCATAATAGAAAATTATGTTTACATGCAAGATAATTATGTTTACATGCAAGATAATTATGTTTTATTTCAATAGATTAATCGAAACCAATATATGCACCGGTGTTTGGACATATTGCCATATGTCGTTTGTAGGTCTCCATTAGAGACTTTCAGAAAGTTTGAAGGATTGCCCCCTCCAGAAGGTATTCAAATATCTTCTTTGCCAGCAATAATTTGTGATGACAATAAGCTCATATCTTTTTAAATATCATTTCAACAAATTAAATTAAAAAAAATATTCATTTGGATTGCAGGGATTGGTTGACTGTGCATCATTGAACAGATAATTATCAAATTAATAAATGATTTTTTTTTTTTTACAAAATTATCATGAAGTGTTCGAAAACACATTTTTATTTTGATGTACTTTAAGGTGCTGGAGAGAAAAGTTGATCATGCATAAATATACATGTACATCAATATCTTGCATTCTGTATCGCATATCATGCCCTGTGTCAATCTTTAGCATCGCGGTCTTTTTGTTTTATTGTTTTAGTCAATCTTTATGATTGCGGCACTTTAAATTGAGATTATTGTATTCGTGGTGTGAACGAAGAAAAGTTGCAACAAAAGAAACTTTAAAATGCCGAGCCCTTTTGCAATGTTTTTTATTTTGGATAAGGCGATACCAGAAATAAAAACAATATATTCTGAAAACACCTTGGCTAATTTTTAAGAATTCTCTTTAACTAGATTTCATTCAAGGTGTAAAAAACATAAATTTAAGACACAGAAGCAAAGCTATGTAAATATAAACGTAAAAGTAATAAAAAGTAAACATTCCCGTGCTATATAATAATTAAGGTATATTTACACTATATCTGGTTTTTTAAAAAAAGACATGTGATAAAAATTACAATCACTATCCCGGTACATGTACGTCATCAATGTTTTGCAGTACAGAACACTCAATTGAAATAAAAACTGAGAAATGAATAATAATTTCGAAAGATAAGATTTGGGTTCAAAAAAGTATTACAGAGAACACATAAATGGATGTGCTAGAATAAATAATTGATTCATTTATATTAAAACAACACTACGTTAACGTTGAGATGCTTTGTTTGAGTTATAAATTTTTGTACAGGATATAGGGAAAGTGATATCCTGTTTGATCAAAAGGAATTTGAAAGCAGCGTATTTCAAAGACCATTTCAATACCTCCATCAATTGGAGCAAGACCATACTCCAGAAAAAGTAAATGCGGACAAACCTTACGGAACACCAAGATCATGCCTTCAAATACTGCTAAAGTAAGACGAACAGTGTATTTCATTGAGTACAGTGTATGCTATCATTTCGCAGGTCGGGTACACTACCTTATTTGTATTGCATTATTTTATATGTGACAACATTTGCGTAAACCAGATTCCCCAAACCAGTCAATGAGTCGCAAAGCAAGACGTTCTACTATGTGTTTACGTTTCAATAGACACACGTGGTTTTTGTCTTTTTTAAAAAAAATATCAAATTAATTATAAATATTGTACAACTTTGTTTTTACTTAGGCTGCTTCAAATATCAATCAGAATCAAAAGACTGGCAAATATAAGCATACAACTACAAACAGATTTTAATAAGAACAAATTGCATATTTGTTTATTGTTGACTATTTCATTGTAAACCAGAAATGAATACAGGTAATTGTACAATTTTAACATACGTAAATAGCCACGATGATAGAAATGCACAATATACAAAAACAGAAATAATAGTTATATAGCATGTGGTATTTTGTGTGCCAAGCATTCTGATGAATGACCCTGAAGAAACTTCAATGTAAAGTCCCAAACACGGGGTATCAGGTGAAAACGTACTCACTGTTTCTTATTCATTAGGACGTACCTCTCTTTTGAATTTTGACAACAGGGTATTTAAAAAGGTTGATGTAGGGCCTTATAGGCAATATTTTTTTTAATGTGAGCATAAACCTGAAAGATCAGACATACTTTTCCATATGTATTTCATAAATTCTAAAAAATAAAATAAAATTGAAAATGAGTTTCCAAAGGACGATTCAAAATGGTATATAATTTCAATTCGGTTTGTGTACACTGAAACTTGAAGTAGCCAACAAAGCCTTGGAACTCATTCATCTGATTGGTCTGTCGATGAAAGTAAATAGATAGCTAATTTAGTATGCAAATGTATGCCGGCGTCACAAAATTTAGTGGCAACGACCTTTTGAGGGTTTTTATTTATGTATTTACATCTATTTCAGACATAGTGGTGTTAATGACCCATCATGGGCGGAGTTAAGGAACTTCGTTGGATTTCTAAATACCCAGCTTTTAGATTATGAACAGTCAGATTATGTCAGCGATGCTGCTGCGGAATTTCTTCCTGGTTTTGCCGAATTTGTTCTCAAGTTTTTAATCCAGATGTCTCGAGTTTGTATTACTTTTTTTCTTACTTTAATCATTAGATATTTACTAAATAATCAATTATGTTGCCCTTTTTAAAGAAAGTATAAACGGACTGAAGTTCAAGATTAAAAGAAAATTAGATTACAATTGATTGGTATGATAAGCTAAAATAAATTAATTTCCATTTGTAAATATAATTCATATCAAGTTTGAAGCATATAATCGCATTATAAACTTTGATACAAGTAATTTGTGGCTCAATAAAATAAATATTGGGAGAAAACTTTTAAACCCCTATTTCCAGTTAAATATAAACATGTTTGTTTCCTTTTTTTCAAATTGCACAGTATGTTATCATTATAATTGGATATCTTGCCTATGAGGCCTTCTTTAGTCAATTATTGTTTTTGAAATAAAAACAGGAATTCTAAACAGGTCAACGAATTAACATTTTTTAATTTTACTATTTGATACGGCATTTGATAATTGTTTTAGCTAAATTTTGGTTTATGTTTATTTATTATAATATAACTCATAAAAATCGTTTAATTCTTGATTTTATTGTTCGTTTTAAAATTGAAAAATGCGCTTGTGTGCACGTAATGAAATGATTATTTTATGAGTAAACTGTAGTAAGTTTAAATGATGTATTTTTTTGCGTTGCCTCGATTGGCAAACCTTTTGAAGTAGTGACATTCGACAAAAATGTTACCTTGCATCTTATACGTTTAGAAGGTGGAATAAAGTGGAATGAAGTTGTTTTGAATTTGATAACCAATTGTATTTACAAATGTATCTATCTGCTAGCAGAAGTCAATCTTTGAACGCTCACCATCGACAGAGCAAAGTTTAAATAATATTTTGATCCCTATCATATCCTGTTTTCAACAAAAAATAAGAACATTTATCAGCTGATTAGTTGTGTCCTGATTCTACCTGTTCTGGGCATCACATTTCTTTACATCCAGACCTGTCAGCTGTTTTATTTATCGTCCTTTGATACATTGTTCAGTCTTATCTCTGAAAATAAAAAAAAGACTAATATTCGCAACAACTACATACGTACTCTTAATAACAAAGATATACGGGTGTTTTTCTCCTCGGGGGAGGGGGTTCATTCAGGTAAACTTAACTGATACATATGTTATAAATATGTTACAAACAACTCAATATGCATATTTTTATTCCTTTTTTATTTAAATATTGTATTTGAATGAAACATTTTTTGGGGGTTGGGCAGGGTTGGAATGTTTAATCAAACTTCGGTTTACATAAAAATTATTATTTCATTGCGTGCGCTAAAGCGCACTTATAATAAGATTTTAAAATTTATTTTGTAAACTAAAGCAAGGATTTATAACGTATTGTTTAGGGTCCATAAGAATTAATGTTTTGAAAAAATCCTCAAAATTGTTATTATCATCAACAGTTAGGCGATTGTAAAACATATTTAAGGTTTAAGAATATTTCCAATTTCCTTTGCTTGTTATCTGTTTAATAAATAAACCAAACCTGTTAGATTTGGAAGTAATTGCACCTCTTGTTCTGTGGGATTTAAAACTGAGACATTTATTATTGACAGTGCCAAATAATTTTTCAACCATTTTTCTATTGTACAGGATTTAACTGCTTTGTGTGGTTGTATGAAACTCACAAACAACTTTTTCTTTTCTGTCCTAATAATTTTTGCTTTCTTCAAATATTCCATTGTACAAGAAATAATATCTAGTTTTGGGTTTTCTCATATTTTGTAATTTTTTCTACTATTGCATTTGTCAAGAGCCTTAAATACTGTTTCACTATAGAGCGCTTTTTCTTTCTTTATGTAAATCATGTTCATTACTCTTAAGACATTCTTTCGCTTTCTTAACACCTGTCATATTATCTTTGTCAAGAAATTAACACGCCGTTCGTACAAGCAAGTTGCATTAATTTGGGCATCTAAAACAACAGTCTTATCAGTTTCAGCATGTTGAGAACTATGAACTCAGGATTCTCTTCCTGACCCTTCCGTACCCCAACTACAGCCTTCCAGATTTTGGACAACGGCCCCATAATCTGAGCAATTGTTTTATTCATAAATGCCGAGCTTTTATTTCATAGCATTAAAATCTATGAAATCCTCCATAAAATCATCAACATCATCAAAAGGCGAACAGAAAACATTTGCAGCAACAGGATCAGAATATAAAATATATTGGATTTGATGCTGTCTTCTGTCAGATGTTAATAAAAATATTTACGACAATATGCTGCCTTCAAGCGATAATGAATTTTTACCTTCTCTGAGGTCAAGTCCTTCTCAGTCAGACTCTGTCTCTGAAGAAATGGCATCACAGTTGTCTCACAGATTTGTTTCCTGATGAGTTGAGGTTTCATTATCTTCAGAGAGATTAGATCCTTCAGATTCTTGCCGCGATTCGTAAGGTAGCAAGGGACAGTTTCGGATAAATATTTTTGTAAAATTGAGAATTGCTGTACTTGAAGGCTTATTAGTGTTGCTAATATTCATGAAATTATTTTTAATGATTATCATTAGTTAGAGGGATGTCTCTTGTTGAAATTGATATGCAATATGTAGGCCCCATATGTTAGGTACATGAGAATCAGAAGTAAAATGCGAAACCTGCGGCTATGACTGTTGTATTGACTTTACACAGTGAAATTGCAAGTTACAGACGGAGGTAAAATAACACGAAAAGTAAGTGGATGGGACATTGTGACCTATACACCGGTAAGTTTCTGACACCGGTAAGTTTCTGACATGTGATGGTGCAACATGCACACGGTACGGAAGGTCAACCCTTTGCAGGGAATTAGCTGGGGGGGGGGGGTCTAAAAAGCTAAATAATTATGAAAAATTAGCAAAATGTGAAAGGGTCAAAATCTCATAAAAACCAGTATGTAAAAAATTTTACAGGTTTTGACTAGTAATTTTCTTCAAAAATTGGTGATTGGCCTTACAAAGAGTGAATAAAAGGTATATGTGCTGAATGGGAACTGAAGAAATTCTAGTTACAGAGTTCCGAAGACACCCATCCCCTGGCTACAATGAATTGTATAAAAAAAACTATCCCGTGCCACTTAAGGGTCAATCTCCGAGTCATTCATTTTGAAATTATATTACAATTATCCACAACGTGCCCTAAAAAACCAATCACAACGTGTCAAGAAAATGCACAACGTGCCCTTATATTCTGTTAAATGTCTTAAACCGTAAATGATTAAAAACTAACGACAAAACAAGTAAATTTTATCATATTAATTCTTCAGCTGAACAAGTCATCTGTCGGAGAGCAAATACAGCGGAAGCAGGAGAAGTTTTATTAATATTTAGATCTCGATCCCGATCATTGTAATAGTTTGGATTTGAGGAAACATCATTATACCTAACTTTATTTTTCAAAATAAAATTGAATATTCCTTTTTAGGATTTTGCTACACGCTCCCTTGAACTGAGTGAAGAAACACCCCAAGATGAAATGGCAGAAAGTGAAAATGAGACAATATATGATAAGGATTTAAAAGAATTCCAGATTAGACGGACATGGGAAAAAAGGTTTTTCATATATGTCAAATGTTTTATATGTAATGGCTTTAATGTATTGTTTCTTTTTTTTTTAAAGATAACATTTTTTACTAGTAACACGTAATAATTCGACCGCTTAATTAACGGCTGATGTTTTCAACCGGTCGGTTAACCTCAGATTAGTTCAAATGGGGCGGTGCCTAATTGATAAAGGCGAGAAGCCCCGAAGGAAACGCTCTCGCTTGTGTATGCATGTCTATATACACGGGGTGTTAAAATGCTCTCAACATAGTTTTAACGATGTCCTAGATTATTATTGCATTTATATATTACTAGGAAATAATGTCGATCGTTGAAACGAAATAAAGCAACTTGAGCATAAATAGCCGCGTGCGAAATATCTCGTTTGTCTTAACAAGTTCGTAGGAATTTTACTGAGTTTTTTTATCGTGATGTTTTATGTAATATATGATTATGAAACGTATTCAAATGCAACATTTATGCAAACTTTTGTATATTTTTTTTTCGATCAGCTGCAAATGTGCACAATTATAGTACCAGCTGCTTATGTACCTGAGAGTCCGGTGTCAACTCCTGAAATTTCCCAAAGAAATTGATTGCCTTTGAATCATGGACACAATATTTGATTTAATTTGATAATTTAACCCCAATTGTTTTTTTTTATATATAAACATTTTTATTAAAGGGACTACGGTGCAATTTGATCTTAGAATTTTAAAAGGTTATATTTCCATTTTTAATTTCTAGAATTTTTAATATGTGTATTGTTAATGTTTTTTTTAAATTAAGTCAAATGTCGAGTTACAAGCAGGATATAAATATGAAATTCTTTGTTTTGTAAACAAATCTCGTCTTAATTGTTATTATTACCTATATGTTGTATAGGTATACATTTCTATTAATGAAAAAATGACAATAACAAACGGCCAACCATCTCAAAAATCCATTAAACGAAATACAAATTCAAAGCAGAGGAACACGAACCTCCAAGGATCAGGTGCCATGGAGGAGTGAGCATCCTCTGCTGACCGGTCACACCCGCCGTGTGCTCTTTGTCGTAATCGGGAAAATAAAAACCGCAAAAGTCCGTAGACGATTAGGTAATTAATTATGGTCTAACAATTAGTATGAAAAACGTCAGTCAGCATGCGACTCAGTGGAAGATTGTATTTGCTGACAAGGTCGTTGTATCGACCACAGAACTTACGAAAAGATGACTTTAAACGAGACTGTTGATAGTCCTGTTTTATCAACTTGTTTGTCAGTAGCTTGCCTCGTCTTAGAAACGGTTCATACGAAGAGCATGCCCTTGCGTATCGAATTAACTGAGAGACAAAAACACCATATTCAAGTGATGAAGGTATATTGCTACATAAGTAAGGAAAGTTGACTATAGAAAACTTGAAGTCATCGCGTTTATCATTAAATGATGCTTTCTTTTCTTGATAATATTATCTGTGAACACATTGAATCAGTGTATCTTGTTTGCAACGAGTCATTTTGTCAAGGAAATGGTAATTTCCCTACTTTACATTATTTGTAAACAAATACGAGAGTCAAGCTTTGTTTACATAACAATGAATTTTTACATCTGTATCTCGCTCATAACTCGACATCCAAATTTCAAATTTTTCAAATTTTTGGCAGTCATTAAAAATGCACAGGTAAACCATTTCCTATATAAAAAAATATAGGAAAGGTTTTTTTTATCTCAAATCTGTCTAAGTCCTTTTAATAAAAGGACGTTTTCATTGATCGGCTCCACATGATTTTGACTAAACGATCAGCGGGTTTGGTGTGGTACATAAACTAATCAACATTTCGAGTTTATTTATAATACATATTTTTTCAACTTTCAACAATAAAAAATTATTGTTTTTACATTAGCGATTTTAGATATTAGTGCTAATATACATGGCGCTTTAAGGTCAATACAAAAGTTGATTGCAAGATTGTCGCGAGCGCTAGACATGGTATGCAAAGGACGAGTAAACAAATGTCAATCATTTATATAATCTATCTGGGGCCTCAATTCATTTGATTGACAATGGTACACTGACCAGGTGGCAGTGCTCATTTTCCCGGTCTTTAAAAACAATTTTTTTTTAATAAAAAAAGTCGATTACGAGAAAACACTATCTATTTTACATAAGCTTTGTCAAACATTTAGTCTGTACTGTGATTTTTCAACTTCAACATTTTGAATGATATTTCAGCCCACATCCATATCTGTTTTTTAATCCTGACCGCAACACAATGACTTTTGTTGGATTTTCCGTTGATCGATGGAGTGGGAATTTGATAGACTTTGGTACAAAACAAATCATTGAGAAGGGAATTTTACCAAGGGAACTCGGTATTGCTCTTCACCAAAACAAAGTGAATATGAATGAAAACTTTGACACGTTAACAAGGTATGTTTTTTTGGAAAAAAATAATAATGTAATTTATACAATTTTTGAATATCATTTAACAAAATGTCACCTTGCCTTTAAATATACTTCAACACTGACACAAACTCTAAGTTTTATGGAATGCAAAATACTATATGTGTTTTATTATTTCATCATTGAATGCAAAGAAGTAAACACAACTTTACAATATGCATTTATTTGCTAAGCATAATCATTTTGAATAAAAGAAGATAAGTGACTTCAAGTAAATGCAATATCATCAATATTACAATAATTTATATAGGGAAGATAAACTGCAAAAACTGTGTTCAGTTATGGGCGTGAAGAAAGTACATGATCCAGATAGTACTTATGAATTGACAATGGATAATGTCAAAAAAATTTTAGCCATCTACATGCGATTTAGGTGAGTGTATATTTTACAAAAAAGAAACCGTCGACTGCATGTTGTGAATTAAGTGATCAAAACTTTAGTAAGCAGAACAGTGATCCAAAATTATCGCTGATTCATCATTTTTCAACAAAATTTTAGTCATTTGAAAAATACGTTATTTAATTTTAGATGCGATATACCTGTTGTTATAATGGGTGAAACAGGATGTGGAAAAACAAGACTTGTTCAATTCATGTGTCAGCTTCAATGTCCTGATGTAAAAAATGTACAGAACATGTTTGTAATGAAGGTATATTGGAACACAAAAAACTTTTGTAAAAATAAATTTCCAACACCTTTGCATGCTTGCTTCATTCATTTAAAATATCGGTTATATATTACACTGTAGGTCCATGGAGGAACTAAAAAGAAAGATCTTATTAGGAAAGTCGAAGAAGCTGAATTTGCAGCAAGAAAAAATTTCGAGAGAGAAGAGACAAACCATGTTTATACTGTACTTTTTTTTGATGAAGCAAACACAACCGAAGCAGTCGGAGTTATTAGGGAAATCATGTGTGATAAAACAATCCGCGGAAGACCTTTGAACCTTTGCCAATCATTGAAAATAGTAGCAGCCTGTAATCCTTACAAAAGGTTTGTTCGTTTAACTTTTATAACATTTGTACGAACTGTTCCAAGAAAAAAATATAACAGATAAGAACATTATATTTGCAGAACAAATCCACAGAGAATTTATTTTAAAGAAATTTAATTCATACATTTAGTGTTATTCATTGTATTTAAATTTTACATCAATTCAAAACATCTGATCAATTAAAATTGAAAATCTTAAAAATCCATTTTGCTTGTACCTAGACATTCCATGAAGATGATTAAACAACTTGAGAAAGCGGGGCTCGGTTTCCATGTAGATGCGAAAAAGACGACAGATCGAATGGGTAGATAAAAAATATTAAAAAGCTTATATTTTGATCATAATATGTAATCATATCGAAAAATTTAAATACAACGTTTCACTTACATCAAAATTGCTTTTAAAAAGGTCAAATTCCTATGAGATGGCTTGTTTATGGTGTTAAGCCGTTGCCAAGAAGTTTGCTCCCATATGTTTGGGATTTTGGTCAACTAAGGACTGACGTTGAACAGATGTACATAAGACAGATGGTTTTACGAAACGTAAGCATTCGATATGAAACATACATTAGACTATAATTTACCAATTTATTTTGTTATTGTGATATACTTCTTTGAAATATATATCGTATGTATAACATTACCAGTTTGTAGTCGACTGATAAAATGTAAGTAAAAGCGTCATTTTATTACAGATCAAGGAACGTAAAATCCCAGATATTGAGAATATTGACGAAACACTTAGTCAGATTCTAACAAAGTGCCAAGAGTTTATGCGAAAACAGACAGTAAGTTTTTTTAGGATAATGACATAACAATTATCTGGTTTACTGAGATCCGATTGAAATGCCGATTTAATAATATACGCATTTTGAAGTTGTCACTTGTAGACGAGTTGTAAACAAAAATAAAAAAACCCAAACAACTGTTGACTCAAGTTAAAAAGTAATAAGGCTGCAATAGTTTAAACAAATTAATTCAAGGTATGCTGAGTTAATTTTTTTTCAAAAGTTAATTACAGCATACAAGCTTGACATTTTGAATGAAATCAAATCTTAACTACAACTTATCATAGAGATGTCCCTACTATTATTCCATTACAGCACTGTAAAAGTTTGATATATATTATGAATAAATACAGATTCTGTTTTGTAGTTTTTCATTCAAATTGAAAATAGACAAACCAGTCAATTTATCAATTATTATATTTAAAATATATATATAGAAAGAAATAGAATTATTCTTTAAAAGTCTTAGTTATTGAGTAGATAAATTAAATTGAAAAGTTTGAAACGAACAAAATCAAGTGTTGATGTCATTCTTTAACGTAGATGCTTTCAAGTCAAATCATGTTTTATTTGTAAAATATAATGACATAAAATCAAAACAAAATCAGGTACTTCATGACTTGTAACAAAAGATCAGAATATATTACATGAACCAAGGTATGATATGATACAAAAGCTTACAAGTTTTAAAAAAATATGTAAAACAGAACATTGATTTAAATTGTATTCTAAAAAATATAGGTATAGAACAGATATTAATGATTTAAAGATGTCAAAATAAATCATCACCTCGATAATTGTAACATTTTAACATTGAATTTTGTTGAGTCAAAATTTAAATTACGAAAGGTTTTATTCTTTATTTTCAAAACACGCAAATTAAAATGTTTCATAGAAAGAAAATAAGTGTTGACCTCCATTTTTTTTTAATTTAAAACAAATTTGAAAGGGGTCCGTGTCTCAAAAGTCTTGAGGGAAAAGTACGAAGAAATAAGGACATAAGCTTGTACTGCTTTTACAAAAACATTTTCTTTTCCTTCTTAATACCTATATATCATCATACGCAGATATGAAACTCAAAATTCCAGCTGAAACTCTTTACAGTTTTATTATATGAGACATTTTCTTCGTGAAGCAATCTGAATGTCGCATATTTAGTTCCAATTTTCAATTATTTTAAAGAAAACAAAACAAACAAAAACAAAAACACGAAAAAATATATGCCGTTAATAAGATCGGGTTATGCCCAGCAGCTAATTGCTATTTACACCCCAAGTCTCGGATATTCAGTTGACCTGCTTGACCAAATATGTCAATCAGGGCCAGATAAATTTTACGGGAGGGGTTTAAAGTTTGGTCTTTAGCTTGTGTTACAATAACAATCAGTCTCCATATCAACCATTTAAAGTTGTATCTTTATCAACAAACTCTTATCAAATTTAAAAAATGGACTATTCGTGGACACTTAATTTTGATAGTTATGTAGAATTGATCAGGCAAGTTATGGACGCAATAAGACCAAGATACAGGAAGGAGAACCTTTACATTATCCTATATATATTTCAGCAATCTAAATTTGATGCAATCAGGCTATTCATATACTGTGACTTGTTTTATAAGTCGCGAATTAAAGTTTGCTTACAGTAGATCGTTGTAAACACATAAACTGCAATCGCTGGATTCAAAAAGATTTAAAGCAAAACAACTAATAAATACTAAATAAATATGTTAATAACTGGCTGCAGTAACGGAACTGATATTAAAAAAAAACCTGGGGTACATATGTTTTTCAATGGATTGCTAATAACGCTATTGAAGTCTATTGAATCTAGCTAGTATGAATTGAGCGCTTGGAAAAGTTTTAGATAAGCTTCATGATCATATCTAGGCGTTTTGGAAACATTTTGATTAATTTGCTTGCCTAATTGTACAGTAACCGCAACGTTATTTTTTTTTTTTAAAGATAAACGATATGATAGGATTCACGCACGATAGAATAGGATAAACGCACGGCAGAACAGTATACACGCACGATAAGATAGGATTGGCATACGATAAGAAAGGATAAACGATGTTTATGAAAAGCTTATAACTGCGTTACGCAATCTTCACGAATAACCTGATAATGGCAGAATTTAAGATAAAACACAAACAAATCAAGATTTACGTGGAAATTTTTGCTATTAACAATTGGCGAGTTGTTACTCGCCGCTGCATCATTTATATTATGTATAAAAATGACTAGTTATGTTATGTTTATTTTTTTAGCTCACCTGAGCTGAAAGCTCGGGTGAGCTATTCTGATCACATTTTGTCTGTCGTCCATCTGTCTCTCTGTCTGTCTGTCTGTCCGTCCGTCCGTCCGTCCGTCTGTAAACTTTTCACATTTTCAACGTCTTCTCAAGAAACACTGGGCAAATTTCAACCTAACTTGGCACATATCATCCTTAGCCTAAGGGGATTTAAAGTTGTGAAAATTAAGGACCAGGCCCTCTTACAAGGGGAGATAATTAGGAATTAATGACAATTTTCGAGAAATTTTCAAAAATCTTCTTCTCAAGAACCATTTGGCCAGGAAAGCTGAAACTTGTGTGGAAGCAACCTCAGGTAGTGTAGATTCAAAGTTGTGAAAATCATGACCCCTGTGGGTAGGATGGAGCCACAATGGGGGGCGACTTTGTACATAGGAATATATAGAGTAAGTCTTTAAAAATCTTCTTCTCAAAAACCATTTGGTCAGAAAAGCTGAAACGTATGTGGAAGCATTCTCAGGTAGTGTAGATTCAAAGTTGTGAAAATCATGACCGTTGGGGGGTAGGGTGGGACCATAATGGGGGGTGAACTTTTTACATAGGAATATTTAGAGTAAGTCTTTAAAAATCTTCTTCTCAAGAACCATTTGGCCAGGAAAGCTGAAACTTTTGTGGAAGCATCCTCAGGTAGTGTAGTTTCAAAGTTGTGAAAATTATGACCTCCTGGGGTAGGTTGGGGCCAAAAAGGGAGGTCGACTTTTTACATAGGAATATGTAGAGTGAATCTTTAAAAATCTTCTAAACAACCATTTGACCAGAAAAACTCAAACTTATGTGGAAGCATCCTCAGGTAGTGTAGATTTAAATTTGTGAAAATCATGACCTCCGGGGGTAGGTTGGGACCATAAGGGGGTGGACTTTTTACATAGGAATATATAGAGTAAATCTTTAAAAATCTTCTTCTCAAAAACCATTTGGCCAAAAAAGCTGAAACGTATGAGGAAGCATCCTCAGGTAGTGTAGATTCAAAGTTGTGAAAATCATGACCGTTGGGGGTTAGGGTGGGACCA
>WFKH01011925.1:48677558-48692919 GCA_016163765.1 Magallana hongkongensis
CCATTTGGCCAGGAAAGCTGAAACTTATGTGGAAGCATCCTCAGGTATTGTAGTTTTAATGTTGTGAAAATCATGACCGTTGGGGGGTAGGGTAGGGCCACATTTGGGAAGGTCGATTTTTAACATAGGAATATATAGATTAAATCATTAAAAATCTTGTTCTTAAGAACTATTTGGCCAGGAAAGCTGAAACTTATGTGGTAGCATCCTCAGGTAGAGTAGATTCAAAGTTGTTAAAATCATGACCCCGGGGGGTAGGGTGGGGCTACAACGGAGGGTCGATTTTTCACATAGGAATGTATAGAGTAAATCTTTAAAAATCTTCTTCTCAAGAACTATTTGGCCAGGAAAGCTAAAACTTGTGTGGAAGCATCCTAAGGTAGTGTAGATTCAGAGTTGTGAAAATCGTGACTCCCGAGGGTAGGATGGGGCCACAATTTGTGGGGGGGGGGGGTGTCAACTTTTTACATAGGAATATATAGAGTAAATCTTTAAAAATCTTCTTTGGGGATCGAATTTCTACATAGGAATATATAGAGTAAATCTTTAAAAATCTTCTTCTCAGAAACTAATTAGCCAGGAAAACTGAAACTTGTGTGGAAGCATTCTCAGGTTAGCCAGGAAAGCTGAAACTTGAGTGGAAACAATCTTAGGTAATGTATATTTAAAGTTGTGAAAATAATTTCCCCCAGGGGTAGAGTGGGGCCACAATTAGGGATCGGATTTCTACATAGGAATAAATAGAGTAAATCTATAAAAATCGTCTTCCCAGAAACTAATAAGCTAGGAAAGCTGAAACTTGTTTGGAAGCATCCTCAGGTAGTGTAGATTCAAAGTTGTTAAAAATCATGATTCCTGGGGGTAGAGTGGGGCCACAATGGGGGTGGAATTTTTACATAGGAATAATTATAATTAAATCTTCTTGTCAGAAACTAATCAGCCAGGTGATTTTTTGATATTGTTTAGATTTTGGCTTTTGAATGATTCCTGGACGATTCGGTCTCACAAGGGGCTCAGAGTTTGATGTAGGTTTATATCCCATTTATAAACAATTGTGTAGGATCTTTTTGAGAGCTGCAATGCTCAACATGTGATATTACTATAAAATCATCCTGTAAGAAAAGGGACTAATGAAAATAAACATAAGAATATCCAGTGGAAAAAATTGATTTTTATTTATACAGGATCTACATGTATTATATTACATTGTCCAGCTAGCGATTGTTATTATTATATTGTTATTATGACTCCATTAAGCTGATTTTATCATACCTATTGTCCCTCAGGTGAGCGATGTGGCCCATGGGCCTCTTGTATAAAAAATAATGAGTTTAAATGATCAATAACTTTTCTGTATTGATAGCATTTCTTTCATTACCGAACACCCTAGCCGATCGCCGCGAACATTTCAGCCTAAAATCAAATCACACGGAAAATATCGGGTTCAATTTAAGGAGCATGTTCACTATTTTGGTCAAAAATTATTTTTTCGATTTTAGTGTTTACAATGCTTTAGCAAGGGATTTTTAATAGGCAACCACAATTTGAGTGTCATTCGTTGAGTTATAAGCGAGCTACAGAGCTTACAATTCTTTCAAAGCTTTTGTTTACATTTGAATGTTAAAGTGAAAATTCCAGTTTTAGACCTAAATTGAACGTGTTAAACGTTGGAAACTGTTTATTTATGCTTAAATTGAATAAGAAGATAGAAAAATCAACTTGAAAGATTTTTTACTGGTATATTGAACCTATGTAAACAAAAACAGGGCACGAGCCTTGTTTACATGACAAAGAATTGTGAGCCCTGTATCTTGCTTATTAGTCAACGACTGACTCTCAAATTTCATTTGGTCATTAGAAATGCATTCCTATAGCATTTTAAATAATAAAATCAGAAAAATATAATTTGACCAAAATCGTGACCATCCCTCTTTAAATAAAATTTTTGTTCTAAATAAATATAAAATCTATCATAAATACATTTTTTCTGAATAAGGAAAAAATGCATTCAAAACGATTATTAGTACATGTTTCACACCTCGAACAATAATTTTTTCTTGATACCAAATGACTTGGTACACACCAAGTCCAAGCTTCATGCTTCAGTCCATATATTGTGTTCATTATTGACAATAATAAGTTTAATCATTGTTAGACCTGCAAACAAGTCTTCACTACATAACATTTGTAAGAATATGAATAAAACAACAGCTAAAAAAACCATTATGATATTTATTTAAATCATCTGGAGAACAGTGTCAGTTTTTATAATTTTTCAATAATTAGATGTATAATGTTATGTCCTATCCATCCTTGCTAAATATGATTTTGTTTATACAGGCTGAAATAGTCAGCCGTAACACATTGCTGCATGTACACTCACCCTTGGTAAAATCTGCAGTCAACGTTGATGATGTAGCTATGGATGGTGCTCTTTCACTTGCTACACATTGGGTTTTAGGAGCAGGAGGTTGCAGAGCATTTGAAATTTGTCTTTCTTTCTCCTCAGATGCTATTTTGTAAGTTCTGACAGCAGAGCTTCCATGACCATTACGTTTCATGACTTCCTGCTCCTCAAACCCAGCATTATACAAAGTGGAGCAGCAATATACATGTACTCTACCAGAGTGATTGACGTTTTTGTATATCCCAGTATCACCAAGCATTGATTGCATATACTTACCAAGGGTGTTGACACCAAAAACCTGGGAAGAAAATGTTACAATATTTTTTTTCCGGGAGGAAGAGGTCGTCTATAAAAGGGGCCTTTATTTGGTATTCATGCAAGGTAGCGGCAGAAAAGATCAACAACACACCTGGGAATTGGGGACAACTGTACTGAGTTAATGTTTTAGGTGAAAATTTTCGATCTTTCAGGCCACCTTTAAGGTATCCCACTACTTAATGTTGTTGTATCAAGAATGCCTTGTGAAGTATATTATTAAAATCTGTAGACAAAACATACTTAAAAAATGCAAAGAAAAAGGGGGGGGGCGCAGTTTTCATCCCTCTTAGTTAGGGCCCATTTAATTTTACCTTTTTGCACCTAAAACGCATTTTTAGCTTTTCTAACCAGTATTTTTAGCTGACCAGATATATAATAAAACTATTATTTTCAATTATGCACAATCATCATACTGAATAGAGACATTACGAAAAAAAAAATTGGATGAAGCTGTATAAATTTTTGTGTGACCTTTTTGCACTTAAAATAGAAATTTTCTTTGATAGTTATAATTTGATTTAAAATAAAATCTTTTTGAATATCAAGATTTTTATAAGAATAATCCAGTTTGCCTCGATATGCATTCAATATTATTTTGATATAATAAAACATGGGGGTCAGTGATGTCAAATTTTAGATAAAGGGCTTCAAAGGAAAAATTTTAGCATAATTTGGCTTAAATTTTTTTTAGACTTTTTCTAAATATTTGCATGATCTTATGCTAAACATTTATCACACTCTCGGGATTTACTATTGTACATGTCACCCAGAACCTATAGAATATGTTACAAACCTATCAAAGGTTAAAAATGTGCGTAATGAATAGAGTATAATAAAAAGAAAAGTATATTGAAAAATTATAAAATTGCTTGTTTTTGTCATTTTCGTCTAAAAAAAAACCTTCCGCACAAAAAAATAGCTCCCCCAAAAACTTGTTTGTTTATTGAATTCAAATGGGTTTTCATTATGAATGTTGTGTAGTTATGAAACAATAATCTTTCTGTGATGAATAAGTAAATAAAATCATATTCATATTACATGTAAATATAATGATCATATGCGCAATGAATTCAAAACGTGAAGAGTGAGATACCTTAACAGTTTAAGATACAAATTCCTGGAAAACAATTTGACAATTTAAAACAGTAAATTGTTCGGCCTTAAGGTTTTGTGATCGCTCAAACCGCGCAACCCAAATACTTTTGAGTTATAGAAAAACACACCATAAATTAAACCCTTTGAAATTGTCTTATTGATAACACCTTTTTCCCAAAGTTCATTTCCATCATTATTTGTCAGGTTCTCTGTATGTTAAACAACACCCATGCCCTCTGACACTTTCTCTTTCATTACAGCATCCAAAGCTCCCCTAAAACTAGAAAATGCGATGTCGTTGAACAAATTTATCTCGGGACGTCTGCATTCCTCCCTGATATGTCTCTGGATTCCTGCCACAATGTTGTAGATGGTGTGTGTGTGTGGCGGGGGGGGGGGGGGTTTTTTAATCTAGAAAAAAATTTTAACTTAAAAAACATGTCCTCTCTCTCTCTCTCTCTCTCTCTCTCTCTCTCTCTCTCTCATCTGTAACTGCAGCTGCATTACAAAATTGGCAAATATTGCTAAGAAAAAGGGGAATATACTTACCATCTTGTCTCCGTGCTTCATTAACAAATCTGCACAACCAAAAGTCCAGTTCGTTTTTGGTTACTGCCACAAAACCTAAGGGAACAGTTCTGTAATTTTCAAGAACACCAGCACTAATTTCTGTTGTGTGCCCAGGACAGCCATATATTTACTGCAAATTGGTTATTTTGTCTTGTTTTTTAGGAATTCTCATGATTCTTTGTTTTTCGAAGTCAGCTTCAGATATAGTTTCAAAAAATCGATTGAAATTAGTGTCTTGCGCAACCGAAAAAAAACATCACTTATATCAAAAAGACTGTTTAGTTTCTGGCTTAAATCCAGTTGAAAAAAACATCGTGTACTACGCTTGCTTCATTCATGAATAGAAGGGTGAATGTGTGATTTATTTTTTAGTTTTAATTCTACTCATTTTCAAACCTCACCTGTCTAATACAGGTAACCTGCCCCAGGGCACAAACTATCACCAGACCAGGTTGGACTGAACTAATTACATTTAAATCATCACACTTACCTTGATTTGATAAAATATAACACAATTGAATAGTAATAAATACATTTAAATATAAAGAAATAATTTCTCGTGTGAAACATGTACTAAGTATGTTGTTAAACTTTTTTCCTCGCCATTCGATTTGGTGCCTCGCTTTGCTCGGCACCAAATCTCATGGTACTCGGAAAAAGTTTACATATACATGTTACATACAAGTTAAAATATTTACACAGTTAAACATTCAGCGTACGATTTGTTAACATTGTTTTAATTACCTTACGCCCTAACCGATTGTCGAGAACATTTCAGCCCCAGAAAAAATCACA
This sequence comes from Magallana hongkongensis, assembly GCA_016163765.1. Taxonomy (NCBI): domain Eukaryota; kingdom Metazoa; phylum Mollusca; class Bivalvia; order Ostreida; family Ostreidae; genus Magallana; species Magallana hongkongensis. Next base: position 48,682,744 of record WFKH01011925.1, read on the forward strand.
CAGACAACTCTTGTTTTAAGTAAATACAATTATATCATAAATTCGTTTTCTTTTCTGTAAAATTGATGCACCAAAAACGAAATATATTACATACAAGTTGATGTTTATGCAGGTAAACACTCTGCGTACGAGTTTCGCTACCTTTTTTAGTCCCACTCCGATTTAATATATTCGATACACAGGTAAATATGTTACCTTGTTCCTAAGAACTTCGATATATTACATTAATTTTTCATTTCCACTGCTTATGATATGATTTACATCTAATATTGGTTTATTTTGATCTAAAGAATTAAGAAATTAGTATCATGATAAAATGCTGGACAGGATTTTACATTTCTTATTCGATTCGTGAACAACTTGTAACTTTGAAATCAATTTACTTGCTTATGAAAAGGTACGAACTGATCAATACGACAGAATACGAGAGAATAAACGGAAAAACTGTTAAGATTGGACGATAAACCTGATATAATTAACGTACAAAGGATAGGATTAATGCACGATAGAACAGTATACACGCAGGATTGATAGGATATGATTGTGAAAAACAACGTTGCGGGTACCTTATCAATGTTTATAATTGAATAAAATAGTATGACCCCATTTTACATTCCTTCACGTTTAGTAGATTTTACATTATTTCCCAACATGAAACTGTTTGTAGGATGAATGCAGCTTTGTGAGTTTACGTGATGTTGAGAGGGTTCTGGATGTATTTTGTTGGTTCTACGATCAAACGAAACACGAAAATTCGCTACTAAACGTTATGAAAAAAGTGGACGATAGCAAAGACGTGGTTGACGATGAAGAGTTTGAATTGATACAGGTATTTGTGAAAACAACTATTCCGGACTATCCAAAATGGGATGTTTTAAAATGAGAACAATAATGAATTTATTTTATTTTTCAGAATACAAGCAATTTAACAGCATCGTTAGTTTTAGCCCTCGGAGTGTGTTACCATGCATCACTTAAAAAAAGAGAAGAATTTCGGAAAGAAATAACACCGATGTTTTTAAATCCATTTCCCTTAGAAGAGGGTTCCAAACAAATGTTGAAGATTATTGAAAGGTACACATGCTTCTATATCATAATAAATAAATGTAAATTAATAATTACTGATAATACAAAAAATTAAGTTACAAGTTAATACTTCTCGTTACTAAGACAATTAATAGATCAGTAACTAAATCTTGAGCAAAATATTTTTTTATTCTGCTTCAGAGATAAAAAATCTAAATTTATTTTGAATAATATAATGGACTCTGCAAAAAGATTTTTTAAGAGAAGAAATAAAATAGATATCTTGTCTTCTTAATATTTGAAAGTTTCCTAAGATCGTATAAGTACGGAATAAAATGCAACCACATTTCGCAAGACAGTCTTACTCATGTTATGTTTTAAATAACTTGTGATATACAAGATTCTTAATCGGTCAACTTTTATAAGAATAACACAAGGAGTAGAACAATCATCTAGGAACTACAAGTTTATGTTCATGCATTAGTCCTTACTATTTCACTAACATTTACCGAGATGTATCTTTTGGTGAATTGTGAAGCTTGTAAAATTTTTTGACAATTACAATTGAAATCAATATGTTCAAACCTTGTTCCGTGCCATGTAGTTTGTTGAAATTTAATTAACCATGTACTGATTTTGCTAATAGACATTTTCTTAAAGATCCATCACTTGAGTAGTACAAGTCCGAGATCTATCGTGATATCGTCAGTACCTAAAATTTGTATCACAAATGCTCATTTTCATGACAAATTTCTTCAAACGTATCAAGTAGGCAGGCAATCATATCAAATTGTTAACTAGTATTTTTTCTACAAATATTCGTTAAGCCCTGTTTGTTACAAAAAGGTAAGTGTTTTTATAGCTTACAAATGTCATTCACGAGATAAGTCGTTGTGTTTGAAAAGCTCTTATTATTTGAGTTTAGATTGTTCACGCCATTAACCCTAGTAAAACGACAAGGCCTAGTCAGCGATGCAAATGAATGTGTTTCGGAAAGCCATGAAATATAAATAAGAAATATAAATTAGGAAATACAATGCTGGTATTTGTGACATTGCAACGCATTAATCTTTAAGTTGCAAAGCTTAAAACAAGTGTTCTTATCAGATTTTGTTATACCCTTATAATTATTCTTCTATATAATTCTTATTTAAAACAAGTTTTAAAAAAACCCGAATTTTAATTCAAACGGTCTGACATTTTCGATGTTGACCGGTCTACCGGTCCATCATTGAAATCGTTTGGTCGCTACGTTACAGCTAATTAATTTTTGTCCGAACTCGACAAAACGGAAATAGTCGAAGTTTAGTGCGTTTGGTATAATACGTAAGGCAGCGTTACAGACATTATTAAGTCATATATTTCAAGTGAAGGGTTTAACAAAACAGTTATTGACCAGGATTCGGGCAACATATGAATTGGTTGACCAGAAAGTGAAAATTTTGTGTTTTACCTTCAGGTCCAACAATTCATATGTTGCTCTCATACCAAGTCAATAACTGTATAATGAGACTCTGGTATGCAATATGGTCATTTTTTCATAGCAATATCGGTATATAAACTTAAGTTTCTAAAACGATAAATAATACATGTCTGTATTTCAGGTAACTTACATTGCAAAATCATAATATCCTAATTCAGATAACCAGTTGTTCTGGTATTCTTAAATTAGTACCTCACTTGTTATAATAATTGTAAAAAAAAAGTAGTAAGGTTTATGCATTTGAAGTATTTTATTTCTTGTTTTATGTTACGAGTAACCAGTTACATGTACTTCATGTAATTTATCTTTCTATTAATTCATTATATACGAACGTATGAACAACAATGGAGCATGTTACTGTATTACAGAACCACTATAAAAATAGAACTGAAATAATATTTATATTGCTAATATATATAACAATCAACTTTCAGATTATCCAGATTTTTTCTTCATGTGAATTTCAATGAACAAATACTACACTTATTAAAAAAACACCTAAAATTGAGATGTTTTAAAATTATCAACTTGCGAAACTCATTTTATGATCTATGAAAACTACACTTATTCGCTTCCAATATTTCATTTTTGTAGATTTTTTTTGTATTGCCTAAAGCTTACCTTTAAAAATTAATTTTTTTTAATAGATGCCAAGACGTTTTTCTTGAAAACGTAAGTTTAGACAAAAATATTGCAAAAAATAAAGCTCTCAAGGAAAACGTGTTCATGATGGTGGTTTCCATAGAGCTTCGAATACCTCTTTTCTTGGTTGGAAAACCTGGAAGTTCCAAGTCCCTTGCAAAGACCATTGTTGCAGATATCATGCAGGGAACTTCGTCAGTCTCACAAATGTTCCGAAACTTCAAACAGGTTTTCATAATTTCTTTTTTTCTATCGCTTAGACTATATATTTGCAGTATAAAACAGTCAGTTGTTTGAAAGGTGTACTTTTTATTTGTTTTCTTATGTAATAAACCCTAATGTGCAAGCTAAATAAACTTTTCTTACTTTCTTTTAAAAATAAAATATTATGTACTTTATCTTAAAAATTCGTGTTTCTTTATTTCACTGATATTTGATTTTGTTGTAAAGAAATACACCTATATATCTTTTCAATAACACATATCTGATCATACTGGTAGACAACTTCGCATTTTTAAGGAATTTTAATTTCTAGAAATTTTTTGTACAATTATTACAAAAAAGAAAATATACTGCAGGTAAAAATGATGTCATTTCAATGCAGTCCATTGTCTAGACCAGAGGGAATTATTGACACATTTCGTCAATGTGCTCAGTTTCAAAAAGACGTTGATTTAAAACGAAATGTTTCTGTTGTTGTTCTTGACGAAGTGGGACTAGCTGAAGATTCTCCAAAAATGCCACTCAAAGTAAGTATAAACCATATTAAAACATCGTGTTTCCATAAAACGTACAATTGTATTTGAAAATATTTTGTAATATTATTTTAATATCCTCAAAATCTTTCAAATTTTATTCCTTTTCTTAACTTTCCAGGTACTACATCCTCTATTAGAAAATGGTTGTTTAGAGAGCGAGCAAACAAATGCGTACAAGAAGGTAAAAATTATCATCACTTTGATAATAGAAATAGCTGAAGTAATTGTAGAAAAAGATTCATTTAATATCATTAATTTCGTTCCCAAGGTGGGTTTCATCGGAATTTCAAACTGGTCCCTGGATCCAGCAAAAATGAATAGAGGAATTCTTGTTCAGCGTCAAATTCCTGATCTTCACGAGTTAAACGATACTGCCAAGTAATGATTTTATATAACTGTCATTAACTTTTGCAATTACAATAGAACATTTATATATGCATAGCCAAACACTTTTTGGTAACGAAACTTTTATTTTTAAGGGGCATCTGCGTTAAAGACAAAGAAAATGAACAAAATAAAATAATTCCATTGCTGGATAGTTTGTCAAATGCATACTCAGCAATCGTTAAGGAGGATCTATTAAAAAGAGAATTCTTTGGGCTTAGAGACTTTTACAGGTTTGTCTAACAGTATGAGGTGATATAAAGGCTTAAGTGAGCTTTTTTGATCAAAATATTTGTTGTGTGTCGCTGTCGTCATCGTCGTTGTAAACTTTTAACATTTAATTCATTTCTCTCGATACACTTGACCTATTTAATCATACTTGGCACAAAGCATCCTTTAGAAAAAGGGCTTTTAAACTATATTTAAAAAGGTCCAATTTGTTTAAAAGGGGGGAAATTTGAAAAGAGTAAAAAATTGGTTGGGTATTTTAAAAATCTTCTCCAGAACAATTTGGCCAATTTCAACCAAGCTTAGACCAACGCATCCTTGGTAGAAGGGCTTTTTAATTGTTCAAAATACCGTATAGATGGGTTTTGGCGGGCATATAATTTTGTCCTATTTTAGCGATTTTTGAAAATTCACCAAAATTAAAATCATCAAATTTAAGTACTTCTATAAATAGTTTGTTGACAAAAATGTAGTTTTTGAAGCGTATTTTATATACATCTCTTAAAGTCATTATAAAAAAAGAAAAAGTCATAAAATGTACATGCTTACAGTGTAACAAATGCTTACAAATGTCCATTTACTCATATTCAATACTACATTAATGTAATTAAATAAATTTAACTTGATCATAAATTAGAAGTTCATTGTTTAAACAACAATTTCATCTTCTTTTTTTTGTTTAGATGTGTAATTAAACCCCAGTGACAGTGTTGTAAGCTTTTGTTGTTTTAGGAGACATGTGATCCATTATCGACTTAGGTGGAGATAATTGTCTGATTGATGGTATTTTCACTAACATAAAATTAGAATTGATTGTTAATAAGTTATACTTTTTTCTTGCATATACATGTATTAAGTACTATTTCTAATAACTATAATTTTGTTGAAAATATTGACGTTTGTGAAGCAAGGTTCGGACATTATTTTCCACCATGTAACAGTGACTTAAGGCTTTCGTTAAAGTACATTAACTTCTTAACCGTAAAAGTAAACAGACAACAGTTTTAATAAAGAGAATCGAATTCACTAAAATAATATCCGCCAAAATTAATAGTAGACCTTTTTAGGTCACCTAAGTAAACTCAGGTGACCTATTGCTATCTGTTTTCGTCCGTCGTCATGCGTCGTGCGTCGTGCGTTAACAATTTACATTTTTAACTTCTTCTTAAAAACTACAAGGCCAATTGTTCCCATTTTTGGTGTGAAGCATCTTTATGGTAAGAGAAATGTAAATTGTGAAATTGGTGGCTCTACCACCCTCAGAGTGCCACAGGTGGGGCCAAATATGCAAAAAAAACAGCCAAATTTTCAAAAATCTTCTTCTCTACTCCCACACATGTCAGGAAAAAACTGATTGTATGGTTATAATGTCCATGAAGCCCTCTACCAAAATTGTGAAATTCATGGCCCCTGGGTCAGGGGTTCAGGCTCTAGGGTGGGGCCAATATGGCCATATAGTAAAAATGTATTAAATCTTAGAAAATCTTCTTCTCTACTCCCATAGATATTTGTTAAAAACTAAATACATGGTTATGATGATCATGAAGCTCTCTACCAAAATTGTGAAATTCATGGCCCCTGGGTCAGGGGTTCAGGCTCTAGGGTGGGACCAATATGGCCATATAGTAAAAATGTATTAAATCTTAGAAAATCTTCTTCTTTACTCCCATAGTTATTTGTTAAAAACTAAATGCATGGATATGATGTCCATGAAGCCCTCTACCAAAATTGTGAAATTCATGGCCCCTGGGTCAGGGGTTCAGGCTCTAGGGTGGGGCCAATGTGGTCATATAGTAAAAATGTATTAAATCTTAGAAAATCTTCTCTACTCCCATAGATATTTTTTAAAAACTAAATGCATGAATATGATGTCCATAAAGCCCTCTACCAAAATTGTGAAAATTATGGTCTCTGAGTCAGGGGTTCAGGCTCTAGGGTGGGGCTAATATGGCCATATAGTAAAAATGTATTAAATCTTAGAAAATCTTCTCCTCTACTCCCATATATATTTGTTATAAACTAAATGCATGAATATGATGTCCATGAAGCCCTCTACCTAAAATGGGAAATTTATGGTCCCTGGGTCAGGGGTTCAGGCTCAAGGGTGGGGCCAAAATGGCCATATAGTAAAAATGTATTAAATTTTAGAAAATCTTCTTCTCTACTCCCATATATATTTGTGAAAAACTAAAGGCCTGGATATGATGTACATGAAGTCTTCTACCTAAATTGTGAAATTTATGACCCCTGGGACAGTTGTTTAGGCATTAGGGTGGGGCCAATATGGCACAGGAAGAGCCCAAATATCTTGAAAACGGTTAAAATCCCCACCCCTAAACCATATATATTCTTGTTCCTTCTGTTAAGGGCCATCAAATGATATGTAGGTCATTGGCCTCAAGTGTGGTCCTGACCCCCCTCAAACAGGAGGGGCCCAAATATCTTGAAAACAGTTAATATCCCCACTCCTAAACCATATATATTCTTGTTCCTTTTGTCAAGGGGCATAATATGGTATGTAGGTCATGGGCCCTGGGGATGGTTCTGACCCCCCTCAAACAGGAAGTGCACAAATAACTTGAAAACGGTTGAGATCCCCACCCCTAAACCATATATATTCTTGTTCCTTGTGTCAAGGGGCATCATATGGTATGTAGGTCATGGGCCCTTGGGGTGGTCCTGACCCCCCTCAAACAGGTAGTGCCTGAATATCTTGAAAACGGTTAATATCCCCACCCCTAAACCATATATATTCTTGTTCCTTGTTTATGTTAGTTCACCTGATATATAGTTAAGGACCCCTGGGAACCACATGAAACTTTGTGGGTCATCCCTACTCTATATGATAGCCTCGTTCGTTTGGGAGACTTTATAATCGCCCCAATTATAATTACATCTTGTTTTCCCTTGCTTCTTCCTAATGGAGTTATCTTCATTTGCTTGTTCATATTTAGTAATTAATCATTGAATATAATGTAATTATAAAGAAGTTGTATGATCAAAAGATTTATGCAAGGCTTTTTATCATTTGAAACAAAAACAGTTTTTGAACTTTCAAAATAAACAAATAGACTTATTAATAGTAAAGTAATAATTGGCTAACTAAAATCACTGATATATAAAGGTAAAATGATTTTGGTATATATGCCAGATGGTGATTTTCAACGAAAAAATGTTGAATATTCAAAAACTGGAACAGGAGAAGTGAGTAACTCATAATGGCTTTTATCGATAAAGCTGGTTTTTTTTTCCTTTGTTTAAATGCCCACACGGAGAGTTTCTGTCTGCTCCGGGGGGATGGGGGATGGGAGGTTGTTTTAGATAAAACATGAATAATAGCCACCTTGTTATTATTATTAAACTATTTTCTATCAGAGTCTTGCACCTTTTCAATATCAGGTCATGCACTCTTTTATGATCTTTTAAATTTTTTCGCTAAAATTATAGGTTTAATAGTCCTTTTTGAAAGATTTAAGGCAGGGAGGTGGTCGTCATTACAAATTAAAAAATTTTCTATTCCAGAATAAAACTTAATTAAATGCCTATATGAGACTCCTTGACAAGTTTGTGTATGGGTTATGCTACTCAGGTGACCGTTAAGGCCTTTTGGCCTCTTGTTTGGTCAAATCCGCCAAATTTTTGTCTTGCCAAAATAACCGGCTACATGGTAAAATCCAGGTCCCCTTCAAAAAGATATATAATTTAGAAGGTAGTACAAAAAGTAAAGTAGTTTTAAAATCTTTTCCAGAACCATCAGGACAATTTCATTGAAACTTCGCGCAAATCATCTTTTGAGAAGGGCTCTCAAAATTGTTTATATAAAAAGCCAGATCCCCTACAAAGGGAACATAATTGGGAAAGAGTGAAGATAGAGTTGGTAGATCAATAATCTTCCCCAAAAAACAAAATAATATGTAATATCCTAACTTTGATATTAGTTTACTCATAAATTTGTTCACAACATGACGCCATTAGTCAGAGAGGGGTGCTAACAGGAGTTCAAAGATCATAAAAGATATAAGTGAAATAAAAAAAAAACCACATAAATAATTCTTCTCAAACACCGAAAGGCTATAATTTGTGAACATAAATAATTCTTCTCAAACACCGAAAGGCTATAATTTGTGAAAATAAATTAGAAGAAATATATAAAACCGACTTCAAAGTTAAGTATTGCTTTTACCATGTAGGTCATAATTAGGCGGGGTTGGGGAGGGAGGATTAGATCATAAAATTGTATATAAAAATATTCTTCTAATGCAAAAAGCTTTTCATGTCTAATATTATGATGATTTGAAGCAAAATATTTTACCACTAGGGTCAGAGAGTGCAGCTTTATTCTTGGGGAGGGGGAAGCTAATGATTGTGAATAAGGTTTGTAATGATAAATTTTCAGTGTCATTATGATATATCAAATAAATACATTAATAGGTTAAAAATAAAAATAAAAATTAAATACTAAAATTAAAGAAAAAATCCTTATATGCATTTTCAAACAATAGGCTGGTTTGCCGCATTGATTACGGTTGTAAGCTCCCTTTAATCAATAACAACGAACTGTGTATTATTTCTCTCGAGTGATCGGGAAATCATTTACATATTGGTTTGCAAAAAATAATTAAACTAAATTAAACTAATATGAATAAGCTGGAATAACTTTAATAAGAAGTTGGTGATTGCTTGTAATCAGCTGAAACAAATAGATTGACACTGTACACTAAGATTACATTGCTTTTCATACGCTACCGCTAACTGATTACAGTTTTGATCAATGTTATTCAGGTAAGCGTTATGAACCCTGGGTCTCTTGTCTGTTTAAATATTTGTTGTTCAGTAAGTTCATTTATTCTTTTCATTGAATGTATATTATTTAGATTTTCTGTACATCAATAAATTTATTATAGATCCTTTTTTATTTTAGTCTAATCAAAATGCTATACGCATTTTCTGTAAAACATGGAAAGCGACCAACGTGGTTGATGCTGGAACACTCAATAAAAAGAAATTTTGGAGGATTTGAAGATGAAAAAATTGACATAGAAAAAATCTTTCAAACATTCGCAAGTCACTTAAAAGAAATGGTGGAAGAAATAAAGAAGGTATTTTTTGTTAATAAATTGTCAATCCGGAAAAGATACAAACATTTTTATGAAAAGTAGGAGAATCTATTCCTCAAACTGTTACACTTAATAAAAAAGTCTTGTTTTTCCATTACTGAAAAAACCTAAAACATGCAAACTAAATTATATTTAAATCTTTTTTATAATATTGACAAAACTAGATGTAATTGGTTTTTTTCTTTATAGTAATTGATTTCATTTAGATTCATCAACGACATCATGAACGATATACTATATTATGAATTAAAAGGTTTAGGTCACACACTGAATTAGCATGTTAACATGCTTGTTTTTGCGACAAAAATTTCTTCAAAATGCAACTTATATTGCTGCCAATAAGTTTGGTTGGTTTTATCCTTTTTTTTGTTATTTTGTTATATTAGAATTAACGTGTATCAATATGGTTATTGATTTGCATGGAGTTCTTGTCATTTAATACTTATGTTATTGATCATTTTCGATTTGTAATGGTTGTTCATATAATTCTAAAATAACAAAATAACAAAAAAAAGGATAAAACCAACCAAACTTATTG
>WFKH01011925.1:48695957-48728457 GCA_016163765.1 Magallana hongkongensis
GGGGGGGGGGGGTCCATATATTGTACGCACTGTTTCTGTTTTGATAGAATTGATGAAATGCTTTCAAGTCATTTCTTCATATGATACTTTTTCTTTTGATTTAATCTTCGACCTTTCTGTAATACTGTTTAAACATGGCCAACTCTTCATTTAAAGTGGCCTGATTTCTCTACGAGGCATGGTTCGAAAACTGTAAGTGTTTTTATAATAAGGACACTTTCTGGGCCAGTTACTACTCAAAGGAAACAGTGAAAAGTTTTCGTACAGTTGGTTAAAAATTCTTAAAATAAACAAAAGACAAAGGTAAAAATTTCAAGTCTCTATTTCTTATGGTTTAAGATAAGCATTTTGTATAACTCTGAAACAATTTCAAAGTGGGGGCGATATTTTTAAATGTCTTAAGAAGTGCCACTACATCCCTTAATGAGTTTTTCTACCCTCCCCCCTTAAAAAATATATATGAAAACTTTTTCTTAACACTATGATTCTCTTTCAGAAATATAAAACTTGGTATAAATGAAAGATAAAATACGTGTAGTACGATTGTTTTGCCTTTGCATTTCTAAGAAATAACCGTGAAAACTTAGTACCCATAAAAATTGTTCCCCGCATAATGTTCTTGGTTTTTTTTATTTACACAGCAACACACACAAACCCACTGATTAAAATTGCATTAAAACTAGTATAATTTTACAATACTTTATCGATTTAATTTTAGCTATTCTTGCAAAGATGTCTTTATTTTTAGATGAGATTGTCTGATTTAGTAGTACATATGACTTAGTCATGATTAGTCGTTAATGAATAAACCTATCAGCTGTTCAATCTGCAGTGAAAATATTACAAAAGAAAAATTAAAATCATTTCATTTATTTTGTCACCTGAAAAACTATAAGGCAGGCCAATGAATAGTTTGGGGCATGGTGTAGTTTTTTTTAAAAGCGGCTGTAAAATGCCACAAAATATTCTTAAATTTTATTTGAATATTAAATATAATGATAAATTTTAATCAATAGGGCCTTTAAGTTTCAGACTTGGGGATATGTAGCAATATCTTTAGAAAATATTTTGTGTACACCTGTTTTAACGTTTTATGAAATTAGATCGGGGAAATGTGGCATAAGGATTTAGAAATGTAACTGTAAAATAAAGCGGTTGTTTGATAAAACTAGATGTGAATGAGTGTGTAGATAATCAAAACATATTATTCAAAACAAGCACCAATAATGATAAAATAACAAAAGAGCTAGGAGATGATAGGGATCTGTGAGTAAACACCGAACGTTGTTAAGTCAAAACATCGCACATACTAGTACACGTTTCAAAATCAACATATTTGAAGAAATTTCTCTTCGACTAAAAATAATTTAATTAAATCATAACATATTGGTCAATTTGAAAACGAAAAAAAAATTAACCGTGAAGCGAATGAGGCAGCATGTTGCCTATACGCTGTTTAGAAAATAAATCATTATGAATAGCATGAAAAAACGATCACCTACTAGTATCTTTGAATTTGACAATTTCATTAAAACTAATTAAAGCACAGCATATATACCTGCATTTATCTCATATAGATATATGACGAAAGTCACTCATTCTCGAATCTCTAAACTGAATATATACTAGCTATAAGGTTTACTACCAATTTGTCGTGGTTTAAAAATGTATGAAACTAAAATAAAAACGCTTATGTGCATATTTATTTGCATATTTTTATCCAAAGTTTATCAATTCCTTTTGTTACAGCAGACGGGAAAATATATCGTATTTCTAAATTTTGTTCTTTCGGTCAAATTTCACGATAAATTTTGTCACTACCCAAAAAAAATTTCATATTGAAGATTGTTTTGATAAAACAATTAAGGAGGCGGGGTCACTCCCTCCAACTTACACGTTTCATGCATACATCATTTATTCATATAGACTTATAACACAATATGTTCATTGTTTACAAATTCATGTATAAGGTTTACTACCAATTTGTCATGGTTAAAAATGTATGAAACTAAAAAAAACGCTTGGATGTGCATATTTATTTGCATATCTTTATTTTTATATATATTATTATTTAAGTTTTTAGATTCAAAGTATCTACCCGATGGTTAACTCCACCTACACTTTCTGCCATGATGTTAATTAGTTAACTCGCGTTCCTAGGCATCCCATTCTGGAAAGTTCTTTCAATCAAAACTAAAACCGCAACAAATTGTTTCATTTTATTCATCAACTTTTTTGTATTAACCAGAGATGTCCGATCCAATGTATCTTCCCGCGAATTATGATGAATCTCTCTTACACTTTTCACCATGACGCGTTTGGTTACTCCATTCTGGAAAATTATATTCCTTTCCCTCACCAGAGGTCGCGCTTCTCTAGCGTTCTATCCATCAAAACTTAAATCGTGCATTCAAGAAACAAATTGCCTTATTTATTCAACATTTGTTTAATCTTAACTTATATGTAAACTAATAGTAAGTTCAATATTAAATCATTGCAACATATATTTCGAAGCTAACCAGCAGTGACTTGGATCCGCCATAGCGCATCTACCACCTTACTCGTATTTTTGCTAATTTGGGCTTGTTTATCGAAAATGAATGTTGATTTTTAATTAATTTTACAATACTTACTTATGCTTATTAATTACTTACTCAGGTAAAATTCAATTATAGCTTACGGACACCAGAGAACACGTGTTGAAATACCAAAGGTGTAAGCTGCTATTCTGGTGCTTGCATTTTTTATTAACTTATTGGTAAAATGTCTTAATTTATTAGTAAAGAAAAGCTTTTATATATTATAGTTTTTTTCCTTTTAATCTACTGCAAAATGACATGGATATGTGCATTCACTGCAGAGCTTTATAAGGCGATTGGGTCTTACTAATGTTATAAGCAAGGGAGGTAAGCCGCGTAAATCGATGTTCTTTTTCCCAATTAAATGATTTTGATCGACAATGACGCTGATATTTTGCATAAAATATCCCCAAAACAAGTCTTACATCGTCGTAGGATAAAAAGGTTGTAAGTGTTTTTCAAGAACCTAAAAAACTTTCAGTTGCAATGACTGCTAGAAAGGGTACTCAAACCCTTTGGGTTTGAATGAAATGGACGAAACTCGAAAAGATCCTGATAAGGTTCAAATTCCTTCACAAAGGGCAATAACTGTGTAAGTTCTGGAAGTTTCAGAAAAAGCGTTAGTTGGTGCCAACATGTTTGATTGCCAATTAGGTAAACGAGAGCAAAGACGGATATGACAGTGGTCTGTTAAACAGTTCACAAATCCCGTTTAGCAACTTGCCGAATAACCAAAAGTTTACTCTCAGCGCCCTTTATTTAACAATCCCGTGTTGCTCCAGACGCAAACAATTACTACAAACACAAAGCATCTGATTATCACATGAATAAAATCAGTTGATTATCACAAAAGGCAGCGGAGTCGATATCGCATTATAGTAACGATGTATTAAATCTCAGAGACTCTCTACTACCCAATTAATTTGGGAAAAAACTACTTAATTGCATGGTTATAATTATCATAAAACCTCTGACTGGAATATTAGAATTAATGGATCTAGATCATGAGTTTATGCCAAAGAGCGTGAGTTAATTGTAGAAATGTATCAATTCTTCAGAAAACCTGCTCTCACAGAAGGCGGGGATAAACTAAATGCATAGTTATCATGTCTTTGAAGCCTTCTTCTTAAATTTGGATATTCATGATCCCTGAGTTTAAAATCTTATGCCCCTGGCGCTAAGGCATTGTTAATCAATGATTCCTCCAAATCTTGCCTCCCCCCTTTTTAGCTGATGTTGGCAAACATCAAATAGAAGAAAATCGTTGGTATCAGTCAGAGAAGTCTCGAATTACGATTAAGACTAAAAAAGGAAGATTAAAAGTCAAACATGAGACTCTTTGACAGTTTCATCTACGGTCTCTGGTACTCAGGTGACAATCAAGGTCTCTAGACCTCTTGTTTAATAGTTTAAAATGAAAGTTTAATTATTCAATGCCCCCATATCTACAGCTAACAAATATTATTTTTGTTAATCTCGAAAAACGTCTTACAATATAATGATACGCACAAAGTTATCTGTAATCAAGCTATCTATTTTGAATACAAAAACAATTTGAAAATGCCTTGAAATAAAATAATAATATTTTGTTAAGAGTGATAAAATGCAACAAATCTGATACAATTCATTTTAATGCATGCTTTGATTTTTTTTACTCTAGCACTATGTGTATTTTGGAGGGGAACGCTACGTTGACCTTGGACTTGGCTCTCACAGGGTTAAATGCAGAGTACATCGAGATTTCAGGTGTGTTTTTGAGACATTACAAGAAGCAAAAATGATAATTTTAAGTTTCCCAAGCGCTGTGATTTTTGTCACTTGTATCCATGCTTTCGTACGTGATGGTTTTTTGGTTTCTTAGATTGATTGTCGTAGCCGAAAAGAATGTGGTGTACAAAAGATTCCCCATTCCTTTGATAAACCGTCTGGAGAAACATTTTCTCAATATTTCAACATTGCTTTCACCATTACAACTTAAGCTAACACGACTTCTAGATGAATGGGCAGATGAATTCATATCTCCTTTAAATTGTGAAAATGAAGAGTAAGTGTATTTTTTATTAACCTTTTATACGTTTATTTTGTTTAACAAACCACTTACAAAAACAAAAAATTAGTTATTTTTCGATATAGATTACATTCCTTGATACGAGTCTTTTGCCGAAAATATATTTTACTATTTGATATCAACATAGTGTAATAGGTAAGCGCAAACGTAAAATAAGCATAAGGTGGGACACGTGATTTTCTGATGGGTATAAATGACACGTTGATAGAGGTGTAGCATTACTGGTAAGTCAGATGACAACGGACATTTCTGGTATCTGTTAATCACAGGGTTTCTTTTCCAATATTTTTACAAATTCTTTAAATAAAATGCATAAAACTGACAACCACCATGATAGGAATGAATGTTATTGTAAAAATTGCAGGATTATATTTGTTCCACAAAGTTGATTATGTAAACCTGTATCTAAATGCATGTATATTTTATTTGGTTAATGTTCACAGAAACAAAATGACAAAAATGGATGTTTTTATTGGATATCATGCGGACACTTGCGCCTCCATTATCCTTTATATCTGCCATGAGCTTTGTGAAGAACACTACGATGACAGCAATAGCAACAGTAATACCAGTGACGATTGTGAAGAGGAAGACGAGGAAACAGATGATATTGATGAGTGGGTTAATGATAACAAAGACAAGGTGTGTAACTTAGAAGAAAAACAAACCTTCATAGAAATGTTAATTTAGAAAAACCGAATTTCTGCTCAAGTTATTTATAGGAAACCTGCATAGAGTTGTTAATTTAGGCGAGCTATTGTTAATAAGCCGGCGCCCTGGTCAAGGTTGGGGTCAATTACATCGAAATGATATGCTTAACAAAATGTTCCATCAACATTATCAAATCTAAGTAATCAGATTACAGTTGTGTTGCTAAATTGATTAATTAAATTACAAACTACTTTGTAGAAATTACATTTATTAAAACAACCAAATACAACATATTTTATAAATTAATCATGAAATTCACAAAAATCAAGATTGAGCTACAACTCACGTTTATATTTGCATTTAAAGCTCATACAATGTTTTAAAGTGATGTCCCCTAATAACACACTTATCAGATCTGAAAGTCGCATTTGCAAAATGAAATAAAAATTCCCTCTTTTGTATAAACATCTACTTGACACTTCTTTATAAACACTTTGGTAATATTAATAAACATTCTTATTTTTTTCATGTAGCTAAGTATCAAATTCACAACACACCCTGTGAACGTCTTTAGTAACAAAACAATAAAACCATTTAAATAAATAAACACTAAAAAATGTAATACACTAAATTTAAACATGGCAAGTATATATTTGCATTACAGACAATGAAAACCTCGTAGCAAACGGCCTGTATAGGATTGCTGAAAGATAAAGTAAACGAACTAATTTGTCATGTATTGCTGTAAGAACAATAACATGTAAAGGGTTTCTTTTTTCGAGACATAAAGTAGATAAATTATCAAATAACGGATTGATGAAAAGTGTACAGTAAAATAGATTAAAATATAAATCAAAACGGGTGAACAAAAAAACCATATAATCTAAGCATGCTGTGAATCAAGTTAAAAAACCATATAATCAAAAAAAGGATCTTAGTTTTTTTACTGTACCAAAAGATAGTGATATAGTAATGATAATAAAATAACACAGAATTAGAAAAATGAGAAGGATTTATTTTCACCTCGTGACTAGTTAAGGAGTGCAATGCAAATACAAAATGCGGTTAAAAATAATCTGTTCTGAAAATAAGATTTGAAAATCAGTGCATAAATCTTATTAACTGTATATCAAACAGATTCTTGATCAATCAAAAGACCTTCTTTTGTGGTGTGCTACTCCGGATGCTGTTCTTCGTCTTGGAATGACAAAACTGAGGGAAGATGAAAAGAAGATTCGTAAAAAATACTTTTTTCAGCAGAGACATGAAGACTTGTGGTCATGCATTCTTCATCATTTAGAAATAAGTAAAACAGAAGGAAAAGCCATTCGGTTACAGGTAAGTAATTTTGTTACAACATGTATGCTTAATGTTTAACATTTAAAAAAAATAATCCCAACTCGTATCATAACATGTTGCTTATGTTTCGACAACAGATAACCACCAATTCCAATCTACTGACGCCTGGTGAAGTTAAAGATATTGCTAAATGTACAAACATTGATCCAGGTCTTGTTTCCATTCTTTCTCTGCAATCGTTCGATACTGAGCAACAGTTTTGCCGACAGCTAAGGTATGAATCAAAAAGAAAATTAGTAACACAACACAGAAAAAATATAACATTCAAATACGTGTTACAAGTATTGTTTATAAATACACCTATGTAAACATTTCCAACAAAAACTTATGTTAGCTAGTTAACTTTGATTTGTAAGCGCCCGATAACATTTTTTACCATACGTGTATTGATTCTCCTGACATTAGAGTAGCATTTAAGCGATGCATATTTCATTTACGATTCTCTAAAGTTTTTTTTTGTACATGGGCACATTTCAAATATTTTCGAACCAACATACAGAACCGATCAGACCCAACCTAAAAGAAAGTAAACCCCAACTAAACCCTGGGTTTACTTTCTGGGTTTACTCTGGGTTTACTCCGGGTTTACTAGAGTGGACCCAGAGTAAACCCAGAGTAAACCCAAAGTAAACCCAGAGTGAACACAGAGAGTAAACCCGGTCAGAAGTATACCACTGAAAGCAGACGCTAACTGTGTATTCGGAATATACAATGGGCAGAAATTACTGTCAGTAGGATAGTAAGATAGAAGACGGGTCTGTTTCACACTTCAGTGCATGCAGTTGACCTCAAAAGCAATTTCCAAGTAAACCCAAAGTAAAGCCGGAGTAAACACAAAGTAAACCCCAATAGTAAACCCTGGGTTTAGTTGGGGTTTACTCTGGTGTTAGGTTGGGTCTGATCGGTATCTTTTGATCTTTAAATAGCCTGACATTTCGTTGCTTCAAGTTTTTGTCGATAAATTATTGAAAAGGACTGTTTATGATATATGTCAAATTTAGCCCCCACAGTTTGCAATTTTTAAAAGTGTACATTAAATGTTCATGCCTTTTTTTTAAAGTGTTGATCAAAGATGTATATCTTTTATTCATCCAATTAATTTGTAGTCACTGGCAGTATATGACACCAGAAATGGGGATATTATCGTGATTCAGTAAAATTAAGCAAAAAATTTACATTTGTTTTAACCTTTTTTCGAATGGGAAATATAGAGCACATATATCAACAACCAAAATTTATTTTATTCTAATATCTAATAAATAACTGTTTAATGAAAAGATTTTGTTTGTTCGAACCTGCGCTCAATTCATTAGATTGTATACTTAAACAAGAGGCCAACAGGCCTGAACGGTCACCTAATTAGCACAGCGCATACACAGACCTGTCGTGGATTCTTATATAAGATTAAACCCCTCCCTACCTACAATCTTGCAACAAGGACTGAATAATCTTGGTGAAAAACGTTAAGATAATGAAATGCATGATCAAACATTGAAAAGGTACAAGACTGCTAGGAAATTCGGTTAACGATATGGAGTCGCATCTAAACTTCTCCGCATAAATCCCTCGCGCCGGCTAGTCAAGAAGCCCATTCTATAAATTAATAGAACTGTGCCGCAACCTTGAGGATACGGTACCCACGGACATCGGTGTCCTGTTCCATGATTAACTGTACAGGTAGATATTTACCGTAGAGCATATCAGAGATCGAACCGTCCTGACAAAATGGCGTCCTCCGTGAAAGGAACACGTGAAAAAAGTCAAACACCGGCGAAATATGATGAGTGCCTGACTGGTGATGAAATTTATTCTGCTTTACTAAACATTGAACCAACAGAACACTTACAGTGCGACGGTAAGATAAACAATGTATCATTCCACATTGCGCAAGAAAACATTGACCTATGGAAATCTGCAGGAGTAAACTATTTCGGCAAACACAACACATCAATTCTTAAAAGTGGTAACGTAATTAAAACAGAATTCAATGCAGATGGAGTGGAATCTTCTGTTTAAATAAACTTTTATCAGACAGGATCAGTTGGCATTCAGGGAATTCACTGAGCAAAGTTCAAAGATAAGTACTTTAAAGATTTGACCAAACTTGTGGAATCCAAGACAACTATCAAAACTGATGACAGTGAACAGTCTAACATGAATGATAAATCAGATGAGGAGGAAACTTTTCTTAAAACTGCTGTATCGCCAATTCAAGAAAATAATACAGAAACATTCAATATTACAGTGACAGGTAGTATGGAAGGAAACTGTGACACCCAAAAACAATTGACGACTACCAACTCAATAGACGAAAGTATATTAAATGTAATTCTCAAAAGACTGGACGGCCTAGAAGAAACTTTTTTAAAGGTGGTAGAAAAAAATCAGTTCCCAAAATGATGACAATATCAAAGAAAAACTTGAAAACAGAGTCAGATCTCTCACAGAAGACAAAGAGAGGCTATTGAAAGAAAAAGCTCAACTAATATCAAAGTGTAACACCCAGAATACCCCAAACAAAACATTGAGTAAGACAAATACTCTAAGAAATAAGCTTATAACAACAGAAAAAAGTGTGAAGAACTCCAGTCCTTCTTTCACAACACAGTTCTTGAAAAGGAAATAATGAAATTCAAACTTGAAAGCCAGAGTTCAATCATGATATCACTTGGCCTCCAAAGAAGAGAACCGGAGTTTAATCTTGAAGTGAACACAATGAACATCGCACTCCAAAACCTATTCTGCAGTGACCAGTCAGTTGAAATATGTGACAACAGCAACCTCTTCTATAGAGGTTATCCTCAGAGAGGTATCATGTATGATAGAAAACATCTTTCAAGAAGAGGAACTCTCGTACTAGCCAACAATTTGAGGGATGAACTCTATCGCGTGATATGACCATTAGAAAATATCTGAATATTGGACACTGGAACATTCACTCCCTAAAAAGCCGTCTCTTTGACAAATCGACTGATAAGACTATTCTACGGGAAATTTTCCAGTATGATATATTTTGTTTGAAAGAAACTAAACACGAGAATATTAATGTCGTTGATTTTTGTACTGATCAATATCATTCAGTCAAAATTAGTCGTAATGTGGAAAATGATTTTTCTACTTCTGGTGGTATGATTTTAATGATTAACAAGAACATTAAACAAGGTGTTTCAATATTGAAAAACTCAAACAGTGAAACACAGTGGCTTAAACTCTGTAAAGCTATTTTGGTTTAAACAAAGATATTTCTGCATGTTTTGTTTTTATGCCACCGTCCAATTCTTCCTATGCTATTCGGCATAACCTAGATATTATGGGTACCTTATGTTATGACTATTTAAAAGTCTACTTTTTTTTATAGAAACTTCAAGAGCTGTTTTGGTTGTTTTGTTTGATATAATTAAAATACTTGTATACCTCTTGAACTTTGTAATTACATAAATTACAATGATTAATTATTGAAAAGGGATTATTAACAAAGGAAGATAAATCCATTAACTGTAACACCCTAAACCCTTTCCAAATATTTTCATGATATCATTACCTTGGATAAACAACTTCATTTTCTTTTCTATATATGCGCTCATTTCTTCATTAAATTCAAGAGCAGAATAAAATGCTTAAATTTTTAATTACAATATTATCCTATGCATTAAAACTTGTATGAGTATTTTGACCCCGCTCTAGAATAAAAAGCACTACCTCGAGGGACTTAAAGTTAACAGTTTTGGTAGAGAGATTCCACTTCTACATAATTATACATGTTAAAAAAGTTTTTCTTAGAGATATGTGGGAGTAGAGGAAAAGATTTTAAAACATTATATGCAATAACACTATATGACAATTTTGACCCCGCCCTAGAGTCAAAACCTTTTTCCCGGGGACATGCAATTTACAAATTTGGTAAAGGGCTTTCTGGTCTACATAATTATGAATTCAGGTTGTTTTCTATAAGATGTGTTGGAGTAGAGATGAAGATTTTTGAAAAATCGTCAACTTTTGACAATTTTATCCTCCCATTTTGAATAGAATTTGCCATGAAGTTTTTAAGAGGAAGTTAATAATTTTCAATTCCTAACACCCGACGCACATCGAACGACTCACGAACGGACGACGACGGACGAAAACTAAGTGCAATAGGTCACCTGAGTGACTTAGGTGACCTAAAAATGAAAAGAAAAATTGAATATCCTCAATGTACTTTAATCCATTTTAATTATAAAAATATATTTTTGATAACTATGTTAATCTTTTGCATTTTTTTTCAGGCGCAGTTTTGAGATGAATGATCAAAAAGACGACATTTTTGTTATAATACAATGCGACAATGGAATTGAAAATTCTGGCTTAATTGCCTGTGCACACTACTGTGTGTTAGATGAACTCCAGATTTTGTCAACTGAGAAAAAAGAACGAACACATATAGTGTTTATTCTTCGATTGCCGCGAATGTCAAAGAGTCATTTCACAGGATTTCAGGTACTTGTATGAACTTGTTTGCTTACAAAAAATATTAATCATTTATCCCTTTATAATCAAGTCAACTTTTTAAAAGCAAGATTTACTGTAGAACCAACTTTTTACCCCTTTGCTGTTGTAGTGTGGAATATGGAAAACAGTGCACATTGATGATCTTCGAACAAATGATGATGTACCAAGAATAACTGATATGGTGGGTAAAAGTATTCGAACTTTGTTGGAGGACGCAGTTGAGACAATGAGTGGAAATATTATCCAGAGCAAAAAGGGAGCTACTCAAAAGGATGTGTTAGATCTGCCAAACCATGATAATGCAGAAAGTTTCATTCCAAATCCAGAACCAATTTTATGCAATCCGTCAGAAAAGGCAACCCAGTATCAAGAAGTTCATCACATTATTAACAAGAGCTTTGATTTTCTTTCTCTGGTAAAGAAATGTGTACAATCATCACTGTCAATGGTCAAATATCCAGATAACCCGCAGAGGTCTACCCAGTGTGTGAATACATGGATAAGACTTTTACATGAAACAGAAAAACCTGGTAATATTTTTTAGATATTACTTTAAAAAAAAAATTTATTCCATTTCCTTTTGCCTCTGAAAAGTCAAAAATGTCAAAAATATACTTTTTTATGTTTTCAAAAACTGTTGATAAAAATTTAATGGTTTATGATATTTATCATCTCTGTCTGATGAAATATTGCAACTGATATCTTCTCCTCGTCGTCCGTCGTCGTGCAACATTTTAATTTCTTTCTTTAAAACTGCTTGACCATGTGGTATAACAAATCTTTAGAGTAAGAGGGATCAAAAATTGTTTTCATGACTCTTGCTTTATAAAGGCCTAGAGGACAAGGCTAAAATCCCCCAAAATATAAGGAATGAATTCATCCTTGTTTTTGTTTAGTTTTTAGCTCACCTGAGCTGAAAGCTCAAGTGAGCTTTTCTGATCAAAATTTGTCCGTTGTCTGTCGTCGTTGGCGTTGGCGTTGGCGTCGGCGTCGGCGTTGTTGTCGTTGTAAACTTTTCACATTTTCATCTTCTTCTCCAGAAACACTGGGCAGATTTCAACCAAACTTGGCACAAAGCATCACTGGGTAAAGGGGATTCAAGTTTGTTCAAATGAAGGACCACACCCTCTTTAAAGGGGAGATAATTTAGAATTATTTAAAATTTGTAGGTATTTTTCAAAAATCTTCTTCTCAAAAACTATTAGGCCAGAAATTCTGTAACTTGTATGGAAGCATCCTCAGGTAGTGTAGATTCAAGTTTGTTCAAATCATGGTCCCCGGGGTTAGGGTGGGGCCACAATGGGGAGATGAATTTTTACATAGGAATATATAGAGAAAATCTTTAAAAATCTTCTTCTCAAAAAGTTTTCAGTCCAAAAAGCAGTAACTTGTGTGAAAGCACGGGTTGTGCAGATTAAAGTTTGATGAAACCATGATTCCCTAGAGAAAAGTGGGGCCACAAAGAGGGGGGAGGGTTATATAGGAATAGAGAAAAATCTTACGGGTACAACAACAAAAGGGGCTATGTATTTACCATAAAAATATGTGGATAAAAATCGGCAGATATTTTAAATTTTTTGAGCAATATCTACTGTACTTAGTTGTCAAGATATTTTGATTTTGATACTGTAATGCTAATTTGATCGAATTAAGGCTATTTTTCCTCAGGTGAGCGATGTGGCCCCTGGGCCTCTTGTTTATGATAGATAATTAATTTTTAAGAAACAAATTCAATACCATCAGGATCTATACTCTTACAAAATTGATTTGAACAATTTATGCTCTATTTATAAACCGCATTGCAGTCAATTAAGAGTAAACTGTCAAACCCAATTAATTATCGTCTTCCTCTCGTTTTTGACTGGTAGAAAAGACATGATATGAAAGTTTATATCTATTTCATTCGTTGAAATACTGTTTGGCACAATGGAGAAAATTTTCTAATACTGTGTTTACGTACGACATAAAAAATTTCGTAGATTTCAAATCTTTAAAAGCAAGAAAAAAAACCCCAAAAAACAAAAAACAAAAAACAAAAACAATAAAAATTACTATGAATAAAATTAAGGCTTTATATTTCCAGTAACAGTACAAGTTGTAAGCAATATTCTATAATGGCTATTTTTTGTAATTTTCTTTTTTTCTTTTTTTTTTTTTTTTGTTTGTGCAAATACAAAAAAATGTGAGATTTGTTACGGTTTGGCTAATATAACAAAAAAGAAATTTGAATATAAGATACGGTAAAAATAATATCAGTAAAAAATTAAGATGTTGAATGTAGCGTAGTTAACTTTGATTTTGATAAAATAATATAACCCTGCCTTTGATTTCTTTTTATCCCTTTTTTTCTACTGTATTCATTCTCAACTAATAATACGTATTTCTCAATTTTAGACACACACGCTTAAAAGGCGTATATATAATAAAAGTTCTACAAGCCAAGGCATATAGCGGAAGGCAACCTTTATATGAAAAAGATTCGGGAGATGATATTAACTTCATCGCTTTCAAACTAATAATTTAGCCAGATTATCTTGTATAAAACAGACAAATAATGAGTATAGAATGATTTTATAAAAAAAATCCAAAAAATAAAAAAACATGCGATTAGTCCTTTGAGCCTGTGTTTTACCTTTATTTAACGAAACCGAGTATAGGTCGTGTACATACACTTTCGCGCAGCGTTTCATTTGGTTTGTGATGTCATCTTTTTGGTTTGTTGATGCCAAGGCGTTATGGTTTCAACTGCAGATATTCAGAGATATTTGTCGAAAATAGCACGTTTAAGGCGTAAAATTGATATAATATTGTAGAATAAACATAAATGTCTTGAGGTATAAGGTATATCAGGGCTCGGGTCGAAACCTGCAGAGGGTCCAGCAAGCCTAGCCCTCTGTCTGTTTTTTTTTTTACCCCGCCTAAATATAGTTAAATCCATGTATTTTAACACAATAACCACTTTTTTATATTTATGACCCTTAATATGTGATGTTGTATGTATTTTAATGACTAAAATATTTCTGAATGTTTAATATATACTATAAAGTTCACTATTTCCGCCTTTGTCAAATAAAAAAAGCAATTATTTGACAAATCTGGAAAATTGAGGATACAAACAATTGATAAGACCTCTGGAACAAAGCAGGAGGTAAAAGGTTTTTTGTTTTTTTTAATTTGATCATTTGATGCCTTTAAGCAATAACTTTCATGTGTGGAACAAAAAAATCCAAAGGGCAGAAAGATTTTAAAATGGAAAAAAAATTGTTAGAATTCAAGCATAATCCCATAGTCCTGTTAAAAATTTAAAAACTTTGAAATGACCCCCTAAACAAACGATGTGGTATTTTTTTTTCTTCGAATAAAAATTATATCAGTAGAAATACATGTAATAAAAATTCTTTTAAAAATCTAGGGAACAAAAAGTAAGACTTGGCTTTTCGTTGATGCTTAATATCTGATAAAACAATTGAGGTTGTGTCATTTTTGGAAATATTTTAAAGGAAAATGTAGATCTTTTTATAGTTGTTTGTACACATAATACGCATCTTACATAATTTAGAATAAGAAAATCCACAATACAAGGGTTTCGATTTTTAAGATTATAATTACACATTGCAGAATATTTTGATATTTTTTTCTATACCGATCACGTGAATGAGAATAACACGCGTTGAATGGATGTATTTGTCCATGAACACCTATATTGAATACTATCAAATAGTTTTAGAAATGATAAATATCTCAATAATGATTAATTTAATGGTTACATTTAATTTAAAAATTGTTTTTATAATTTCATTTTGGGTTATGGGACAAACCAGTATGCATTTCTTCTATAAAAGAGCTTTATACATGTTCTGGATACCCCTTTCTTGATAGATCATGCATCATTTACCATGGGAGTCTGTCGTCATCTTTGTGCAATGCTGATGGTGATGGAAAATGCTGTATTTGGAGATAAGGCAAATGAATGGGTGACTTGTGATGCAACAAGAAGAGAACACGTCAACGGGGCTGGAACCTTCAGGTAAATATGCATACAAGTTATGAATATATTAGTAACTGTATACTTTATATATGAAATATAGCATAAATTTCTGTTTTGTAGACAAGCAATGATTCAGTATATTGTGCAAAAATTATCACCTCTTCTGGCTGAAATAATTTCAAAAATTGACACCAACCAAAATCTAGATCTAATGGATGAATCAGAAGAAAGTTGGAAACGAAGATTATGGTTGGAAATATTAAATTGTCCGGAGGCTACTAATAACACTCATTCTATGCTTGATTTTCGCCACGGTACGGTTGTTTCTCCGGAATTTATTGTTTTGGGAACACGATCAGACAATCACATGTTTTCCGCGAAATTTCCATTTTCATGGATAATTTCCAAACTCGTGCAAAGTGCCATTCAAACAGAGGGATCCATAAAGAGCGAAGATGAACGTAAGTGCTAAAACTTTATACTAGAAAAATTGTGAGACAAAATGTTTGTCTTGCCTAGATGGCTAGTGGTTAGCCCGCTGGCCGCTCACTGCTTTGACAGTGGGTTTTGAAGGTCGTAAAATGAAAAAGGGCCGAGGCGGACGTACAACTCCAATAAGGTGAATTTCTTCGTTTTTCTATCTAATTTCTTCACTACTGGTAGTTATAATTTAAAGAGTTATTGCAAAGTTTGTTCTTATTATACGTAAATATTTATGTAATGTATTTAGTTTTCAACCTCTTGAAATTACTATGATTAGGTTGGTGTTTAATTGCATCTTGTCTTATTCTTTATAAACGGCGCAGTGGGTTCCGTTGGTAATCGAAAGCAAGATTTTTTGTCTTCTTAAATGCCTGAATTGTTACATTGCTACATGTAAAAAAGTGGGTTTCGAAGGATAAGAGAGTGAAAGTTTAAATCTCGGCCTGGGCAGGGGTGAATCTGAAAAAGAGCTCCAATATAGTAAGTATCCTTGTGATATATATATATATATATATATATATATATATATATATATATATATATATATAGAGCACAAACATTGCAATAACTCTTACCTGTCCATAGTGAAGGATATAGATAGACATAAAGCACAGGGAAATTCATTATACTGGAGCTCCACCTCCGCCCCTAATTTTTATTCAGAGTTTCTTTTAGGTGCTTTATTCATTATGGCTCATGATTGATTTTATAGACCTTTTTTGTAATTTGTGGCAACAAAATTTTTTAGCGATTTTTAGTGAGCGCAGAAAAGAACGAGCTAAACCCAAAGATTCATCTAGAAAAAAAATTTTGCTTCATCCCATAATGCTGTCTAATGCTTTCTCCCGTAGTGCTATGCAAAAAATGGCTGACATTTAACTCTTAATTTACGGTTCCTTGAGGTTTGAAGACACATTCTGAGTATTGCACATGCTTTGGTGAAACCCAAAAGATTTTTACACGTTTTTTTTTTCTTTTGTATTGAGTCAGGATACGTAAACAAATGATTATAGATTTTAACGTATGACACAACAGTGATCTCGCGCTATATTTTCTGCGATACATTTAGAGGTGAATCAAACATCTCTAATGCGTGTACAAACTATTTTCAGTATAAACTGCGATACTTGCCTCAGATAATTAGTCTTTAATTTTTTTTGGCTTTGATAGAGAGCATGCATGCACAGTAGGTATGACTAGGGAGGAAATTTAAAAAATATATTGCTATCAAAGTTACAGCCTCGTCATTTTGAACTAAATAAAAAAAGAATAAAGAGCAAACATAAACAGTTAAGAAAACCTTGTAGATATTGCATATTGTCAAACCATTAAATTGGAAGATGGGAAATTACACACCTACAAACAGGGATCGAGGCACGGATACAATGTATTTAGAATGCAAAAATAAACAAATTAAAAATAATATATGAACCAGGAAAAAAATAAGTCAAAAACAACAAGGCACAAAAGAAAAAAAATCGTTTACACTTTTGATCAAATTAAACACAAAATATATTTTACAGACTGATCCATTCTCCTCGAAAGTAAAAAATAGTTTTAGGGGAAAACAAGTCTATGCATGCATTTTGTAAGAATTTGTTTAAACTTAGAGATATTAAATAATTCATTTCTCTCTCTCTCTCTCTCTCTCTCAAAAATTATTTGATGTTAGTAGATAATTATCAAAATATCACTTAGTTGACAATGATGCAAGGTGTGTGCTATTCTTGCTTTTGGCTGCGCTCGCCACAAATTAAAACATATTAAAAAAAAAAACAAAATATTTTATTAACATTCAATTGCATTTTAAATGAAGAGATCAAGAACATTCTGCATGCCGTTATCAGAGTGACTGATGCATTGTGGATTTATTTCATTCGTAAAATACGGAAAATCTCTAATATTTAGTTGGCTTTTCATGTTTTATTAAAAATCAGATTGAAAAACATGACTTTTTCTCATTTTTATCTTTAAGTTAACACCGGTACACCTTATCAAATCAAGCTGTTGTTGAATACATTCATATCTCAAATTTAAAAAAAAATCAGGCGCCATTCATATTCTAGATCCTGACCTTGAATATAAAACTGATCAAAATGATCTGATTAGTATATTAAAGAAAACACTACAAAGCACTTCGGCAATATAACTTCTATTATTTCATGTAATTCTGTTTTGAAAAAAAAAACATGATATCTTTCAACTTCATTTAGAATCTAATGAAATAATTGGTCAAATTTGCACAATTATTGAGGGGAGTGCCTTGGGACTGATTTTATCAAAATGCATACAATACGTGAAAGAAACAGATCTGATGTCAGCATATATTCACGATTTTCTTTGCATGGAGTATCCTGTGTGTTCAGAAAATGAGCTAGAGGTGAGCTATTGTTTTATAGTTAGTTTGAAATTGATCCAATTAAAATGTACAAAGAATTGCTAATATTTTATGTTATGTGTATACAAACTATTGTAAATGAGATGGAGAGTATATTTTTCAGTTATTTTACTATTTAATTTAACAAAATAGATACATCTACCAACAATCGTTCTCTATGAAAAAATATCCCACATGTAAAAGCTCCATATGAACATTTGTAATAATCATAAGTAGGTTATATGCATAAAAGACATGATTAACAAAAAACTTGTCAATATACTTTCTTGGTTTAATTTCTTCAGCATAACTAATTATTCAGGTCAGTTTAGATAAATATTTAATGCTGTTCTTTTATTCAAGAAGACATTTGTCAACATTATAAATTGATAAATTCATAGCTTTTCTTTACAGCTGGTATGTGACAATCTGAAGACAGGTGTCAGTAAACTGTTATATGGTACCGAGGCACAAAGATCTGGTTTAAATTGCATTGTTGCCACGCATATCGCTTATAAAAAGTATCAGTGTGTTTTTCAAAACTTCCACTGTATCACCGAAGTTTGGCCAAATATTCAGGAAAACTTGAAAAACGAGAATAAGTCCATTTGGAAAACAGACGAAGAACAGGTTAGTTGTTTGTTTATTCAACTAAGCAATCTGTCCATCGACCTATATTATAAAGTTTTAGATGATCAATCTAATGATTGTCGAATCATTATTATGTGTGATTAGTAATGTTACAATATTTCACATTAAAGAAAGTTAGTTCTTAGTTTTAACTAAACTTTTACATGTATCCATGACATGTATCATTTATCAACCAACAGATATTGGATGTGATTGGTCTTACGTTGCTAGTTAGCAGTTTGGAGCCAAAACTAGATACATTCACCGACAAAAGGGGAAGGCAAAATTGGCTTTTGACAGTCAACACATACAGACCCGTTGTTGAAAAGATTTTTTATTTGCAATCCGATGAATCTTCAAATCGGAAAAACGAGCTAAAAGAAGCAAGGTATACGTTTCATCTAACAGAAATTACAATTACTTTGTAATAAAAAAGAAACATCGCATGAGGAAAAGCAAAAGTGATGTGAATGTGAACATTGTGTACACTGTATAAGTTACGAATCTTATTAGAAAATAAAAAAATCCAACTATTCTGAAATGTACAGCAACACCCACGTTTAATATAATATCAATCTAAAGTTTGTCCTAAAATTGTATAGACAAGTGACGTTATAAAGTTAATAGAAGATAAAGAAAAAGATCTTGAAACAATTCCGTGGAATTTAAGAGTTACAAAAATTACAAATCGTTTAGAAATGCAATGTTCGATTAAATAGTCAACAAAGAAAATAATCAGCCGAGTATGATAACATCAATTGAAAACAGAAACTCAGACCGATTGAAATTGACTTCCAGGGCACATGTTCAAGAAAAATGTTATTTTACACGCATGATATTTTCGGAAATAAAACTTAAATGTTATCAATAACAATCTGGAGGGTTTTTTTAACGACGTAATATCGGAAGTTTTCAACGTCGCATATTGCGCCGCCTGGCAAAATCTGTTACTATTTAAATCTTTTCCTCAAGAAATAAATAAATCACGGAATTGAAATTTGTTATTTTATTTGCCACATTGTCATGGAACAAGATATAAAAGTATACTGAAATTGCTGTGAACATATTTTAAATTATTTGTGCTATCTGTATCTGATACATCCCTCGTAGTTGTTAATATTCATTTATCTGGAAAATAAACTTGATATCACCAGAAACCTAAAATGTAATAGAATAAGGTTTACTTTAAAGTTTGATTTTATTTGAATGCTCGCTATTATCTTCCGTTTGCATATCAATGACACAATTTTACATTCTTTAAGTACCTTTATAAACTTATAAATGAAAAAAATGAAACTTAAGTTGTTTAAATATAAATTCTATTTGACTGCGTGTGAAATAAAAATTCAGCCGCCCCCCCCCTCCCCCCAACAAAAAAAAAATTCGCCAAATGTTATTCAAAATCAAGGGTTGTTAAAAACATCTACGTTACTGCATACTTATTTTTATAATTTGAGTTCGATCAATGATAATTTTTATAATTAACTGACAACAGGTATTCTTTTATTTAAGATACCGACACTTAAAATTGATATTTCATGACAAGTTTTAGCAAAAAAAGTTGTACAGTTTTTTAAAATTTCAGTGACATATCCGTAGATTGTTACTACATAAAGACGTATGATTGTTTTCTTATGACAACAAAAAACATTTTGCAGATCTCAATGGACAAGAGTAATGGTGGTAAAGCTCTTTCTGGAAAATGTGTATTCTGTTCTTGATGTACTAGGAAAACGATGCATAGTTCTTTGGAGGGTAATATTTTTTATATATTTTTAAAAAATTATATTAAATATGTATTGCTGTTTCAATTTTTTGACTTATTTTGCTTCACCCTTGAAGTAAATTGAATAAAAATGATAGGTATTCAATACAAACATTTGTGTCAATTAATGCATTTCAATGGTCGATCTTTGTTGACAACGGCACTTCTAAAAAAAATTAAGTTATTTTCTCCTAGCGCAACATGTTGCAAAGGGGATAGAGCATCGCTGATGTGCATGCTTTTGTACGAGTTATTTCTTCCCAAAAGTCAACTTATTGTAAAACGTCTTTTACATTTATTTTTGTATTAATCTTAGAACTGTTGAAATCAGTTTGTGTGTAACAAACCGTGATATTTAGTTCCTTTGTTTTAATTCTAGTTAAACGATCAGTAATTATATTCCGATTAACTGAAGATTTTGATCCCTTTCCATCGTATAGATTTTGTTTAAGCAATGTCTTGGCCAGAAAAGG
This sequence comes from Magallana hongkongensis, assembly GCA_016163765.1. Taxonomy (NCBI): domain Eukaryota; kingdom Metazoa; phylum Mollusca; class Bivalvia; order Ostreida; family Ostreidae; genus Magallana; species Magallana hongkongensis. Next base: position 48,716,819 of record WFKH01011925.1, read on the forward strand.
TCTTTTTCAGATATTCCCCCAATTTGCTGTATTTTGCTGCGCCGCCTTTTTCATAAATTTTTCATAAATTTTCATAAATTCAATAAAGCGTCGCATTCAGATTACTATTGCTTGGTACATATTTGGGTACAATCTCCGTATTTCAAATCAAACACAAGTGAAACTTGCACAATAGTTAGTCACAACAAATAACAAAATGAACATATATAATTTGTTTTCTTTAATTGTCCGTCTAAAAACACTTAAAATGTAGATGTTTAAGTTTTTTAAAAAAACCGAGTTTGGGCCTGCGCCGGGTACCCCGATCACTGACTTGTTTATGTACCGTCGTCAACAATTTTTTTTATTTTTTTATAATATTATATTGCTTAATTATTTATTTAGGGTTTTTAGATGTTTATGCCAATTTTCACTCAAATTCGTCACTTAGAAAGAAAATATTTGCGTTGTCTCAATAATTTCCGAACAACCCTCGTATGTGTGTCCACTTCATTAAAGTACAAAAAAACCCTTTCCCTTTTTTAAACGTTGTGAAATAAAGTTGCATCAAGCTAAATCAAAGAATATGCTGGCATTTAGTCTAAATTTATATTAACTTATCTTTAAATGTCATTAATACATTAGAAACTTTAATTTTCATAACTCCTCTGCTACAAAATACGCCCAAAATTTTTTATAATCTTCTATCGTACATTCTCAGAAAATATATATCGAAAAGACTAAAAACTATATACCATGTATAACATATGGTACCATGAAAATATAAAACAATATATGATATGTAGGGAAGCGGTGCGTCTTTTGTCAAAATAAATCTCTCAAAGATTCTAAGATATTTACGTTCATTTTGCAAGAGTTAGTTGCCTTTCCTGAAAAACAAAGAAACAGCAGATATCATGAATGTTTCTTTTTGTGGCCATATATTTCCTCATAGAAAATACTATTAATACTACATTGGCCATTTCCTGTGAATGCTATTTCTATACAATGAAAAAAAGACCTGATTAGGAAATTTTATTTGCTAGTTTTTGGAAATGACATTGTTAAATGGGACCTAAACAATTTAAGATAATTTATTTTTTTGTATTAAATTATTTACTTGTTTATTTTAGATGACTCACCAAAATGTTAATGTTGGAAGCAAAATTTCAAGCAATATATAAAGGAAAAAAAGTGTTGTTATGTAAACAACGCTCGATTCTTATATTTGTTTACAAATAATGTAAAGAAATTAATATTTGTTGACAGAATACCTTGTAGCAAACAAGATAAACTGATTCATTGTGTTTATACATTGTAAATATTTTTATCAACATCAAAAAGCAACATTAGATTGACACCTACATGTACACCAATACAACACATATGCAAACAGTAACATGATTCAAGCTTTGTTTACAAAATAAAGAATTTTAACTACTGCAACTCGCTTGTAACTCATAATCCGACTTTCAAATTTTGACAAAGCATTAAAAACGTTCATATTGACTATTCTAGACATTAAAAATGAAAAAAAAATTGAGGAATGTAGCCCCGACCCTGTGTAAGTCCCTTTTAAAACAAAACTTATCAAAGTTTAAAAAATTCAATTTCCTGTCGTTGTCAAGAGAAATATTGGAAGAACTTTCTGTAGTATTAACAAAAAGAATTGCTTATTTTTTATGTTTTTAAACGAGCTGGCAGTTCTATGAACTGCTTCGACACTTTTCAGTCCTCAATTGTTTCATGTGCATTTTCTGTGCATTGTATGTGGTTTTTAAAATGCTTGAGACCAATCTTTCTATAAAGAACTTTTTAACCTCTAAGTATAATTCTATAAAAGATCTCCAAAGACTCACAAAATCCACAAAAGCATTTTTTGGGAATTCAGTCTTAGCAGAGTATCTATGAACATTTAAAAAACAAGTCTAGAATTTTTACTTAGATAATTTTTAATCTATGTATACCTTTAATTTTTTATTTAATTTTTTATTTTTTTTATTTTTGTAAGTTTATTAATCCTCGTATTTCATTCACAATCAACTAATCCTGGTCACTTGATTTTTAACATTTAATCAATAAAAGCCGGGTTATAAAAATGTGTATGATTAAACCAGTTTTCGTTTACATCTTTAATGTTATTCTTGTGAAATTTTCTGACATGATGACTAATTTCTGTCAAAATTTTAAATTAATTTAAGGAGTATATATGCTGTCAAAATGTCAACCAATATCACTAAAGCTGAATATTTCCGGAATAGATATTAAAAGGTTAGGCGGTATTGAACAGCTTCTCTAATTCATTGGCTCCCTGCTACAGGCAGAGTAGGTTTAAAACAATGATGGGTCGTGGACATCGCGGGAAATTGCAACACTAGAATGGAGGTTTTTGATTTTAAAGAATGAAAAACTATAAATATTCCCAAGAATATTTAAATATATACCTAGCCTATTTATACGTATGGTTGGAAGTAAAATGATTTTTAAATGTGAAAAAAAGAGAAACAAATCAGTTGAAGAATACTGAGTACACTCAATCAAAGTTCTTAGTGTTCACCTAGTATAACTTATTTATTATCTGAAATAATCACATTTATCTGTCTTGTCGTTTGGGTGACTGATCATCCATTAAGTTTCAAGTCGTTAAAACGATTCATTGACATTGACCTCTGGTTGCGACCCGAGATCTTTACCTTTGCTAAATATACAAACACTTCTAGTTTGATTGAATTTCGCTCAGATTTTTTATATTGTTTTAAGTTGCCAATGAAAATGACTTATGGAAGAGAAAAAATATTTCAAAATAACGTTTCCCCCGGATTGCTTGATATTCATAACGGGGGGGGGGGGGGGGGGGGGACAACATAATCAGCAAAGTTAAAAGTGAGTACAAGCTGTCGTAGAAACAATGCAGACATCAATATTCCAATGACTCTGGCTGTGTGGCAATGTTAATTGTTTTTCTTTTTAAACTATCACCAAAGACTAATTTCAATTACAAAAAGTTTCCAATCATATTATGTATGCGAGAAAAATACCAATTTAATGTTTAAACGTTTTGTCACGGGTTATTGGTTTAAATCGGTGTTGTCTTTTTTATCAGTGCTATTGATGAAAAGACATATAAGTTACGAAATGTTGAAAATTTCACTTTTTTTTTATGTCGTTATCTTCAAGTTATTCTATTTAACAGGGTGAACACTTAGTAGTTTTGTTGAGTATTTATATAAAGGGTATTTATCTTAATTTTAGATTTCTTAGCCATTTATACATTGTTTTCCTTAAATGTATAATTTAAATTTTAAAAATTCTACTAAATAATCTGACAAGCTGCTGAAAAATATCAATAACAGCTTCTATACTCATTTTAATCGGATTTTTTATTATGATAAAAAGCATATCAAAATCAATGATAATACGGGAAATAATTAGTAAAGGAACACTGAATATGTATTAAGTTTTTTTAAAACCTAATATTACGTACTTACTCTTTGTAATTATGTTTTCCAATTATTAATTGCAGATGTTAAAAGGGGAAGCAGATATGAAAAATGTATCATATTTAGAGAAAATTGAGAAAACCCTAAAGTCATTGGCTACAGAATTGAGAAATCGGGCGTATGGGTAAACTTTCTTTCACAATTTCCCCAATCAAAATATTTAATTAGCGTATTCTTTGGGTGATTGACTTTCGGAAATCCAACAAACACTCCGTTAGAATGTATAACTTATATTAGATTCTATCATTTTACATTTACTACAGCGATCAACAAAAATGCAAATCTTGTGAGTCCACGATAGTAGAACGGCCTGTTCAGCTCCCATGTGGTGATATAATTTGCGCCAACTGTTATAGGGAAACATCAATCACAGGACCAACGAAATGTCCAGTTTGCCACAATGAGTTTAAAGAGGATTTTAAGCCTGGATCGACAAAAATTTCCAGGTACAAATCAGAACAGATCAGGTGGTACAAAGACACCCGTGTACAAGTTTGTTAATAGTATGACGTTAGAGTTTTGAGTGTTTTCAAACAGTTTACATGTAAGATACATTTTGTTCACTGCAGTTCGGAAATCAAAGATTACGAAACTTTTAAGACATGCGGCGACAGGTTCTACAGAGACGTCGTTGCTCAGCTATGCTTTTCTGAGGGAGAAACACCGTCCCGTGAAGTCATTGAGAGATTGATGTCACATATTGTAAATGCTCCGAATTCAAGCAATGAAGATGAAGTGACAAGTAAAAACATGTCAATTCTAGAGGAAGGATTTGACCAAGTTCCTGTAGTCCGCTCTTTTTTATTACAGCAGATTTTAAAGACAAGGTTAGAAAAAAAGATAAACAAATCGATCTATCAATAGATCGAAAGATAAGAGGATAGAGATGTTGTTTTCTTTTATCATTCTTAATGACCTGATACATGTAACTACATACATGTACTGTATATGTATGTGTCTGAAATTGTTACTATGAGTTAAGTGATAAAGCGTAATGGTTTTTTTTCTTCATATATATATATATATATATATATATATATATATATATATATATATATGGATACTGTGTCTTAAGTTCTGATTAATTTTCTTTAGTAATAACGAAGTGGAAAATATTTTGGAAACTTACATCGATAAGGCTCAACAAATGTTTAAAATTGAACACCAAAAATGTTTGCTTGAATTAAGTTTTTTGATCATCAACTGCTTGGAGGTAAGTGGTCAATAAATGTTTCTCTTTTATCTAAGCAATGACAAATGTTTAGAATTTTTTTTTAACAAAGATGGCTGAATGTCATTCAGTCGCTTAAGACACCCCAGTAACAGCTTACAAATAAATCAATTTCTAAACGGCATAAGATTAATGTGATCATGCATATTACTTAAAGTGGTCATATTGCATATTGTTTTTGGCTATTATATTATCAAACAATTTTTCATAACCAATTAATTTTTTCTAAAGGTAAAACTATTCGTACTAAATAAATATATTTATACATGCGTACAGAGAAAAAAGCACATGGGTAATAAACGTGTTATCAAAAGTGAAACGGTTAGTTTCGTCCCCGGAACCGCGATTACTTGGATGTATATAGCCGGTATTTCATACATTAATACATTAAGCACACACAAACTTCGAAAAGATTTATGACAAATGTACACACGTTTTTTTTTTTTTTTTGATTTGAAAACTGTGTGAAAAAGCTTAATTTGGTTCTTACTTAGAAAATGTCAAAAAAGTAATACAGTCACATCTACGATTCGATAAGGGGTAAAATTACGCGTTACCATGTTATGTAAAATTTATTTCATACATATCGACTATATACATTAAATTTTAATCAGAAATATTAGATAAATGACCAGGAAAACTACGGCATTGTATATATTTAACATAAGCTAAAGAAATTGATCGTTGTATGACCTATATAAAATTTAATACAAAATCGGATCCAGCAGACTTGCATGAAGATTAATTATATCGAATTTTTTTCTTGTCTCATAAAATAAACTTTTGGGGTTTTGATTGAATGAATGTATCATCATGTGTTGCACATATATATTTTCTGATTGACCTTTATACGCATTAACCTTGATTTTTTTTAAATCGTAACTTAAAAAGTTCATTTGTGTTTTACATTAAGTTTTTAACCCAGCTCATATACACGTATATTAAGATGACTTGTAACAAAGAAATATATATTTTTTTATCAAGATGAATTGTTACCAAAAACAATCAATTTTATTGCTCTGCAGTGTTTCATTTTAATTTTGGAGAAAAGTTAAATTTTGTTCAGAGAGGTATTTAAGCCTTTGATTTTTTGTTTGGATTTCAAAAAAGATATTAAAAAGATGTTTTATTTTTATAAAGTCACCTGAGTCACCCAAATGACCTATTACAATTGATTTTCGTCCGTCGTCGTGCATCGTTACCAATTTTAGTATGAAGTATTTCAATGGTAAGAGGAATCTAAATTGTGAAATGTATGGCTCTATGGCTCTACCATCCTCGGTGCGCCACAGGCGGGGCCAAATATGTATATAAAAAAAGGTCAATTTTTCAAAAATCTTCTTCTCTACTCCCACACATATGAGGAAAAAACTGAATGCATAGTTGTTATGTTCATAAAGCCCTCAACCGAAATTGTGAAATTCATGGCCCCTGAGTCAGGGGTTCAGGCTCTAGGGTGGGACCAATTTGGCCATATGGTAAAAATGTACCAAATCTTAGAAAGTCTTTTTCTCTACTCTATTATATATTTGTAAAACACTGAATGCATTGTTATGATGTCCATGGAGTCTTCTACCTAATTGGTGAAATTCATGACCCCTAGGACAGTGACCCTTAGTTATATAGTGAAAATGTTTTAAATCTTAGAAAATCTTTTTCTTTAATCTCAAACATGTGAGAAAAAAACCCTGAATGCATGGTTATGATGTCCACGAACTTGTCTACCTATATTGTTAAATTCATGGCCCCTCGGTTAGGGGTTCAAGCCGTTGGGGGGGGGGGGTATGGTCATATAATGTTTAAAAATCTTTTCTCTATTCTCACACATCTGTAAGAAAAACTGACTTCATAATTATCAACCGGAGAGTCCCCGACTAGAATTGTAAATTTCATGTTCCCCTTTTGACTCGGGATGGGGGGGGGGGGGGGGGGCGAAATGGATGTATAGTGTTAATGCATATAATGTTTAAAAATGATCTTCTCTACTCCCACAGACCACAGACCTGTAAGGAAAACTGAATTCATAATTTTGTAGACCAGGAAGCCCGCTACCAATATTATAAATTTCATGTCCCCTGACTGTAGGGCAGGGGCGAAATAGTCATACAGTGTTAATGCATTAATGTTAAAAAAAGTTGCGTTCTTAACTTCTGCTGATATTGACTAAAAACTGATTGCATATAAAGAAAGAAAATAAAGCCATCTATCAAATTTTTACATTTCATGTCTCCCAATGTAGGTATTTGAATCTAGGGCGGGCCAAAACACTCATATATGTATAGGGTAGGGGTTCTTAATGCAGGATGTGGCCAAATGGTCATGTAGTGTTAATGTATATGAAATGTTTAAAAAACTTAAAATCTTCCCTTGTTTCTTCATAAATCTTCATAAATCTTACATTGCTTGTTCATATTTAATTAGTTAGTAATTATTGAATATAATGTAATAAAGAAGTCGTATGATAAAAAGAGTTATGCAATATATTTATCATTTGAAAAAAAAAATTTTAAATTTTTTTTAAAATTAACAAGTAGACTTGTTAATAGTAAAGTGATAAATTGGCTAACCAAAATCACTAATAAGCAGTACTTGTAAAATGATTTTTGGTATAAATGCCAGATGGTGATGAATTGTTAATGAAGGTTGAATATTCAAAAGCTAGATCAGAAGTTAGTTACACATGGTAGCTTTTAAGGTGAAATAACACATCATTACAAAATAGCCGACCTCTGATAGAAACGACATTTCGTTTTATTAAGGGGATTTTATCGAAGGCAACATGTAACTTACTCCATAGCCAAGTTGAAAAAGCGTCGCACTTGTGAATACCGCAGAAGCTTTTGTTGTTACTTACTGAAGTGAATTTTTTAGATATTCATTTTTTATCCCCAAACTCCAATTTGTTTCGCTTATTTGACATTTGTACAGTTTATTTATCATTACATCTTTCATAATCAAAATAATTACTTTCATTTGAGGGACTTTTCCAGGTGTGTTATTCCACCTTAAAGCTGGTTTTGTGTTTGTTTGTTAAAATGCCAACAGAAAGAGTTTCTGTCTGCCCCTGGGGATGGTGGATGTAAGGTAGTTTTAAATAAAACATGTATTCTAGGCACCTTGCTTTAGTTTATCTCTGAAAACATATACACATAAAACCTACCTTAAAAGTTAACAAATATGGCAAAAATTATTTTCTATCAGAGTCTTACACCTTTTCAATATCAGGCCTTTAAGATTTTTGCTAAAATTATAGGTTTCGTAGTTCTTTTTGAAAGATTTCAGGCAGGGAGATGGTCGTCATTACAATATTATAATTTTTCTACTCCAGAATAAAACTTAATTAAATGCATATATAAAACCCCTCGATAAGTTTTTGTATTGGCTATAGTACTCAGGTGACCGTTGAGGCCTATTGGACTCTTGTTTTAAGTTTAAAGACGTTATTTTTAAAAATTAAAATGGTCTATATACCATTTTTAGCTCACCTGAGCTGAAAGCTCAAGTGAGCTTTTCTGATCAAAATTTGTCCGTTGTCTGGCGTCGTTGGCGTCGTTGTTGTAAACTTTTCACATTTTCATCTTCTTCTCCAGAACCACTGGGCAGATTTCAACCAAACTTGGCACAAAGCCTCACTGAGTAAATGCGATTCAAGTTTGTTCAAATGAAGGGCCACACCTTCTTTAAAACGGAGATAATTTAGAAATGTTGAAAATTTGTTTGCATTTTTCAAAAATCTTCTAAGAAACTGTTAGGCCAGAAAAGCTGTAACTTGTATGGAAGCATCCCGATGTAGTGTAGATTCAAGTTTGTTTAAGGAGGTTGGATCCTGTGATTATAAGTCTTTAAGTTTTTTCTAAAGTATTTTTTTTAAATCTACATACATAGCTCAACCAAAATTCAAAACAAAATTTTGGGGTCTATATGCTTCTTTAGGTGCTACTGTGTATTTAATGTGACCTTTCTGCACTGAAAGTGTAAATTGCACATAAATCGCTTTTTCCTCAATAATTTTTAATCGGAGTAAACCATGGAATCAAATACAAATTTATATTATTTAAAATTAATAAAATAAAAATAATCATAAAGAAAAAGTTTGCAATTTCTTCACCTTATTGATATTTTGACCTTTTTGCACTGATAAAACGCTGTTTGTATCCATTAACAATTCAACATGCAATAAAATTATTTAAAAGTCTCAAACTTTTTCTCAAATTTAAATAGACTTGTCAAAAATGTCTTACAAATTCAGAAAATAAAACCAAAAGTATTGGTCTATGATGTAAATTTTGAAATATGGAATGAAATGAGCTAATTTTAGTTTAAAATTAGAGGTCATTTTTCCTTGATTTTTATTAAATATTAGTTTAATGTGTCAATATACGTCGATAGAAATACTGAAATATTGTTAAATATGTTTTTTGAAACAACACGAAGATAACCCTATGCATAAACTAGCTAGAAATTTGGTCTGCACTGAAAATAAGGAAGCTGAATTTACAGTACTCTAAAACAACTGAGTTATGAAAATTGTTCATTTTCTTCTTAAAAACCTTCCGCCACAAAATATAGTCCCTTACTAAACTCTGTAAATATTTAATTTTCTCTTAACTATTTTTTTCAATATAGTTTATTATTATTGTAAAATAGGAATTTACAAGTAGAATTAAAATATGACACAGAATTTCCAGACTAGAGGTGACCCAAAATGGCAACCAAAAATCAGAGGAACGAACCCCTTTAAATCATGGTCCCTAGGGGTAGGATGGGGCCACAATGGGGGATGAATTTTTACATAGGAATATATAGAGAATATCTATAAGAATCTTCTTTTCAATAACTTTTAGGCCAAAAAAGCTCAAATTGGAGTGGAAGCATCCTCAGATAGTGTAGATTCAAGTATAGCATGATCCCAAGGGGTAAGGTGGGGGCACAATGGGGGATGAATTTTTACATAGGAATTTATAGAGAAAATCTTTAAAAATAAACTGGGAAAGTTTTCAGTCCAAAAAGCAGTAACTTGTGTGAAAGCACGGGTTGCGCAGATTAAAGTTTGATCAAACCACGATTCCCTAGAAAAAAGTTGGGCCACAAATGGGGGGAGGGGGGTTTATATAGGAATAGAGAAAAATCTTCTTACAGGTACAACAACAATTTACCATAAAAATATGTGGATAAAAATCGGTAGATTTTAAAAAAATTTTAAGCAAGATCTACTGTGCTCAGTTGTCAAGATATTTTGATTTTGATACTGTAATGCTAATTTGATCAGAGTTAAGGCTATTTTTGCTCAGGTGAGCGATGTGGCCTCTGGGCCTCTTGTTTTTCGACGTTGTTTGAATAAATTCAAACATCACTGATATAATTAAATCGAATTTAAAAATTCAAAGTGTCTTACTTACAACTGAAAACATTTACCATTTTCTCACATAAGACTAAAAGGTATATTACTTAGTTTCAGCAATAAAGTCATATTTAAGACAATCTATATAATAGTAGTGTAATAGTAGTGTACATGTAGCTATCTACCTTATAAATATCATACATGTATTTTGATACTTCTTTACGACTCTTTGAGACACGTTTGCTATATTTTGATGTTGATGAAACAATATTAATTAACCTGGCTTAATTTGGTGTTAAAAGGACTCATGCATGCATAAATGTATGACGCACCAGCAGCCAACAACAGCTGAATTAAAGATGACTTTAGAAGTACTTGCAAAAAATAGACAGAAAATGAAGACTACAACTTTTGGAATTAAGAAGTTCGTATGTCTGTCCGAGAGTAGATTTGGCTTATCTGTGACAGCCGATTGTATGGGGAAAATTGCGTTACATGGACAAAGACTTGAAAAAGAAATTAAAAAGTACATGGAGGTTTTGTCTGCTGCTCAGCGATTTTGTAGCGATTGCGGATCAGCATTTCCAAGGTGTGATTTTTTAATTAAAAGAATATATCACATGTAATACTTTTTCAGTTCATAGGATTTTATTTTGTGTTTTTTTCTACTTATATTTTAAAATGGATATATTTATCATAGAAATATTTTATTTTGGATGTAAGCAAAGGGTATTTTCATTGTCTAAGGTAATATCTACTTATACTGTTTCTTTGTGAATCAATGGGGAAACATCCTAGTCTCTAAAAGAGAAAATAACATAGCTATTTTATTTATTATCTCTATGTTTTATTTACTTTGTGGCAAACGATGTAGTTTTATCGTATAACTTAATTTTCGGGCTAACATTTTCGCTGTTAATGATTCCATTTGTATATGTTACATAATGCAGTAAAGAAAATATTGTTTTATTCTTATTCATATACTTATATATTTGTTAATTTTTTTTTACATATTTATTTATTAGTTATTCAGGAATCAGTCAATACACATTTTTTATGCCTTTGTTCTAGTATAATTCCATCACTCTCTTTTGATCGTTGCATTAACAGAAGAGAGTCCATACAATCTATCTTGAAAATAAAAAAACATTGTCATTGTGATCCAAAAAAATAAAGAGAAAAGAAAGGCTTCAATATTATTTCAAGAACTTTATAATTCGATGATCACATTGAAATACAAAAATTTTATTCCAAACAGTACTTAGACTGCATCTAAGAAATTCTTTATTTTAGTTTATCTTCGTTGATTTTTAGAAAACAATTATATGTCGATTACGATGAAGTGTAATCCTTTAAATGGTTTGTATGTAATATTAAGATTGTTTAAATTTTTTTGTTAAAGGCTTTACATCGTTAAATGCATTTGTCAGCGTTTTGGAGCTGAATGTTTACAGGACTTAAGAAGGAGTGATAATGAAGAAATTCGAAAACTAATCGATTTGCCTGAGCTAAAGCCAATACAAGTATGAGTTTTGGTACCAATATCTGTTTAACTATTCGTTTGTCATTCATCATATATGTATCTATT
>WFKH01011925.1:48730285-48745751 GCA_016163765.1 Magallana hongkongensis
ATAGAGTAAATCTTAAGAAATCTTCTTCTCAGAAACTAATCAGCCAGGAAAGGTGAAACATATGTGGAAGCATCCTCAGCTAGTGTAGATTCAAAGTTTGTTAAAATCATGACCCCCGGGAGTAGGGTGGGGCCACAATGGGGGAGGTCAAATTTTTACATAGGAATTTATAGTGTAAATCTTTAAAAATCTTCTTTTCAGAAACTAATCAGCCAGGAAATCTGAAACTTATGTGGAAGCATTCTCAATAAGTGAAGATTCAAAGATGTGAAAATCATGACCCCTGGGGGTAGGGTGGGGCCACAATGGGGATCGAATGTTTACATAGGAATAGAGTAAATCTTTAAAATCTCTAAAACTAAGTAGCTAGGAAAGGTGAAACTTATGTGGAAGTATCCTCAGGTAAGGACTAGGTAGATTTAAGTTTGTTCAAATCATGATCCCCGGGGGTAGGATGGGGTCACAACAGGGAGGGGGAAGGGAGACACATTTTTGACATAGGAATATATGGAGAAAAATCTTCTACAAAACCATTTGTCTAGAAAATCTGTAACTTTAGTAAAAGCAACCTTGGGTGGTGTAGATTCAAATTCGTTAAAATAAAAATATTGAGGAGTAGGGTGGGGCCACATTCGGGATCCAATTTTACAAAGGAAAACATTTTTAATTCACAAAAACTGAAATGTTATAATATATATGGTTTTACTTATATGCAAACATTTTGCCAATTTGTGATTCTTTAAAATTGTTAAGACTTTTGCCCCTGGATGATTCTTTGGCCTCACAAGGGGTTCAGAGTTTGATGTAGGTTTATATCCCATGTATAAACAAATGTCTAGGATCTTGTTGAGAACTGCGATGCTCAACATGTGATATGAATATTAAATCATCCTGTTAGAAAAGGGACTTGATTATAAACATAAGAATATCTACATGTATTACTACATTGTCCAGATATTTTGTATTATGTCGATCTCCATTAAGCTGATTTTATCATGCCTATTGTTGCTCAGGTGAGCGATGTGGCCCATGGGCCTCTTGTTATAAGAGCATTTAATGCTATACGTTTTATGACAAATGCATAACGAATAAATATGATTTGCTATCTCGTTTTCATTAATAACAGAAATGCAAGTTGATTGTTTTTTTAACAGGCGATGCACATTTTTGAGGATCTTTTTGAAAAGGAACAACTTTTTTCTTCACAGGTTTGATTTAATTCTCATCACATTGAGGTTTTTTTTTACTTTTTAAATATCTTTGACTGTAGAAAATGGCTCAGTTATGTTTAGTTTCAGACAGCAATTCTAGAAGATGTTTGCAGAAACAACATAAATGGAAATGCAACACTTAAATGGATTAGAAATAATATGGAGTTGTGTCATCAGAATATGATTTGCCTAATTTTTCAATTTTACGTGACTCTATTGGTAACGCAAACTGGTGGCACTCTCTTGGAGCCGTTAGCTCGATTGATTTATTGTCCAGATTCAGTAAAGGTAATTTATTTGATATGAAATAAAAAAGTAATACGCAATCAGCAAATATAATAATATCATACAGTATTTGCTACAGAATTTTTAGGGGATTTTAAATTCTTTCTAAATTGATTTTTTTAATCCAGGATGTATTACTTCCGACAATGCCACAGGACGAAGATGATGACGATGAAATAATTGCGAAACAAGGTGAGAAATAAAAATATGTATTTCTTAAAAACATTTATTTGATTGCAAATGGTTATGCTAGTTTTAATGTAGACTGATTATAACACCATCGATAAGAATCGATAAGAAATCGTGATCAAAGTCACGTATACTGTATTAGTTGTGTTCCGTCGTTAGTGCATTGGTAAAATATACAAGTAAAAATCGTTTTCAGGCTGATTTTTCTATCTTCTTATTCATTTTAAGCATAAAGAAACAGTTCCTAACGTTTAAAGCATTCATTTTAGGTCTTAAGCTGGAATTTTCACTTCAACATTCAAAATGTAAACAAAAGTTTTGTTTACATGGCAAAGAATTGCAAGCTCTGTAACTCTCTTATAACTCAACGATTGACACTCAAATTTTGGTTGCCCATTAAAAATGCCTTACTAAAGCATTGTAAACATTAAAATCGAAATAAAAATTGAACAAAATCGTGACCATGGCCCTTTAACAATCAATTTGTTTCAATGTAAGTGTGTTTAGTACGTTTATGAAAAACTTCAATACAGAGATACAAAACAAGTTCATTGTCTTTAACTTCCTAATCAGCTGAGCCCATATCTATGAAACCCATATCTATGCTTGTTTGCGGCGGGGGTCATTTTTCTACGAGGATCATTTCTCGTCATGTTTAACATGAAGAAAAATGATCCCTGGGTCTTTTTCTTCAAATAATCCAATTATTCTACAGCTGGGGGTCATTATTCTACGGGATCCATTATTTTTCTTTACACCGGCCAAGTATCATTAATTTTGATCTCACACTTTAGGATGCGTGATGTTTTTTGATTTTTAAGTACTATACCAATGTATATTGCAGAGACAGAACAAGTATTTGTTGAAGACGATGTAAGTATCTTAGACGTTTCGTGTACGGCAAAAGAGATATAAAAATACCTGTTTTGTCATATGCTAGCTGATATGATATAATATTCATAAGAATTTACAAAATACTATCTATGAGTTTAGAATTAAACACTAAAATTGAATGTGGTAAAATATGGCTGTCCGCGGATGAACGGTTTAAATTAAATGCGGTGTATAATTTCTTTAACTTAGAATGTTTTATGTAACGATCTTTTACAGAGTGACACCTCGGAGGACGAAACCCAAAGTACAAAGGTTTGCATGCCAAGTGGTGGTGACATAAGTGAACTGCAACAGATGGACGAAGGGTACTACTCTCGTTAAATTTATTTTGATTCATAAATTAAATACAAAGTACACAACTTTAGGGGGTTTGCTTTTTAGTTTAATTAATGCAATGCAAATGACTTTTCTCTGAATCATAAACAAAAAACTTTTGTGGTATTGCCTTTTATGCCATTATTTTCTGCAAAACAAATTAAAAAATAGCAGTTAATGTCATGCATTGTGTCATTGAAAGTTACTGTCAAGTTCAACAAAGGATATGGGTAACAATATCCATCAAATACAGAAAAAAAGTTTGCTTTTAATTTAGGCTTGTAATGATGAATTTTCTGTGGAATAACCTTATAGTCAGCTTCAGTGTTAGATGTGTTAGTTTAAAAATGCACTCATTTCTGGCATTAAATGGGTTATAACTAGACGATTATATTATTTCCATTCAGTCTGTTATTTGATGATATCTCCATCTTTTTTAGGTAACTCTGATCTGAGAAAGCACATCATTCATACATTCCCTCCATCCCCACCCCCCCCCCCTAAAAAAAAAAATCAAACACCGCCGATGCTCGCGGGTTATTATTACCTCCATAATCTCAAATTATGCAGCAATTTATATAAGGAGGAACGTGTGAGTTGACGTACCTGAACTGTCTTTAGTTAGTAGAGAATACGTATTCGTGTACTCTTGTGATCAATTAAAAAAACTCTATCAAAAAGTATTTTGTTTCAAAAAATTCCTTTCAAAATAGTGCTTAAAGTTGCAAATTGGCATGATTGTTAAAATATATTAGATACTTCTAAGTTTATCTGATATTTTCTAATAATTGTTTTTATTATGAAATACGAATTGTTAATATATCGTTTACTTTTTAACTTTTCAAACCACATGCTTAAACTGTTTTAAAGTCATTGTTATATCGCACAGCCCCCAAACTCTGTCACTACCCTAACTCCGTCACTTTCGGGAAACTCCTTGCCGTTTGAAATCAAGTGCGATTATGACGTCATTTTTTGCATGTCATAAATCTTTAATCAAATGTCAACAATTTACAACGGTTATATTTAAGAATGTGTTAAAACATAATAAAATTACACCTTGTTCATTTTATGTACCATCAATTGCGTGAAATCAGCTAACACTTTTTCACGGATGCACTAAAGTATCAATGTATCTGACATGGGTCGATCATTTACGGTGGTTAGTCATTTTTAAAGAGGTTAAGATAAAACATTTCACATGTAATGCAATTTTGATTAAGTTTAGCAATACATTTTTTTCAGTCCGCAATAGCGTTTATACACTACACTTAATGATAACGTCAAATCGCTCATGCCGTAATTTTTGCCTTGTACAGGGTATAGATATATACGATATGTCGCTTTTTAGAATATACTAAATTTATTTAAAAATGTAATAAAAAAATAATATAATCATTAATATATTCATTAATGATATGAAATATTTGAAATATGTAAGGACAGAAATCAAACGGCATCCATACATTCTGAAAAAGTCATTGTGATTGTTGTTACAAGGTCCTGATTTTTTATTCTGGCGATCATTTCATTTCGATGAAATTAAATACCATTTAAATTGTATGCACCATTTTTACTTATTATAACTTAGCCTAGATACAAATTGAGTGTAAACTAAATTGTTAATGTGTCTTCATTCCCTGGCGTATCATAGAGCATGTGGGTGACGGAGTTAGGTTCATTAAACATGATTTGCACGTGTGATAAACGTCGTATTTAGTGGGCTTATTTGAATAATAATGAAAATATTTTTGTTAATAATTTATAAATTGTAATGTTTCAGGTTATATTTAGTGATTGCAAATGATAAAAACCACCAAAAATAAAAATAATTTACAGAGAAATGCGGGATGTTTTCTGCGTATGGTGACGGAGTTTGGGTACTCGGGGATATCCACCGCATTTCAGAATACAAGGGAAAACATTTTCAATACAATGCTGCTACCTACATTAAATTTAATTTAATATTTGATAGAATAAAGCGGGATAAGCTATTGAAGACTAAATGTGTATCAGAGGGTTCATATAGTTAAATGTACATGTATAAGTCACATGAAACACGTATTTTATATTATGCAGTTTGTGTATTGTATTGTTATTTTTTAATTGAGCAGATCGGCAGCTTACCTCACATATGACAATAATTGAAATGATAGTTAACACGGTCCTATTACTATTCTTTTAAAAAATTCACGAGCAGATTTATTTTTATTTTTTTATCTAACATTTTAGAGAGGAAACAACAGAGAAAGAGCAAGTCTTAGAAGACACGGTCACGCAACAAAAAGATGTTTTTGACCTTCCTTCTATACAGTGCACAACATTGCGAATTTTTACTCACATTGCAATGTATTTGGGTGCTTCTAAATATCCAAAGGTAATTATTATGTATATGTGTACAGCAATAAGTAAACTGTGGAAATCCAAAAACCTTTATAGTCTGTCCCGAATTTTTGCCGCACATTTGGAGTGAGATATTTTCAGAACGACTAATACCCTTACAATTTACTTTGCAATAATGTTAACATGTGCATCCCATGATAAAGTATAATCTATATAAACTCCCGACATTTTAGCCTTTTTCACAAATCTCATTTCCATGCCATGTACACAATTAAAAATGGTCCTAAAATTAACCCTTACACCTTAAGATACAATTATTTTCGCTGGATAGCACACATCTATAATTGACACATTGATTACGATTTGAAAAATAAGATAAGAACAATTTTAAGTCTTATAACAAATTCCAAAAGACGTAATGATATGTAATAGGACTTCGGGATATTTATCTATCCAGCTATTTATTCCAAAAATAGGATTAAGATCATATCAATATTATTTAGTTTAACTTTGAGAGAAAAATGTCTTGTGATAATTGAATACTCTAAAAAAAATCATGAGCAAATGGTTTACATATCTTATAGGTAATCAACACACTTTTAAACTCGACTGACTCTGAAGACATTATTATTGACAATTTATGGAGCCATATGGAAGAGGAATTGCTACTTCTGCAGAATGAAGCTGGCAAATGTGAAGAGGATGTATACTCACTGTTACACTACATCTGCAATACTTTTACGACAGCCAAAACAGGTTTTTTTTTTAAATATTTGCTCGTTAGATATAACACTTTTATAAAGCTGCATTACCTATGCTTAATTAAGAATTTAACAAACAACAAATTTAAGCTCTGTAAAAATCCATATGTTTAATTTACTATTTGTGGGGTTTTAGGTTATTTTAGTGACGGTGATGTAGGACAGCTGCAAACCAAGGATGCGCGAAATAAATGGGGAAAACAATTTGCTGAATCATTTTTGGAAGAACCATTGAGGGTCTTTTTTAAATCTTTTTGTCAATATTGACATTCATCATACAATTATATTTTGCATCGTTATACTATCCCACTTTTCACTTTTTTTTCAGGATCTAGACATCGTTTTATCCAAATTGAATAAAAACCTCAAGGAAGACAACCGTATAGGTAGGGAAATGGTTTTATTGACTGCATTTGAACAATTTCATTGTTTGTTGAACTATGTTACTATGGAATTCAATGAAATCTTTGTTATTAAACATTTGGACTGATTCTCGGTTTTCATTATTGACACGTTTAGGGGCACCTCTTCAATAATTCTTAAAAGACCGATAATTATATACATGTTTATCAAGAAAAAAGAATTTTTGCTCTTGTTTAGAGTTGTTATTGTTTACCTTCTAAATTTAAGACGTACTTGATAAACCTCTGAGACGAATCAGGTTATACGTCTGCTTATTATAGAAAAAAAAATAAATGATTTTACCATGGTTAAAACCTGTCCCCTTGTTTGAATGAAACCGTTCATTCTGATGTTTTATATAAGGCAGTGGTCGGCAGAACCAGAGAATGTGATCACTGCAGATTCTCAAGCAAAGCAGACGAGTCTATTATAAGTGAAGGAAACATTACGACTGAATAAGCTATATATAATAGGAAAGAATATTTTAGGGATGAATAAGCCGTATAGGATATGTTGCGCTAGTTAATTAATCATCGCACCTTCGGCACTTAACTTTAAAGGATGAATAAGCCTGAACAACAGCACTCGTATCAAAATGAGCTAAGGAGATCAACTGGTTAGAAACCAAGCCAGACCCTTTGGATAGTCCAATTGTCTTTGGGCATTTGTCATAGGGCAGTGCCCAGGACCTTTAGTTAGAGCAGTTTTCCAGGGGCATTGTTCCAAGAGTAGTTACATGAAAAAAATGACAATAACAAACCGTCAACCATCTCAAAAATCCATAAAACGATATACAAATTCAAAGCAAAGCAACACGGACCTCCAAGATAGAGGTAGGATCAGGTGCCTAGGAGGAGTGAGCATCCTCTGCTGACCGGTCACACCCGCCGTGTGCTCTTTGTCGTAATCGGGAAAATAAATGTATCAAATTGTTAACCTAGACCATTCGTTAATGACATTGGTGTCAGATTATTAGGTGTGGGGGCATTGATATGGTAATGACAAAGGATAAATCCCTGCGAAATTAACTCAATTTTATTGTACCAAGTCGTAAATATCTTGATTAAGTTGATTTGTTACAGTAATCAGCGAAAATATTGATTCAGAATGTTTTCTATGTAATACATAATCGGCTATATTTTTTGCGTTAAATGATCTGCAGAATACCGGTAGTAAACGGGTACGGGTGTACAGACATACAAGTTAAAACCGCTTGGTTCGACACACGTTGAACTACGTTGAATGTAAAACATTTTCAGTATCTGATATTTTCAAATTTCGTCGGAATTTATAGAATTTTTAAAACAAGTGGCATTAGTATATAGTGTGTAGCTTAATTTAAATAATTGACTCAAAAAGCATGTCCTTGTTGAAACTGTTAATTTTAGCAACAGATCCCTTTATGCGATTGCTGGTTGAACGAGAGGCAAGTGCAGAGGTGAACTTAGATAAACTTGAGGATATTCCAATAGTGTGGAGATATAAATCTCCAATAACACTGGGCCATCTGAAAGAAAAACTGGAAGATCATGCACAACAGAGTGATTTCAAGATTCTACGAATGTTTTTGAAGGAGGTATGTATGCATATTTTTGCTCAGTCAAAAGGGATAACTAAGTTTGAATAAATTACCACATATATGAAAAAATGATATTATTTTATGCTAAATAAGATACTACGTCTATATAAAATCATGTCGGTTTCCATGCGCTGTTTGTTTGGGTAAGAAAATATCTTCTTTTGCGTCAAAGATTTCTCAGTAACTATTTATCACAGATGCTGGAAATTTTAACACACTATTTGATTAGGCATGCCATATCGTGCGATATATTTTTGTACCAATCGGACGTCAACTTCCTGTTAAATGACGACTTTGTTTATTCTTAGCCTAAATTTTCAAACAAAATTTCGTCAAAGATTCCTCAGCAACTGTTTATTGCATATGCTTAGATTTTAACGCACTATTAGATTAGGCATGCCATATCGTGGGATATATTTTTGTGCCAATCGGACGTCAACTTCCTGTTAAGTGACGACTTTGTTTATTCTTAGCCTAAATTTTCTAACTAATTTTCGTCAAATATTTCTCAGCAACTATTTTTTGCAGATGGTTGAAATTTTAACACACTATTTAATTAAGCATGCCATATTGTGGATATATTTTTGTACCAATCGGATGCCAACTTCCTGTTAAATGTCGACTTTGCTTATTTTGCATATTCACATCAGAGCAGGGATATTACTAGTGAGCACTGGCTCACAGATATCTTGTTCCCTTATAAAACAGTTGAACTAATTTACTTGTAATTACCTATGTGTTTCAAATTAATTATTTTTAGACTTGAAATAATAGATGTTGAATACATATTTTTAATGATGCATATAGTGTACATAATTCAAGATAGTGACTACTATAACGCCCTCCTGCTACACAATAGCATAAATATTAAATAAAACGGTAAAAGGCGACGTCGGGTTGAATGTAAACATGCACCTGCAAAATTTATGTACACAGTGTATAATTTAATTACAGTGAAATTGTTAATTTAACAGTGCTCATGTTCTCAACAGAGAGAAGATTTAAAATCTAATTTAACACTACAAGTATTTCTATTAAATAAATAAACAAAAAATTGATACGTTTCTTTTCTTATTTCATCAATGATAATGGTCAGCAGGTAACACGTGAATTCGGACAAACCAAGTATTACTCATATCTTTTAAAATATATGATGAGCTCTTTATATCCATTATACCCTGTATTCATTCTATTTAATTAACCTCAGATATACATTTTTCTGAGAAAAGAAAAAAAAAGGTTTCAAATTGCTTAGCGTTAAAAATTCACGCGAAGTCATTTATATACAATAAATTTAAACGGATGATATAGTGTTTTGACAATATTCTTATTATAGTCTTTTCTCAAGACATTTCTTTCACTTTGTCTTGTGACACAAAAATAAAATATACAACTTTATGAAAAGGTTAAGAACTGCCAATGACAGTATGTGTCAACTATTGATCATGTAATTTTTATGTTTAATTAACGAATAAGATTTTTTTTTTGTTTATTTTTAAGTAAAAATTGAGTAAAAAGCCCTATTCTCGAAGTAAAAATTCAAAGATGAACTTGAATTTTCGTTGAAATACGTACAAGTTGGTATATGTTTAAAACCATACATGTCGTTTTAACGCTGTGTTTGCTAAGTTGAAAACCCGACCCAAACTTTGTCAGTGTGATGATATGTATAAAAGAAAACATTGTGAAGAATGCACAAGGTTATTTAATGATATTAATTAAATATTCGGGTTAATTTATGTAAGGAGAAATGAAAATGTCATTCATAAATGATTCACGTAAGTGTAAATCTGCCTATGATTGCGGGAAAAGTAATTGCATGGAACAGCACAGGTGGGGGGGGGGGGGGGGGTGACAGAAGGTTTGTTTACAAAATTCTATCAAACCTTTTATTAAGAAAGAATAACTTTTATCAATAAACCTATGGACCACCGTTTTAATTCATACCTGATCAGAGAATGAATAACACAGTAGGTCACTATTATAACTTTAAGGGTCCCTCAACTCAAAACATAAGTTTCTCCGTTTTCTTCCTTTTGTCTACGATTATTTAGCCTGCTGCAAGCATGCCGACCACGCTTTTGCGTCGACCTCTTTACATACTGAGTAGGTTTGCGACATCACGAGATCAAGTGATCATAAATATTTTACTGATCGGTCGATCAGTGAATAAATCATTTGGGAATTATATTCAATACTATTTGGGTCGGGTTTCCAACATATATATACATGTAGCAAACAGAGCATTAAAAACGGCATACACACACACACACACACACACACACACACACACACACACACACACACACACACACACACACACATATATATATATATATATATATATATATATATATATATATATATATATATGTCTACTAGCAACACCAATGCGCTTACTTTCTTTAAGATAATATTTGTACTCGCTCAAGGTATTCAATTGCAAAGTATGGTATACATGTACTGGACAGGTATATATAATGTAAAGTCATTCATTGATTTTACAAGCATTAGTTCTAATGTTGATAAAGACCATTTTCTATATTTTTAATAACATTAAACTGTCCAAACTTAGTGATAGCAAATATTTCATGAAATATTCTTACTCTTCAGGAGCGGCACCTAAAGGTTATCAGGAGGGTTCCAAACATAATTAAACTTCAAAGGCTCTTAATCAGTTGCTATCAGGATAAGCTGGATAGGTCAGATAACTTTTCAATTAAAGAAGCTATAACTGCAGGTAAATTTACCATTTTCATTTACTTATATTTTCTGATGAAACAAGAGTGTATTTGTATGTATGCCAACATCTCCAATTGATTTGAAACGCTATTGGGATCATTCTTATTATAAATTATAGAACCAAACAGTGATTTGAAGGAGATGGTAAATAACTTTTTAGAAGCCTGGGAGTGTGTAAGAGAAGACATAGCAGCGTTTAGTAAGTTTTTTTTTACTTCTAAGTTAATTTGTAATAAACACAGTCTATGATGCATATGGTCAGTGTTTAAGCTGAGATGAATTTATTAAAATATTTGGTCGCCAGTTTTCTCTAAATCACTTATTAACTGGTACTGGATATACCGGATAGATACGGTCGGTTGCTTTCAAGCTTTCAGATAACATTCAACTACTGAATGCATGAACTATACATGCACTTTGTTGTAATTAGATTTAAAAAAGGGATGTGGAAAATAAAATCAATAGGAAATAAAAGAAAGTGTTCCCACAGTATTCAACCAGGGAAAACATACAAGTGATAATCATACATTTACCAATGTATATAGCACACCAAAGTTTGGAAAACTGTGTCATAAAAATAGTAGCAACTCCTTTGTACATGTACAATACACCCCTTCCAAAAGTGTTGACTGATTGTTTAATTGTTACATAACTGCTTAACTTCACATTATCTGGTTTTAATTCCAATGAAATTACAATTTTATGTGAACCAATTTATTTTTATTTTTATTTAATTGCTTTATAATTTTTAAGCATTCCCATCTCCAAGAGGAGAGGTTCAGTTGTCCAACGAAGAATGTAAAAAAATCACCATGGAAGATCATATTGGCTACCTGCTGCCGACATTCCAAGATCGTGGCCTTTGTTCTTACGCTCTGCTTTATTTTTTGCTCCAAAAGCAAAACACATTTTTAATGGAATACTGCAAAGAAAGACGTTGTCAGTAAGTTGTTTATAATTTATATCATTTTGATTATTAGTTTACATATCCTTTGTTCAAGTAACTATAAAAAGGTGTAGTAGTTGTTATGGGTTATACTTGATAACATTAATTTTTATTTAATTTTCAAACTGTTGCATAGTTATATATGTTTCTTTTATTATCATTAACATTACTATATGTCTTTGTAGATACAGTGATCTCCCTGTAGTCCATTTGAAGGATTTGACATCTTTGCATCTCATTTGTTTTCATCCTACTACTGACATTCTGCCATTGATAATGGCTAATTGTCAGTACACGTTCGAAATAGACAAAGGAACAAGACAGGAATACATTTTTGCTGATCTTGAAAACCAACTGATTGATAGATTTTTATTTTCCAAATCTGTCATATCTTTGTCATCTTTGTCAGAGGTAAGAAACTCAGAATATATTTTTTAAGATACAACTAAATTCAAATAAATGATTAAGTTCAGCATTTGATATTAGGATATAATGTTTTTAATATGTTAAATTTTCAGTTTCCACTAATGACTTACGCTTGTGAAAGAACAAATGCCATCGTTTTTAGAGAGCTAAGAAAAAAAGTCAAACAGGTAAAATTTACAATAATTAGTTATCTATAATTGGAAAAGAAAAGATATATTAAAAATGATTATAGATACGTATACAGCGTAAAAACAAATGCAAAATTCATTTTTTTTCATTTTTTTTTTGTTTTTTATATATAATTATTTATAATGCTCTTCTGTTTATATATATATATGTGTGTGTGTGTGTGTGTGTGTGATTATTCAAAACTTTACCAATCACAACTTAAATGGTATGCTACAATGTACAATCTATCAAAACTGATTAAAATTTCAAATTGTATGTCGGAATGAATTGTCGTCTCCGGTTAGGTTTGTTTTGGCTTTTATGCTTGTTTTTCGATTTAAGTTGCGGGTTCTTATTTGCAGGAACCTCTTGCATCAGAAGTATTTCAGAAGATATTCGACAATGAGTCAACATACCCAGACATAAAAACTTCACTGAAGAACCTCGATATCGCTATCAGCTTCTTAAAATCCGTAGGAGGAGATATCAGCATGTTCCTCGAATCCTACCTGAGCCAAACTCTACAAATACAAAATCCGCTTCCAGTTTTAAAGGTAGATCAGAATCACATCAGTTAATCGTTACCGACAAAGTATTTTCACTATTATTCCCTACTTGAAATTTTTATTGTAAAAATAAAAATGATTGATTTCTTCTTCTACGTTTTATGGTCAAGCAATTTACACCATTTTCTGATCTTTGTCTCCATAAATAGTGTGTGTCACTGGATGAAAAATCCAGTTTCAGCAAAACTGAAACTATATGGAAACCTTGCTGAAACTTGAAGTTGAAGTTTCATGTATAGTTTCCGCAATGCGGAAACCATTATATCGATTCAGCAAGTATCCGTTAGGTTTCAGTCAGCAGAAACTTAAGTCTAAGATTACGGATGGTTTCCGCAATGCGGAAACTAATATTGAAATGTATGAAAAGTTGTGTAAATTATTATGGAAATATCAATCAGTTTCAGCACATTTCCGCTAGGTTTCAGCATGCGGAAACTTTAAGTTAAGATTCCAAAGGGTTTACGCATTGCTGAAACTATTACTAAAATTGATTTGAGTTTAAAAGTGATATCAATTATTTTCAACAGGTTTAATTCTAGCCTAATGATCATGAAGCTGCACATGCTTATATGTACAGTTATTGTAGGTTTCAGCGTGACTGAAACTATATGTATACATGTTACTATCTTTAAATGTGGAAAATAAGGCGATTAACAAATTTACTAAGTAATTAATTGAATGTGAAAAGAAAAACTGATGTCTGATCTTGTTTAATGATGAAATCATTAATCTTAGGTAATCGGGCACGTGTATACATGTGTATACATTCTTTGTCCAGGTGAACTCCTCTTTGTGATTTTCCTGTATATTCTGTGTGGATTGCAGGGTTTTTCTGTCAGGAGTGAACAAAAGACTGTTACATAACATATACACGGTACTAAGCATGAGTTTATAACTGTAGCCCGGCAGGGATTTGTTTTTCAATATGTGTGTATCTGAGTTAGTAAAACTAATTAGTAAATTATAATTAATTAGTAAAATAAATCTCTAGCTAGTTGTATATCGCATACATTGTATGATGAAGTATTTTACTTACACTCATTTACTTAATATACCTATTTTGTAAGACTCCTTCTTAAATCCTTTAATTATCAACTTAAGGTAAAGTCGTTGTAAATGCTACATTATTACAAACCATACCAAATAATCGTACAACCTGAAGTTTAAAGTTAATTCATTTTTTTTTAAATATCACGCCAATACATGTACACAGAAAAAAAACATTTTATAAGTCTACAGTTGATAATGATATTAAGTAAAAACCACTTAGAGTTTGTTCCTAATATAATAATTGTTTATTTACAGGCATTTTAGACTTTACTACATGTATATACATGTATGTGTGACTGTATCATGATTCGTGCATATCTATACTTAATGTATTTACTTTATGTACCACGGTTAACACAATCATTGATATATGTTTATGAAACAAGCATATGTTTCTGTAATAAGATATAATAAGCATTAATTATAATTTTACTGAAGTTATACGTTATATTACAAAATCAGTTTAAAATCCAGCACTAGTCATGTAGTGCATGTGATTTCAATCCCATTTTTTTAATTTGATGATACATTCGTATACATTTGATATAGAAAGTATACCAAACACTTTTAGCACAGAACAGCTCCTGTCTATGTCAATTAATACTTCCTAAACCTATAACATGTAAAGTTATGAATTTAAAATACTTATTTTATCCATATGTAGGGGTCAAGTTCCAATAAATTTTGTCAAAATCCATTGACGTAATGGTTTGCAACATAATCTGTTATTGACAATTTTATATTTGTTTATATATCAGTCACACATGTACGTCTTACTTCCCGGCTTGTTAAATGTTTAATGCTTTTGTATTTTATAAGTATTTTTAACGTACTGTTCATCGTATGACCAAGCAGTGCACATGTGTAACTGTGAAATAATTGCCTTCAATTAATCGTAGTTGTAAATTGACCGTACGGGTGAACCCTGTTAACCAGCCCACAGTCAAGACCCCCGTTAATTGATCGGCATCTAATTATACTTGTGATTTCTGTGTGTTCATGCGGAACCTGCTCAATCTGTGTTGAACATTATATTTTCACACCTCTATATTTTGAATAAGACAATGACCGTGCTTAGAATCGCGGTGAAAATTGGACAAGTCAAGATTACCTTGTCAGTACACTATATATGGCTCTATCATATTAATTTTGGCAAAATCATCAGAACATGTAAAGAAAATAATAGTTAAAGACAAAATCTGAAACATATGGCTCATTAGAAATATTTTAGCATGTTTAATTACATAAAACATTTGTAAACAAACGGTCGGCCATTTTTTTTGTTAATCACGTGTTACAACTGTAACAAAACCACCCCAATAATTTGTCGTATTTAACCAGGAAATATTGACTCCAACAGTTCCTATTTAAAATAAATATATGTAAAAAGTATTCTACTCAGTAAAAAGTGATAATTTTGATTAAACATTATTTATTTTAAACTATCCCATGATGCACTTCTCCAAGATTTAGCGGGTTCTGATTGGTCAGTATTGGCACACTTTATAATCCTGAGCGAAGGTTGAAATGGACAAGAAGGTACTGTTGTAAAATGAAGAATTGAGAAACATGAATAGCCTCTACAACAA
>WFKH01011925.1:48745851-48758531 GCA_016163765.1 Magallana hongkongensis
ATATATATATATATCTAAGTGTTAAGTACATTTTGTTTTCTTTCATTTTCTTTGATTAAACATTTATTGATAACTTATTTCTTATATGCAGCAATATATGAAAAAATTATGAAACCAATCTTAAATACATGTAAAAACACTGCATTAGGAGATGAATGCATGTGTCAAAGAATGATCAAATACACCAAACACTATTCAATTATGTCGGATATGAAAATATATAAAGACAACATATACCCCATGTATTACAAATTTTATATTACAAAAGTACTTGCATAGAAAGTTGTTTCCATGTGGATTTTTTTTTATCTGTGTTATGTAACTAATATTGGAATTAGCTTTTATAACATAAGTAAAATACTGGTATTGATGAGAATTGTAAAGTGAATGATCTGTGTGACAGTTTGTATTTTATACATTCATGCTACAAAAAGCAAGTACATGTACATGTATTAACACTTGACATATATAAACAATGTATATATTACTTGGATTTAAAAATATCAATGTAGGTAAAATAGTAAAATGTAGGAAGGTAAACCGTGTGTAAAGAACAATATTCATCAGGAATGAAGTGTGTTGCATAATTATTTTAAATGTGTAGATCATATTTTTGCACATGATTTGACAGACTGCTCCATTGTTTAGCTTTTCATCGGCCCACAAGGTTTTTTATATCTCCCTCTGGGTCATCTCTTAAATACTGATAGGATTAGGACATTCAAATCTGATCAGTTGATACATCATGGGGGGAACTGAGAAGTTCACTTTGGACTTTATGGATTATCTAATAAATGCTGTCAAATCCTGTTCTAATGTAAGACATTAGATTATATAACTAACAAAGAAAAGGTTTATCCCAACTCGAAAGTAGGTCACTTTGACCTCATTTTGGAATTTATGGACATACATATTCAAATCAAATCTGGGTCATACCTCTATATTCAATTACTACCTTGTAGTTTATGTTTTTTACAAAAGATGAACACTTTAGCCTTTTCAAAAATATTTTATGGTGTACATATTCATTATAGTTCAAAACAAATTAAGACAAGTGTATCATGTTCAGTGAAGTTTTTTTTGTTTATTTATGTACATGCAGTTATTTTGTAAATTGCATTCATATTTTTAAAAAAGTAAGATCTTTTTGCATTTTTAAAGGGAAGTTTGATATGCATTTGATCCAGAAGAAAACAAGTACAAATGTACAAATTTTTATTGGAAGTTTTTGTGTTGTGCAATTTTATCATTTTTTAAATGAAAGTCCCTGATAAGGGAATGTTTCTCCATTATTGTATCTTGGCTGTATTTTATTTATTATAATTGGAAACAATTTCAGTTCTGTGAACAAAATAAATTTGGAACTGTTTGAAATTGTGTTGTTTTTACATATAGTAGAAACCTTGCTGAGTTTTTGTGAAAGCAAAAAAAAAAATAATAAAGTTTCAGCAAGTTTCAGTTGCGGAAACCCTTTGTAAACAATATGTATCCCAATCGTATATGGAGGTTGAAACTATGCAGAAACTTCATGTTTCAGCAAGTTTTCGTTGCGGAAACCCATTGTAAACAATATGTATCCCAATTGTATATGGAGGGTGAAACTATGCAGAAACTTCAAGTTTCAGTAAGTTTCCGTTGCGGAAACCATTTGGATTCGTGGACAGCCTAAGTTTCAGCACTGCGGAAACTTAATGAAACTTGAAGTTTCCGTGCTGAAACCTGTCGGAAACTTAAAGTAACCTTAAGTTTCCGCAAAGTTTCCAAAGGGTTTCCGCAGTGCTGAAACCAGATATTTCATCCAGTGTGTCGCTTGTAACTGTAAATTAAGTTATGTAACCCAAGTATCATTCGTCTCTCTCACAAAATGGAAAACTAACTGAAAAGTAGATCAGATAATAATACTAATCACTTTTTAATAGACTAAAACATACGTAAAACGATTCCGGTTTTTTTTTAACTTAAAGGTAATTTTTTCCGAAATAACAGACATTGCTTTACCATCTAAACGCAGGGATTCGTTTGCCTGATGAAGGCAAAGCAAAACGGCATTTTTCTCTACGTAAAGATAATAAGTGGTTTTGCAAATTAAAATTAATTTAGTGAAAATCCCTAGAAAGGTAATAACATCACATGTATATACAGGGGAAGTTTGCTAAATTTAACATTTTTTTTTTAAATGTATAACATAAATTAAATATATAACGGATGTCTGAATGAACATAGTTTGACATTTTTTTTCATCATGTATCGTACACATTTTTACAGGATAAAATGCTATGTCATTGTAAGCACGCTCAATCACTATGGATTGCCCTCTCCTTAGAACAAACCAAGCACAATTCATCATACAAGGAGGTAAGTATTAACGTATTGGAAACCTTGAAAAAGTCAATAAGGTGCAAAAGTAACTTTTATAGTTTTTAAAAGCTCCAGTTCGTTATTTCTTGATGAGAATATAGTTTCATGAGATGAAAATTTCTACAGTTGTCTATACAAATTACTCCAAATATACTGTTGTGAATTATAAGTAGTGCTATATAAACTGGCATTATTTTAGACTCAAACACGCTCACTAATACATTATATTAAATAAATATGTTTGCGTTTGTGATCTCTTTAAAAAAAAATTTAAATATACCGGGTTGTGATATAATTTATAACCTCAGTTTCAATGCTCTGAACGAAAAATCGGCGATTTTTAAAAAAAAAACACCATTATTTTGTGACTAAAACCGAAAAGATATATAATAAAAAAAAAATACAAATGTAGACAGTTTAGTCATAATGTAAATTACATGTAGAAGGCTACAAGCATACCTGATTTATGTATTCTAATTAAGCAAAGAAAGATTTCCATGTTTGTAAAGCTGTTTGATCTTACTTTACTAAGACATTGGTTTACAAACTGTAACATACCAAGTATTATTCTTTTTATCTTGGATGTATATTTAAGTTAGGTATTTTTGTAAAAAAAAAATGTTACATTTAATTTTTTTTGTAAAAATTTTTAAAACCACTTTAAAACAAAGCAAAATATGAATGAAACTGTACCTAGTTTTGTCAATAATGCTCAAATTAAAGTCTTCCTAAAACATTTTTTCGTTTTTAAATCAAATGTTATAAACGTTAAAACCTCTTGTTTTAATCTTCACAAACTTTGCCTATGTTTTTGCAGCGTGTGAGATAAAATTTCAAAATCTTCATAAAATGAGATATCTATTTATATATCAAAAATCTATGGTACATTCATCTGCCTAATTAACTTTTATAACTTTACTTCAAATTATGATTTACATTTTATCAATTAAGATCAATCTACCGATTAATCAAATGTGGATGCATTGTTTATTTTTTTTTCCGGTAAGCATTTTTAAAAATAATTTTTATTTTTTTTGAAGGACATATTTAGGGTAATTCCAAAAGAAAAAAGAGCAGAAATGGATGAAAAAGAAAAAGCCTCAGTCCAAACCATTTTCCAAGGCAAAAGAATTACCAAAGCAATAAAAGACCGGCTCCTTGAAGTACTGTTTGAGTGCATTGTATTATATATTGATGTTCCAGAAGATGAGGATTCTGATGTTGATAAAAACAGGTACCACATTAAATTGTATATTCCAAATAAACCTACTAAAATGCACGTTTTCCACATTAGTTTATTAAAAGGCGGTGTGATATCAATTAAATAGCTTATTACTTGTTTGTGTAAAAACTTTCTAGAATTCTAAAATTGTAAAACAAAATATATTCTATAAAATTGTCCAGCTTTTTATAAAGTTGTTTTGATCAAATGATATGGCCACTATTGCTCAGGCGAGCAATATACTCATTGCCTTTTGCTTCATCAAAGAAGGCTGTCCATATAGATGCGTTAAAATGGTCAAAGCAGGAAAATGTAATTTTGAAGTTTGTCAGATGTTATGAGATTTACCCAAAATGTTGTTTTTTTCTCATAAAAACATACGTGAGGGCTTCGAATATATCGATACAACAGATTTATTCACCCTTAAAACAACCCCCCCCCCCAAAAAAAAAAAAAACCCAGAAATGGATCACCACTGTCATGATGAATGGAAAATTGATAGTGCCATATTTTTATTGTTCAGGGATTTGATATTTTTATATTATAGCTTGAGAGACACATTGCTGAAATACATCAAAACTCCTTGCTATGACATTTTTTCGATAACAACACACAATGCAACGGATGTTACAGATTTAATAAAACAACTTCCGGCAACCATTGGAAATACCAAAGCGACAGATGTCTGGCTGTGTATGTACACAACATTCACAGAGGAAAAACCTCATAAAAAATCGACAAAGAGAAAGTCTTAGTTCAGAAAACGTTATTAGATTTTTACTGAAATTCATGGAACATTTTTTATTGTGTGCTGTAATATCTTATGCCCATGCTTATTTGACATTTGTATCATAAATGATTATTTATGTAAGTTGAAGTGGGTTTGGAACACATTATCTATATTAATCATTATGAGGAGTGAACGTTTATTTTTGTGAGGTTGAACAATAAGTATATATAAGTATTGATATGAAAAAAAAATAAAAAAGACAACAGTAATTGTAAAACGTTAGCGCTTTCATTTCGTAATGAAAAAAATAATATTGATATATATGATGAACATTTGTATTCATATTGTATTAATGTAACAATATCATCATATTAGTGGCAAGATATTGTAATGAAATGAAAAATGTAAAAGCATTGTTGATATGTAATATTGAAAACAAATATGGTAAAGTAACAAATGCGCTCAACTTGAAAAACAATACTTGTGAATACAAGTAAATGTTAAATTTATGTTTAAATGAATAATTTTAAATCAATGAGCAATTTGCAATAATAGAATCATGTAATTAATGAACATAATTAAAACAATTTCATGAAATCACATCCTTTGCAAG
This sequence comes from Magallana hongkongensis, assembly GCA_016163765.1. NCBI lineage: Eukaryota > Metazoa > Mollusca > Bivalvia > Ostreida > Ostreidae > Magallana > Magallana hongkongensis. Next base: position 48,750,775 of record WFKH01011925.1, read on the forward strand.
CAATATGTGCTTTGTTAATACCAAATATGCTTGATTTTTATTACTTATTTCGAATATCCTTTGTATACTTATGGATGTGTGTGTGTGTAAAATCGTTTTGTGTACTTTATATTTTGCACTTTTGTGGCCTTGGGAGCACATACTTGGTTTTTTGTAATATGTGCTTTGTTAATAACAAATATGCTTGATTTTTATTACTTATTTCGAATATCCTTTGTATACTTATGGATAAGTTTTTTTTTATGTAGTACTTGATTGCAGTTTACAAAATCTTTGTTATGAAAAGGAACTTTTGTTCTCTTAATTCTATGTATTCTTTTTCTATGCTCATAATAGCCTTTAGATTTTTATCACACATGATATGCTGATAATTGGGGTGTTATTAATATATTAATATTATTTTTAGGAATAGAAGTGTATTTCTATGCTTGACGAAGGCACGCATTGCGTGTTCGAACGATAGATTTGTTGCATGGATTATCCCTCCCTGATGAATGATTTATACATCAAAGTAGAACGACAAGAGTATGTATAAGATGGAATCGTAATAAATTTTACCTAAGGTAAAATTGACATGGATTGGTCTAATGAACAGTTAAATCACACACGAGGGCATCAGGACAACTAAGTGGAAATGTTTGATAAGTTGAGTGCATATATGGGACCATGCAACAAACTTTATTAAATTAAGTTGATGGTTGGCATCATATTCATACTTGATTTTATGTATTCTTATGTATATGACATATATTTTTTCTAACATAACAGCTTGATTATTATTATGAAATTTAAGGTTTTTTATCTTTCCTTTTTCTTAATTTTTTGCAATAGAAATGATTGTATGCACTTCATATGTTTGGTAACACTATTACTAACTAATAATAAATTTGATTATTTGAGACAGTGTCTTCATTCAGGGTCTTGGGTGTTAGGTATGGACTCTAGTTATCATATAATAAATATGCATTACTCCTTTTAAATCTTCTTCTCTACTACTGGACATTTAGCAAACAAATTAAGTCCATAGTTATGATGAGTAAGGAGTCCTCTACTAAACTTATGAAATTTACAGGCCAAAGAACAGTGCATTTCTGTATTAAGGCGAGACTGTAATAATCACATAGTGAATTGCATTTATTGTCTAAGAGTCTTCTCAAAATTTTCTTCTAGATATTTAGCTGACAAAATAAACAAAAAGGTATGATGAGCGAGAAATTGTGAAATTTATGGCTCCAGTGTCATGGATTTAGGTATTAGGTGGGTCTCTAGCGGATATATAGTGAATATGCATTTATTCTTTTAAAATCTTTTCTACATGTACAACATGGCTTCTAGCAGGCATAGTAAGTTCATGATTGGAAGAGCAAGAGGACTATTGCATAAATAGTGAAATCCGAAGACCCAATGTCAGGAGCTCTGTTTTAAAGCTGGGTGCTGTTGGTAATATAGTTTATATAAATGGATTAACTTTCTTCTTTACTACTACCGGGTTTCTAGCTGGCAAACTGAATTCAAGTACATGCATGATAATAATAATGAAAAAGGGTATGTCAAGATTTCTTAAACATGACCCTGGTTCAGGGTTACTGGTGTTGCTTTGGAGGTTGGGGTTTGGTGGGTTGCTTGACTTGTCATTAGTTAATGTGCAATCATTTAAAGTTGTCTTTACTGTTTGATTCTCTTCCTTAACATGCAACCTTAGTACATGTAAGGCTTACAACCAAAACATGAAATTCATGTCCCCTGAATCTTGGTTTTTGTGCTGTATGTGGAATTGTGTGGATCAATAGTCATATAGCGGATAAGTATTTATTTTATCTTTTGAAAATATGCTTGCCTTATAACGGGCATCAAAGTGACCTCTTCTGATATTTTTATACCCGCACTTTCTAAAGAAAGTTCGGGTATATTGTTGTCGTCCTGTTCCGTCCGTCCGTCCGTCCGTCTGTCACGTTTTACTTTCTCAAACTGCTCTTACATCGTATAAACTAGCAATCTGAACTCTTGGAGTTTGATTGGGGGTGTCATGTTGTTTTGTAAAATGGTTTCAAAAATTCTCTAGTAGTCCTTGGGGTCAGATAATTGGTAAAAAATGATGTTTTTTCACAAAAAACCTTCTTCCTCGAACTCCTCCTACATTTTCAACAATAGACAAATCATCTTTTGGAATATCTTTTGGGGTATCTTATAGATGCTTAATAAGGTTTCGGAAATTTCAATTTTGCCCTGGGGGTCATTTGGTGGCTGAAAAATGACGTTTTTTTACAAAAAATATCGTTTAAAAAACGTCATTTTTTTTGCAGTAACCAAATGATCTCTAGAATATGATTGGGGGTGTCATTTTGAAGTGTGATCAGGTTTCAGATTTTTTTTTCATCACAGGGATCGGTGGGCAACAAAAAATGACGTTTTTTTGCAAAAAAAGTATGGTTCCCGAACTCCTCTTACAACTTTTGGAGTAGCTACATCATCCCTTGGGATATGATTGGGGCTGTCCTATAGATGTGCAATAAGGTTTTAAAAATTTAAATTTCATCCAGGGAGTCAAATAGTAGCAGAAAATTGACGTTTAATACTCCTAAAAAAACCCTAGATCCTAGAACTCCTCTTATGATTTAATCAATAGACACATCATATCTTGGGATATGATAGGGGCTGTCCTTATATAGATGTGCAATAAGGTTTTAAAAATTTAAATTTCATCCAGGAAGTCAAATAATAGCAAAAAATTGACGTTTATCACTCAAAAAAAAAAATACATCCCAGAACTCCTCTTATGATTTAATGAATAGACACATCATATCTTGTGATATGATAGGGGCTGTCCTTTAGATGTACAATAAGGCTTTAAAAATTTAAATTTCATTCAGGGAGGCAAATAATAGCAGAAAATTGACGTTTATCACTCAAAAAAAAACCTAGATCCCAGAACTCCTCTATTGATTTAATGAATAGACATGTCACATCTTGGGATATAATAGGGGCTGTCCTATAGATGTGCAATAAGTTTTGAAATGTTAAATTTAATCCTGGTAGTCAAATATATAGTAGCAGAAAATTAACATTATCCCATGTGCGGATCTAGAGATGGGGTCAAAGGGGGGAGGGGGTCCAGATCCCCACTCCAAAAATCAAATTTCTTTAAAATTTAAACCACCACCCTCCCTGCAAACTCGAATAACTGTCAACCCCCCCCCTTCCCCAGAAAAACTCTCTGGGTCTGCGCATGTATCCCTTACACTGTAAATAAAATGACTTTTTTTTTCTTAAAATAAAACAAGAGGTCAATGGGCCACATCGCTCACCTGAAGAACAGTTCGTTGTAAATTCTATCTCATAGCATATGCTATTTCTATTTTAAACTTTGAATCTCTCTCTCTCTTTAGAATCTACACTAGTTGAGGATGTTTGCGTAGTAATCTCACAAACTGTAGCAATGTAGTTCTTGAGAAGAAGATTTTTAAACATTTTCCCAATATACTTCTATGTTAAACTTTGAACCCCTTCTAGGACCCCAGTGTTGGTCCGGGGTCACGGCCTTACAATCTAGAATTTTCACTATTTGAGGATCCTTGCATAGTTATCTCACAAACTGTAACATTGTAGTTCTCGAAAAAATGATTTTTAAACAAGTTTCCTATACATTTCTATGTTAAACTTTGAACCTCTCTTGGTGCCCCAGTATAAAATCGGTGGTAACGATTTTAACAATTTAGAATCTACAATACCCAATGATGTATTCATAGTAATATCCCATACCGTTGCATTGTAGTTCTTAAGAAGAAGATTTTTAAACATTTTTCTATATATGTTAAACTTTGAGCCCTGCCGGGGCCCAAGTTTTGGTCCGGGGGTCATGATTTTTACAATTTAGATTCTACACTATATATACAAGCTTTTTTTAAATATTGGCATTTCTGGTGCAGTGGTTCTTGAGAAGATTTTTAAACATTTTCCTACGCATTTCTATGTTAAATTTTAAACCCCGCCTGGGGTCCCAGTTTTGGTCTGGGGGTCATGATTTTTATAATTTATAAACTTCACTATATATACAAGCTTTTGTGTAAATATTGGCATTTCTAGTGCAGTGGTTGAGAAGAAGATTTTTAAAGACACACACCTATACTCACTGTTTCGCAATTACCTCCCTTTTAAAAATGGTTTAGCCTTTATTTTAACAATTAAGAATCCCCTTCCTATCAGAATGCTTTGTACCAAGTTTGGATGAAATTGGCCCAGTGGTTTTTGAGATGAAGTCAAAAATGTGAAAAGTTTACAGACGTACAGCTAGACCGACAGACGGACGTACGGACAACAGGTGATCAGATAAAAACCATGCATTTATTTGATTTAATTGTCGAATGATCTATTAAATTCAAAATATAATTTGGGGTCTTATAAGATTTTATAAACTGTTAAAAAATGTTTTTTTAAAAAATCACATTACACCTTGCATAATTGTCAAATGATCTATTGATATTTCTTATTTTCTACCTGGGGATCCATAACTAATATCAAAGTTAAAATTAATAACAATAAATGATTAAAATGAAAAGTTTATCCTCCACATCCACCCTCCCCCCAATCAAACCTCAGGTTCTAAAGATTCAGAGTCTTCTTACATTCTTACATGTGTACAGTAGCGAATTATAAATCATTTTTTGATTGGTATTTATCTCTAGATGCTCATTAAAATTTTGGAAATTGCTTTTTAATTTTAAAGATGAACAAAATGTTATATATGTATTCGGGGCAATTGTAAAGTCTCCTAAACAAAGCAGGTTCATTATTAGGCTAGGAATTACATGGGTAAAACACGTACTACATATGAATAAGATAAAATACCTTATTATTTCCAGTTCTAGAAAGTCAGGGTGTCTCCAAGGGGGTATAACCTATATATTCCATTTGATGCGCAATTTATGACACAAAGAGCAAGAATAATGTGGTTTAAGGATGGGAATCTCAAAAGTTATCAAAATATCATCATTTCCTATTTCAAGGGGGTGGGTGGGGTGGGGTGGGGATTTGAAGACAACGCCTGGGGGTCATGTACTTTATACCATTTGATGCATTATAATGACATTAGAAACAATTGAGAATATATATATGGTTTAGTGGTGGTGATCTCAACAGTTTTCAAAATATTTGGTATTTTCCTGTTCCATGGGGTCAGAACAATCCCATATGGTCATGGTCTATATTATATTTGATGCATCATAATACATTAAGAAAAAAAAGACACCTTCCTTCCTATCATATTTCATATAAACATGATAAGTCTCTACACTTACACATGTAATACACAAATTTATTACAAAATCTAAGTCTGACAAATGAAAAAATAACTTTTGCAATTAAAATGACAAAAACTGTAGAAATGCAATAGGATAGGTAATGATGATAAGCTTATTTAAATATAAAAAGATGATGATACAGTATGCTGGCAAAGGGAGATCACTTATTTAGAAAGTGAAAGTAAAACTTATACCTATACCGGTGGCTTATAATATTGTTCTACTACATGTTTTATGCTTACCTATATTGGTCAACATCATAATGATTATCCAATAAGAGCACAATATGAATCCCATTTGCTGATCATCACAAAAGAAACGTTTATGCATGTTAATTAATCCTTTTCTGCATTATGGAAAACACATAACGGTATGTAGTATATATACACCACGTGAAACCCATCTAACCGAAGAGCTGGGTAAAACTAGTACCCGCTAATGCGACCTGCAGACCTGTGTTAGGTACGTTAACTTCAGACAAAGATCGGTTATTTGTAACATGCATGTATTTTTATAATTTATTCTTCAAAACCCGCTGCACTATTTTATTAGGTAAATAACTATGTAAAGCACACATTTCAGTCTTAAGGTGGTACAGGGCACCTGCATATTGTGATGTACTCCCTATTGAAATAAACAATAAAGTATAAATATAATATTTTCCCCCAAAATAATGTTACCTAACAGTGAAGCGCAATGGGTTAGAGCATTAGCTATGTGTCTGTAAGTAGAGAATTCAAATCCTGCTGGGGCTTTTTTATTTTTTACTTAAGTTTCAAAAATTTTGAAATCTTATTTTTTTATTTTTTTTTTTTCCAAATACATGTACTGTAAAATTTTAAAATTCTAAAACATCACCATTTTGATTATAAGGCACTTTTATCCACATAAAGATCAACATGTGTCTTATACCACATTAAATCGGTAATTATCATCTGTCCTCGCAGTTTTCCATTGAAAATCATTGTGCAATAAAATTATTTCATTTATATTTCACTGTTTAAAATCTTCTTTGTTGCAACTACATGTACATGTACAGGCAGGCTTTTGTTGTTATCAAAATATTTCTGATGTTTATTTTTCCCTGAGGAGTGTGTGTGTGTGTGGGGGGGGGGGGGGGGGGGCGGAGAAAAAAATGTTGTTTTGTGTGCAGGGGGGGGGGGGGGGGGGGATTGGGGTCCGAGGTGTATTTTTGGTAAATTTACTATATTACGGTAATATAAATAAATTTTCAAGGGGGGAGGAGGGTCTAAACCCCTCACTCCCACCCCTTCTCTAAATCCGTGCACACGATGATGTTGGCACACAGAAGCAAATCTAAAGCCAGCAACCGTCGAGGGGAGGGGCATAATTTAATTTTGTTTGTAATAATTGTATAGACCATACTTTCTATGACATAAAATGCTAAGATTTTTGATTAATTTAAAATTCACATGCAAAAAGTTCAAATCCCAAATTGTACATAAAGGGCTGCTATGTGTATAATGGGATGGAATCTCAATTTATGAAATTGAAATTTTTAAAAATTACCGGAAATTGCATGTATCCTTCGTTTTTACTAAAACTGGTACAAAACAGTGTTATTTAGGGGCAATTTGGTGCGGGTATTACTGTCTAATGACAGCATCTAGTTAAATTTATTACCCATTGGATGGCGGTAAGAGCAAGGTGCTCTCTTGGTCATATCGTGAATATTAACTATTTTAAAAGAAAGATATTCTTTACGCTAGGGCATCTAGCAGGCAAACTAAGTACATGTTTAGGGTGAGCAAGAAGGTCTACAACCCATGTGGTAATTCACAACCCATGGGTGAGGTGTTTCTATGATTATTCTGTGTCAAGACAAATTTATTTAAATATCTAAAATTTGTGGCATGTTATTACCCACACTGTCTTTCCCTTTTTCCATTAATTCACCAATAAATAAATGTAGTGCTCAGATATCGAGCTGACTTTTATTTTATGGTTTTATCTTAAAAATTACTGAACAGATCAAATTAGACTTCAGTATAGATGCCCCTACCGTCGGTCGAATTATGGTCATTTCATTGGTAATATTTATTCTCATTAATTTTGATTAATTACCTAATGTTGATAATGTAACTGATGGGTCATTTGGAGATGAGAATTGCTTGTCATTCTAATATATAATTCAAAAAATAAGTTTCGTTGTTTTAGGCGATTGTTTTAATTAACAGTATAATGCACAAGCAAATACATGCCAATACTTATACATGAAACAAAGGTGTTGTCCTTTGGATTTAATACAGCTGGTAACAGTATCTCTACAACCTTTGACTTGTGCGTCAAAACATGGATATTCAAATGTTCAAATGTCTTGAATAATGTATAACGCCATTCTAGTGATGACAGTATGCCTATCTTCGTTAATGAGTGGATAATGTACCGGACTACTAACCTCCTATTGTGGCAGAGAATTTTGTTGAATGAACTGCTATT
>WFKH01011925.1:48775178-48787181 GCA_016163765.1 Magallana hongkongensis
CTCTCTCTCTCTCTCTCTCTCTCTCTCTCTCTCTCTCTCTCTCTCTCATATCCTACTATCTTAGAGGCTTCTTTCAATAATAACTTCACTTCAAAGCTTTTATTTGACATATGATATGAAATGTTTTTTCTATATATAATTTAAATTGAACCTATTGATCCGCCTCTATATAAATCAAAGGATCACTGCATTACAAATTTTTTTTCTCGAAATTGTATAAGGCTTTCTACTTTAAAAAATTCACAAATTGCAGACGCCATGCTATTTAGAGATAAAGTCAACTGTCAAAATGAACACCTACTAGTGGTGTTTCTTTATATCTTATGAATATTGTTAAAAATGTTGTTACAGTTTGTATCAAATCATACAGTGCAAAGGGATGGAGGGACAGTACACAATGAAAAAAGACAAGAAAAAGAATTTGGAAGAACTCCTTCTCTTGGTAGTGTCACAGGTAGTGATGAAACGATTGTCGCCGATGATCGATTATCTATCGTTCTGAGGCCCACGATGCTACTAATCGATTTCAAAATTTAAGTCGCCGACATCGCTGATCAAAAAAAAAAAAAAAAAAAAAAAATCCGCATGTCAAACCCGATCTATAAACAAGAAAAACAAAAAGGCGGTAGTTGATTGCGTGAATGGTAACAGTAACAATACTCCTACAAATAAAGGATATTGGGTTATTTATCCATCCTCAGGAGTTACAGTGTCAAATATCTCGGAGTTTACAATATTTTACAGATTAAAAAGGAACCCTCTTAACAAAATCAAGCTAGACAGCATGTCAACAACAGTGTAAATATTGCACGCGTCTGGAAAAATACTCTTGCATTTCAATATTCAAATACATTCACAGATTTTTATAAATATCAAGCTTAGTGTGATTTCAATTAAATCTTTACAGAAAACTGCAGAAGGATTTAGGATATTGAATTATTTCCCATAATTTTAGGAACCACATAGAGAGGGTCAGTGGTGATATGAAGTATTTTCAATAAGTTTTAAAACATTTTTTTTTTTAGAAATTACAAACTAAATTCCATGACTGGAAATTCGGATTTATTTAACTTTGATCAAAGGAAGGAAACAATACAGAGGTTAATAATTGTAACTCTGCTATATTTATTAATAAATCCTCAGTAAGTCATGCCATGCACTTTTAACAATTTTGATAATACCGATTCTAATCGATTATTAATCGATTATATGTGTCCGATTATTTCCGATAATCGATTATGGTTTTTGGTCCGATTGCCCATCACTAGTCACAGGTGCTTGGGGACGGGACCCCCCCCCCCCCCCCCCAACACTCAACCCCCCCATCCCCGAGTTATTTTTTTTCATCATTTATTTTTTAAATTATATGTTTGATGTATGCTACAGTAAAAAAAAATCACAATTAAACGCGAAATAAGCTATGTATTAAAAATGTATATACCACTGGTATAAAAAGAGAAGAAGGTTGGCAACTTCAGCAGACGCCATCTTGTAAAATTCGACACCTCGCTAGGAAATCCCAACATTATTTAACTGAAAAGAACTGACCGGCTGGAAGTGATGGTCGCTGTATTTCCACAAGTTATTAATAAATGAGGTACAATGCTATTTTGTGACTTTTCAATAAATCCAGTCGTGTTTTTTTCACATTTTACACCATCGAACTCTCGTTTCAATTCTCAGTGAACGGAAGTCGTTCATTCTGCATTAGTTTAGTACATGTAACAGGCAGCTATTTTTAGCAAAAGGTAAAACCAGAAGAATACATCCGAGTGGCGTTAGATACATGAAAAGATCAGAGGATCACGATTGTTAAAACAGTAAAATTTTACTAAAAATAGTTGCATGCAACTAAAATAATGCAGATATGCAGTGTAGTTTTGAGAAGAAGATTTCTAAACATATTCCCTTTATATTTATATGTTAAACTTTGAACCCCTCTTCGGGCACCAGTATTAGTCCGGGGGTCACAGCTTTGATGTAGATGAAGAATCTTAATTTTTTAAGGAAGCTTGCATAGAAATTTCACAAATTGAAGCATTGTAGTTCTTGAGAAGAAGATTTTTAAACATTTTCCCTCTAAATTTCTATGTCAAACTTTGAACCCATTCTGGGGCCCCAGTATTACATTGAGGGTCACGGCTTTTATAATTTAGAATCTACACTATTTGAGAATGCTTACGTTGTTATCAGACAAATTGAAGCATTTTAGTTCTCGAGCAGAATATTTTTAAATATCTTCTTTATATACTTCTATGTTAAACTTTGAACCCCTCTTTGGGCCCCAGAATTAGTCCGGGGGTCTTTTATAAAAATCAAATCTTCATTATCCAAGGATGCATGCATAGTAATCTCACAAATTATAGCATTGTAGACCTCTAGAGGAAGATTTTTAATCATTTTTCTTTATATACTTCTATGTTAAACTTTGAACACCTCTTTGGGCCCGAATATTAGCCCGGGGTCACGATTTTACCAATTTAGAATATACAATAGCCAAGGATGCTTGCATATTAATCCCAAAAACTGTTGCACTGTAGTCCATTTCCCCTCTATGTTTCTATGATAAACTTGGAACCCCTTCTAGTGCTCAGTAATAGTCTAGGGGTCACGGCTTCCATAATTTATATATATATATAAATACGTATTTATATGTTTATATATTTCTATGTTAAATTTTAAACCCCGCCTGGGGGTCGAGTTTTGTTCCAGGGGTCATGAATTTACTAATTATAATCTTCACTATATACACAAGCTTTTGAGTAAAAAGTGGTATTTCTGGTGCAGTGGTTCTTGATAAGATTTTTTAACCATTTTCCAATATATTTGTATGTTAAAATTTGAACCCCGCCTAGGACCAGTTTTAGACCGGGGGTCACTATTTTTACAATTTAAAATCTTCACTATATATACATGTACAAGATTTTGTGTAAATATTGGCATTTCTGATACAGTGGTTCTTGAGAAGAAGATTTTTTAACATTTTTCTTTTATATTTCTATGTTAAACTTTGAACCCCGCCTGGGGCCCCATGTTTGGTCCGGGGGTCACGATTTTTACAATTTAGAATCTTCACTATACTTTAGTATGTACAAGCTTTTTGTAAATAGTGGCACTTCTGGTGCAGTGGTTCTTGAGAAGAAGATTTTTAAAGACATACACTCTATTCTCACTGTTTCGTAATTATCTCCGTTTTAAAAAGGTTTAGCCCTTAATTTAATAAATTTAGAATCCCCTTTCCATAAGAATGCTTTGTACTTAGTTTGGTTAAATTTGAGATAGTGGTTTGAGAGAAGAAGTCAAAAATGTGAATAGTCTACAGACGGACAGACGGACGGACGACGGACAACGGGTGATCAGAAAAGCTTACTTGAACCTTCGGTTCAGGTGAGCTAAAAAGCGAGTTTGTGGGTCATTTACCTTTCCCCTGAAGCCATTAAAACAATTTTCTTGCATGTAAACATAGTTATGTTGCCTGTTGACATAACTATCTTGCATGTCAACATATTTATCTTGCATGTCGACATATTTGATAGAGAAATAACTTGCACACAAGGGGCAGAGATATGCCACCATAAAACAGCATCAAAAATTGCCAAAATCTAAATTTAAATTTATGTAAAAAAAAATCTATTGTTTTTCGTTCTTACAGTTTAACATGAAAAGGACGGTATGATTTCCTTGGGCGGTATGTTTTGTCGGTCTCAAGCCCAAAAGAGGGTTTTTAGATTGCTTTCTTTTGTATCACTTAAAAAACGTAATAAACACTTCAAACACTCTTATTCATGCCTACTATTCGCACGCTTGGTTGACGCCCCGCCTTCTTATTCAAATGATACAAAGACCTAATAATAGCCTTAACAGCGAAGTCGGGATTTCGCATTGAATTATACAATTTTATTTCATTGATAATAATTATATTTATAATGAAAGTCTCCCTGACAAACATGTTTTTAAATGTTTCCATACAGACCATGCTTGAAGCTTTTAGCTAAAATGTTACAACATACTCGTTTCAAAAGGTCAATTTTGGTGTTTAAAAAGGGGCGAGACCCTAATGTTTAGAGGTTTCATTCTTTTCAAAAAGCAGACCCAGAGTAAACCCAAAGTTAACCCCGAAAGTAAACCCGGGGTTTAGTAGGGGTCTGCTCTGGTGTTAGTTTGGGTCTGATTGGTACTGTAAAAGCTCGCTTTAATATTAATCTTTCAAGACACTGTCTCCATTATTTCCTGAAGAATTCAACTGCAACCAACCAACCTCCCTAATCCAAGCTGTAGTGACCTTTCTCAGAACACAAACAGTTATTTACATGATTTAATCTAAAACATACTCATATACGATCTTTTTATATCAATTTCACAACTCAAAAGCTTTCATTTGATTCATGAGAACTATTCTTGAAATATCCCTATGAAAAAGAATGAGATTTGAACAACCACCACCACTATCCACAAACCCAAGGCAAATGCACTTTATTAGGGAGTTACTGCATTGTTTGTGCATTATGATATCTATATTTCTATGCAATGTGTATCGCAACCAAGTTGTCGATTAGCCTTTTATTGTATTTCGCCTCTAGAGCCAATCCATACTTTGCAAAAGTTGTTTCCCCTTTGCGAGGTCAACCCAAAGGTCAAAAGGAACAAAACTAACTTTTTCCTTTATGCTACCAAATATTTGAGCGTCCTGTGATGAAATCGATTTGAATTAAATTTATTCCTTCGATGTTCCATTATGTGGCAATCAAAATACACAAGTACACAACGAAAAAGGATTTTTGATGTCAAATGACAAAGTTAAAATCCTTTACACTACAAAGGATATCGATACTGTGAGAAATCTATGGATTTTCCCCCAAAGATGGCGGTCAAGGGATGTAACTTTTGTAAAGTATGGATTTGACTATATTTTATTTCAAAGATCATTTGAACATTCCCCTAGCAGTGCGCGGCAATCACGCTAACCACTTGGGCAAACCTTCTTTTGATGACGAATGAATCTACACACGCGTTGTTGTACTTGTCATACCCTAAACGGTCTTTGAGATAGAAACAATATTAGCATAAATGATGATCATGAAGAAAACGTTGAGAGTGATCCGACATAGAAACCCTCCTTTTTGCAATCCGAAATGCTAATCAAGTCATAAAGGGACATGGCCACGATGTTTTTTCCATGAAAATTTACTTTTTCTATTTTCAATGTTTACATTAATTTAAAAAGGTATCGTCAGTTGTCAAGTTTAAAGCGAGATACAGTGTTCATATTTCTTTGTTGTGTAAACAAAGCTTGTGCCGTTTTATATACTTGTAACAGATTTGTTTTCTATAGATTTTTCAATCTGCAAGTTTATTGTTTATGTAATTCAGCAGTTTCTAGTGTTGACATTTCTTATTTTGTTTTAGGAAATGCATTTCCTGGCTGTAAACAACTGGCACGAGCCTTTGTTTACATAGCAAAGACCTCTTGACAAATTGTGGCAAAAGTTTAATTTCAAACATAAAATTTGAAAAATAATACTTGACTATGACCCTCAAAGGAACAAACAAGAATGAGAGTAAATTTGTTGCTGTCTAAAACATATCTAATACTAGTATCTTTCCCAAGTTTAAAAATGAATATTATTTTGGAAGTCATGGTAAACCATTGAATGAATCTGACAAAAATTTAGTGTCAAAGACATTATAAAAACTTAAATCTTTCCATTTCACACCTAGAAGTGACATTTGAAAAACTGCCTGATATGATTGCAAGAGTGAATGAAATACATTCCCGAATGATAAAACGTTTTCATGTAGATTTTGAAGGATCAAAATCCAACTTAACATGCATGATTCATAACTTTGCTTTATTTAAACAAGTTCCATAAATGAAATTTAAGAAGCTGTTTATAAATAAGCTATGACAATCTTTGGCATTAAAAAAATCTGCACAATTAAAACTTTTCCTGCAAATTAAACATTTACAATCAACCAGGCAGTTTTCGTGCATTGTTTTTAGATGGATAACAAAGTAATGCCACAGATGGTTGACCGCTATCGGGATATATTTTTGGGGAAATGAATAAACAATGCGTGTAGCGTTTTCCAAAGTCCAACGATATAAGACGTTAAGAGATGTTTTGTTTTGAATACAACTATAAATATCCCATTCATTGTGCCTCAAAAATTTCCCCTTATTCCAAAAAAAAAAAAAAAATTATATATTATTCGAAAATCGCATTTCTTTAAATGAAATGTGTGTGTAAACATAAAATCAGTATACCTCAATGCTTTTGATCATGCAAAACATTCTGGCATGCTGCAGTAAATTTACAGACATTTACAAAAGGTTGATTTATTACTCAATTACCCAGCTTTAAGGCAATTATGGATGAAAATCGGTTTTTAGCGTCAGATGAAAAGTTGTAAGGTACTACAGAGGTACTAACACACGAAAAAATGTTCTTGGCTGAGAAGAAATTTTGTAGTTCTGGGTTTAAAGTGCGTTAAATTTGGGACCAAGTCAACGCACTTTGAAAAAAAAAATCAAAGTGCGTTGATATGGTTGATATTAACGCACTTTAAAAACAAGAGGCCAAGAGGCCTTAACGGTCACCTGAGTACCATAGCCCATACACAAAATTGTCGAGGAGTCTCATAAATGCATTTAATTGAGTTTCATAATGGATTAGAAGATTATAATAATGTAATGACATCCACCTCCCTGCCTGAAATCTTTTGGAAAGGACTCTTAACCCTATAGTTTAGCACAAGACTTTAAGCTCTTAACAGAGTGTATGACATACTTATTTATCCCACATATGTTACCTTACAAAATATGTTTTACGTTTATATGTTTTCATAGATAAACTAAAACAAGGTGGCTTGTATACTACTTATTACTTTATTATTAACAAGTCTATTTGTTTATCTTTAAAAAAATTAAAACTGTTTTTGTTTCAAATGAAAAAAGACTTGCATAACTATTTTGATCATACAACTTTTTAATTACATTCTATTTAATGATTTATTACTAAATATGAACAAGCCAAGGAAGATAACTCCATTATGAAGAAGCAAGGGAAGATAACTCCATTAACTGTTATTATCCTCTTCCCTGAACTCTTTTCAAATGTTTTCACAATATCTCTTCAATAACTTTGATGGACAGCTTCATTATTTTTCTATATTCAATGATTAATTACTAAATATGAACAAGCTAAGGGAGATAACTCCATTAGGAAGAAGCAAGGGAAAATAACTCCATTAACTGTTTAACCCCCCCCCCCCCCCCCTTTCAACTCTTTCCAAATGCTCTCCAAATGCTAGGTCCTGAACCCTGACTTAGGGGTCATGAATTTCACAATTTAGGTAGAGGAGTTCATAATTATGCATTCAGTTTTTTGCCCACATGGGTGGGAGTAAAGATTTTTAAGATTTAATACATTTTTACTATATGGCTATATTGGCCCCACCCTAGGGCCTAAACACCTGTCCCAGGGGTCATGAATTTCAAAATTTAGGTAGAAGAATTCATTGGACATCATATCCATGCATTTAGTTTTCACAAATATATACGGGAGTATAGAAGAAGATTTTCTAAGATTTAATACATTTTTACTATATGGCCATATTGGCTCCACCCTAGGGCCTAAACACCTGTCCCAGGGGTCATGAATTTCACAATTTAGGTAGAAGACTTCATGGACATCATATCCATGCATTTAGTTTTTCACAAATATATACGGGAGTATAGAAGAAGATTTTCTAAGATTTAATACATTTTTACTATATGGCTATATTGGCCACACCCTAGAGCCTGTACCCCTGACCCAGAGACCATAATTTTCACAATTTTGGTAAAGGGCTTCATGGACATTATAACCATGTATTTAGTTTTTCACAAATATATATGGGAGTAGAGAAGAAGATTTTCTAAAATTTAATACATTTTTACTATATGGCCATTTTTGCCCCACCCTTGAGCCTGAACCCCTGACCCAGGGACCATAAATTTCACAATTTTGGTAGAAGACTTCATGGACATCATATCCATGCATTTAGTTTTTAACAAATATCTATGGGAGTAGAGAAGAAGATTTTCTAAGATTTAATACATTTTTACTATATTGCCATATTGGCCCCACCCTAGAGCCTGAACCCCTGACCCAGAGACCATAAATTTCACAATTTTGGTAAATGGCTTCATGGACATCATAACCATGCAATCAGTTTTTTCCTCACATGTGTGGGAGTAGAGAAGAAGATTTT
This sequence comes from Magallana hongkongensis, assembly GCA_016163765.1. NCBI lineage: Eukaryota > Metazoa > Mollusca > Bivalvia > Ostreida > Ostreidae > Magallana > Magallana hongkongensis. Next base: position 48,783,432 of record WFKH01011925.1, read on the forward strand.
TGAAAATTTGGCTGTTTTTCGCATTTTTGGCCCCACCTGTGGCACCCTGGGGGTGGTAGAGCCACCAATTTCACAATTTACATTCCTCTTACCATAGAGATGCTTCACACCAAGAATGGAAACAATTGGCCTTGTAGTTTTTAAGAAGAAGTTAAAAATGTAAATTGTTAACGCACGACGCACGACGACGGACGAAAACAGATAGCAATAGGTCACCTGAGTTTACTCAGAGTCTAGTCGAAGTGGTCAAGATCCTCTAATATGACAGTTAAAGTTTTGCTCGATAAGATATTGAAAAGAGAATCCATGAGATTTTTAGCATTTCGCGATGAAAAGGCCTGTCGACAAGATCATTTAATGTAATAATTTACACATGAAGAAAAATAATTTAAGAGTTAATATGAGATATGTATATCAAAATATCACATGAACTGCACCAATTAGTCGTCAGCCGTCCTTCCAAATAAGTTATCTTTTTACTTTGTGAATATTTACTCTCTGAAGAAAAAAAAATGATTATTTTTGAGGGACATAATAACTGACCTATATACGGCGTTTATAAGCTTATGAACAAATATACTGACAAAGTATATCAAATACAATACTGATATATTTTTTTTAAATTAATGCAAAAAAGTGCAGGCTCAAATGCTTATTTTTAAGTTGATATCATTTAATGGCTGTACATGTTACTGTCTTACTTTATATACCAAAATAATTTATTTGGTTTGAATTTGAGAAAGGGATTTATGCTTGGGAACCTGCAGATACATTGTATATAAGTTTATGGAATTGATATGATGTTTGGGAAGAAAAAATGATGCGGATGCATTCTTCAAGTAACTAATAGGCTATAAATATTTTATTGGAAATTACACTGTATCTTTGGTTGTCCCCTCCCTATTCCCAATGACACTACAACATATTAAACATTTTTCACAAAGAAATATAAACACCTAATCTGAAGAAAATAAAATCGGTTAAGAACGAAGCTGATATCTTGTGATTTATACTTTTTTTTTTCCAAAGTGTGTTAAGTGTTTTAAAGTGTATAGTAAATATATATGTAGATGTACACTCATAACACACTTTGAAATTTTTTTCAAAGTGCGTTGATTTTTTTCAAAATGCGTTGCCATAGTGCCTGGTGGTTTGATTATTCCATCATAAATCTATTCACAAAATATCAAGATAAGATAAAATCAGGGATCCAAATACAGTTGAACTTCAATATCTCGAATACAATAGATATGTCGAAGTGATCTGTAAGTCCTAACTACTTATTTTTTAAGTATTTTACCCTCGATATCTCGAATATCTCGACGTTTTTAAACAGTCCCATCTACTTCGAGATAACAAAGTTTGACTGTATGTATTAGACACTAGATTTTGCAATATATTAGTCTTGTAATCAAGCACTACTTATTTTATGAACTACATGTAGAATATCATGCATTCCCCTTTAATTGATTTGTGTGCAGTTCAGCATACATATACATATCATATGCATAACATGCATTTATAATATAGTATTATACATACAAAGAATTATACAATAACAAAGATAATCAACTGGAGTATGTAACGAAATATATTTATTGCACACATGCATGACACTTGCGTACATGTACATTACAGTAACATGTACTTGTATCCAAAACAGTAATAATAAAGCTATATAGGTATATAAACAAAAGCTCAAGTCTAATTCCAGACAATTTGTGCGTATCTATTATATATATATACTCCTAATGCCATTAGTCATTTATAATTCATCCGGCCCCTCCTTAAGGAAATGATCAATGCATCAATACAGCATTACAGTGTATCAAACAAACAGCTACTTGTAGTACATCACCGGATTTAAACTGACTACATGCAATACAACGCAATTATAATCCATAGTACCACTTAACTCTTATACAAAATACTAGTTTGAAGTATGCAAAATAGGATACATTACGAATGCCAATCTTTATAATAAAAGACATCCTGGCATGATACAAAGATATAGTGTGAGAAAAATTAGCTATATCTTAGCATATTTCATCTTGTTTACACCAGAATTTTTTGTTTGGTCTTTTTAACATTGGTAGCATGCGGTTTAGTTTTTTATTAAACAGTATAATACATTATATTGTTAAATTTCATATGACCATCAGCTTTTATTAAGATAAAGTATTGGTGCAAATATAATGAACAACTGTGTGCATCTGAAGTCCATATAAAGCTTGGGCAATATCTTATTATATTTACATTTTTCAGTGTCTTTGCCTGTGATAACACTACCTATCGATTTTGTTCTAAACAGTCCAATAAATTCAAATGACGTATGATTGGGGTGCAAGCAGGGTTTGCTTACTTATATTCAAATATTTAATCGTTTAATTGCTGAAAATTGTATAAATATAAGTAATAAGGAATCATTCTTTGAATATTATGAGGTGATAATTTCGGTCAGGGCGTGATCAAATCTATCATAAAGCCCTTCGGGCTTTATTGGATTTGATCACACCCCGACCAAAACTATCACCTCATAATACTCAAAGAATGATTTCTTATTCCTTATAAAATAAATATTACAAATTGTACATTGTTCTTTGATAAATCAAACCTTATAGAACAAAAAGCTACATACATGTAAGTCAGTTATGTTCAGTGTGGTACATTGTACTAAGTATTACAACAACATGTGCAATAAAGCAAATAAGCATATTGGTAAATATATGTATAAATTGTTTAGATTTGTTTTCAAAATCAGAGGCAACAAAATATCTACAAAAACTTTAAAAAGAAACATTAAGGCTAACAAAACAATCAGGTATCTACTACAATGCATAATGGATAGCACATCAAAACAACAATAAAGCTGATCACTCTATGAATAAACTACATAAAGTTGGCACTGTTGTTTATTTCAATATCACATTTAAAATTTGGTCCCAAACAATGAACTTAAGTAAACTGATCAATATAAAACAATATACAGCAATTATAATTAGGTTGGACAACTTTTTACATGTTGTTTTAACCTGTTCAGTTCAATAAAGAAAATATTGTTTAATTTTAAAAAACAAATTCAACACAGTTTATATATGATTTTACTTTAATTAGTCTAACCTTCACTTTCAGTTTTCAATTGTCTAGTTAATCATTTCACAAATCAATATCTTCTTTCACTTTGTTTGATGGTGAAAAGAGCATACAGTAACAGCCAGGTATCCACTGCTTGGTTGTTAAGAATGGGTGTAAAACTGGCCCCTTCCTTTGGAATTCTCTCTATAAGGTCATTCGTCCATCCTGGGTAATTGAGGTCAAGGTCATACTGAGGAGCAGATATGTATCCCAGAAGTGTATCTCGCAAACTACAATGAATAGATTATAGAAGTTGTGTGATATTCTCAATGTTTTCATAAATGTAATATGCTATATAATTCGAACATTCTAAAGATTCTATGCACAGGTATGGACGATACTGATAAATATGCACCTGACAGTGTGTAAAATTATAAAACATACGTTGTTGGATCTAATGTAAAAATTGTATCAAAACAAAAGAGAGCTAGACATCATTAAGATGGTGACCAACTTGAATGGTTCCACTTACGGAAGTTTGGCCATGTCCAAATCATCATCGTCGGTTCCTTTGGGAACTGTTATAGTCAGCATAATGCACTCAAACAGGATCTCCAGCAGAAGGTCCAGTCTCTCCAGGGAGATTTCCTCACACAGGGACGTGATCATATCTCG
>WFKH01011925.1:48795009-48809569 GCA_016163765.1 Magallana hongkongensis
CTGGCCAGGTCAACAAACACCTTCAACTCCTTCAAACCTTTTTAATTTGAAAAAAAAAGAAACTTTAAGATAAAATTAATTAAATATAAAAAAAATACATAATAAAAATTTGCAGCTAACATTCTTTTCTTACTTATGGTTTAAATGAAAACAGCAGGATCACAAAATTAAATACATGTACTAGCATATTATAAGGAATCTACAGTTACATGTAATTCAAGCACAAAGTTTTTTTCAGTGTCAATACATGTATTTCCATCCACCAACAGCCATGAATGTACTTGTTAATATTTGTTTATGACATCTCAACTGCATTTCTAAGCAGAACTGGTAATTTAAACTATAATAACCAATATTTAATTAATAGTTTCTCAAATAATCTAAGTATCTACAGCATTTTAACACATTACTAACAACAAAAATTCTAACTTACTTTCCATGGATTTTTTTAACCAATCGATGAGTGTTTTACAGTTGATGAACTCCTGAAGACATTTTGTTTCACTTGGTCCTATTTCTCTCAGGATATCGCAGGCTTCCATCAATGATTTGTTGAAGTCGCTCATTTTAGAATCAGAGTCTGTACCCTGCACCTACAAGAGAGATTGAAACTTCTCATTGTAAAGCCGATGAAAATCTTCACAATGCAGGAAAAATTAGCTTCTCTCTAAAAATCAAGACATTTTTCCAATTTTTAACTCAACAAAGCCAAAACGGAAAGAAATAGAAAAAACAAAAACAAAATTATTACCATTTTCAGAATCATTCTAATAGGTTCAAAATTTCCCTTCAAATCGTACTCTTTGACAACTTCCAGGATTATGCTGGCCCCGGTGACACACTGCTGAAGTTCCCGGTGCTCCTTAACCTGGTGAAGCCGTTCGGTTACCCAGTCTCTTTTGCCTCCAGGTAAATAAGACAGCTGTTGTTTTAAATTATCTGTGGCCACATTTTTAAAGTGTTCTTGAAATTCCTTGAATGTTATGTTTCCCTCGGCAATACGCTTGCTGAGCGTCATCCATGTTGGGTAGGTGACCTGCCAAACTTTTTCCATTACTTCATCGACCGTCAGAGGACTTTCTTTACTTTTGACTTCCTGGGTTCCTTGTTTGGTCCACATATTCAAAAACAGAGATCCTTGGGAAAGCCTACAAAACATCCAAATCTTTGATGTATTTCTCATTTACAATCACAGCTATAATAAAAAGAGTCTAGGCTAGACCACACCACTATAATGATTTAATTAAAAACTCACCTTTCCATTGTTTATGAGCACTATTAACCTGACTTAATATGATATCTCTGTGGCTGGGACAATTCAGAATTCCCAAGATTTGATTTGATTTGATTTGATTTACAATACGATACCAAATGTTTCAGTTTGTTTTGGGTTTTTTCAATTCATTCTAGTTAAACTAATTAAGGCAGAACAATATTCCTGTTATTGAAGAAAAATAAAAAAATAACCCACAACTTTTTAACTTCCTTTACTTTTTCTTTAAAGGTAAGAATCAGTTCCAGCTCCAACAACATTTACTGCAATGCATACTAGTGTATCATTAAAGTAAAAGCTGAGCAATAGCTAGCTGCTTACTTAAGCAAGACTGACCCCCAACTCAACTAGTAAGTACATTCAGTACTTTGATTTGTAATCTTCTTACCTCTTGAGATCAGCCAATATACACTGCATGTCAGGCGGAATGTTGAAAGCTATCACAACAGGATCATAATTCACAATGTCAGAAATTCTCTCTCTTACACCAGGCTTGCAAATGTCACACAGTTTTCTGTTGTCTACATTTGAAAACTCTTCGATCTTTCGATCAATATCACTAAGATCAACTGCAAATGAAGAATTGACAATGCTTAATCTTTCTGATATTATTACACAAAATCTTTTTTAAATTTGTAAGACTGCATGAAAAAAACCAAAACAAAGTAATATTAACCATTGTTGTAACTAAATTTGTAAAGAAAAACATATTTTGGCCCAAACAAATTTTAACTTCATGTTCTTAGATCAATCTGTTTTTAATTTAATAATGTGCATTACCTATTTTTATTCTTATTGAATCAAATAAACTTTCTTTATGCACAGTGACTACTATGTTGATGAAAGAGTTTATAAGTTAAAACATGTAAAACACTTGTTTCCTGCCTCTATTTTGAATATAAGGAAGTATTTGAATAACTAAATTATAATTTTTTTGGCTCTATAAAAACTGTACCCATTAATATTAATTAAAATAAATTCAGTAATTACCTCTGAAGTGCTGGCACATTTGAGTAAAGACTTGGACATTTGTTTTAACCTCTTCAAACTTCCTGACCTCTCTGCATCTCACAACCAAGGTTTCCCTGACCAATGCTTCATTGAATTCTTCGTTTCCGTTGTCACGCTTGGAGATAGATTTGTTAAGATGTATGAATGTGTCCAGGGCATTGTTAATGATCTCTATGTCTCCTATCAGCACAGTTCCCTCCATCAGTGTGTCCATAGCCTCCTTCAGCAATGTGGCTGCCTGTATGAAGTGAAGCTGGCAGTCATCCGACAACACGCCAGATTTTTCTTTTTGATCTATAATTTATAAGCATTAACACTTCTTTAAGGTACAATTTTTCCAGTAGTTTCACAGTCACATAATAAATAAGTCTAGTTAGGGAACAATCTCATAGTTATCTTTCTTTAGTGGCTATAGTAGTGGGTCTGTGTGGTTTGTTCCATAATATATTTCTATAATGCTATAACAGATGGTTCCTTAAACCATCAACTTTATCAATCAATAAAAAATTATGATGCAGTACATGTATAAATCATACAGGCTATAAAACATGTACAAATATACTTACAATTTGTAACGTATAATTTGAAAACATTTTACTTCTGTCGCATGTAGAACATGAACCAGATTATCACTGGAAAGAGTGACATCATTTGCTCACAAAGCGTTTGGAGCTTAAACAATTCCCAAAAAATGTTGAAATTTTTATGAGTATGCATATGAAATAAAGATATTGTAAAACTATAGAAAGTATTTAAAAAAGTCACAAACCATTTGATGCTGACTATCATTATCTATACTACTATATCAAAATTCCTGGCCTTTAATACCGATAAATCGGAAAAGTACTGTCGTTTGTTTTGTATATTTTAAACATTATTGGTACTTGAAGATTACCAATTTGTTTTTATTTTTTCTCAATCAAGCTTCGCTAATTAATAATCAACGAAAATTTCTCAAAAAATTCCGGAAATCATCTGGATTTTTTGGATTTTACAATCTTGCGCATGCATATTACATTCACTGGCTGTTAATTCGGCAGACCTAGGCCGATTCCGTAACCTACATATGATAGAACTTGATATCCCCTACATCAAACGATGAGATACGAATCGTTTGAGGTGTGCCGAGTGCCAGTTGTTCACGCTAAATCAAGGGAGGCTCCTTAGCAAGTTTAGTTTATGTTTCCACAATATCACATTTGTACGGATAAACTCAGAAACGATAATACAAATACGTGTAAATTTTCATTAGAAATTTGCTATATATTCTGTTCATATATATTTATGATTTCTTATGAGAACATATATAAATCAACTTAGTACTTATTTTTGTCTTCATGATGGCAAAGCAATATTTGATGCCATGCAAAAGATCACATTATAATTTTTAGGAGAGTGTAAAATGAACGTTCTTTCGTTAAAATGATAAATGTCATAAGGACCCGGTTTAACAATAGAATGCGTTCCGTGTATTGTCTCTGTAGCAAAGAAAATATTTTTGACTGTTATTTTCAATGCAATTTCATTAATTTTCCCGAAATCGTATCGGAGAGATTCTGCAATTTTCTGCTACATTGCGGGTATTTTGGGGGCATTCTAACTGTGGTGAGGGCCTGTCCCGAGACACAGTTAGATTTTTCTAACTAAGGAGAGTGTACTGAAATTAATATCATTACTGTAGGCTTATACATGTAGCTTTGTTATGTAAAATTAATGTCAACAATACGGTGTGTCGATGTATCTATTTCGTAAATTCCGATATGCAATGTCAACCCGTGAACGCACGGGTCAAAGTATAGTATCTCTAAAAAGGATTATGTGTTTAAGTATGCATCAAAGAATAACTCACAAAACATTTCCAAGAAATGAATGAATGGTTTCCAGGACAACGTGAACCTCAGAACATCTCTTGGTTTGGTTTCTGACAATTTGTTATTATTCCAGGATCTTTCAAATAATCTTGATAACATGTTTCCATATCTCAAAGCTCCTTGTCCTAACATAATCCTATCCTCAGAAATGCACCCTTCCTCTAAAGCCTGAAACAAAAACTTAACATTTAATTAATTACAATATCATTGTGTAGGGGTTATTATATTATGGGCGTTTGTTTTGGCTAGGCTTTTAAAAATCAAAGTACTTTTTATTTAATTAAATTGCATATAATATTTCAATGCTGATAAATATTATCTTAAAAGTCACAATTATACTCATAGCTAACAATAATACTACATATACAGTGGCCTCCGGGTATAACGGGTACGGATATTATGAGGTACCGCTTACAACGAGATGATTTTTTGGTCCCAAATTATTTCTTTATTATTTCCTTTTAAAAAATTCCGGATACAACAAGGTCGTTTATAACGAGACTCTGTATATACATGTAACGAGGTAAAAATTTGTGCCTGTCAGTTGTAAGCGCTATCGGATATAACAAGGTACTCGCTAAAAGCTTGATTGCACAGGCTAGTCCCAGGTAACAGGTATGGCCATGTAATTTTCACGGGAATGTATAATATGACAATAGATTAAAAGCATTTAGACATAATGATGAGTTGATTTCAATGTTCACTGTCATGGCTTCGAATTCAAAGAAGAGGAAAGTAATTTCGTTGGAAACGAAAGTACATATTTAGAAATAATTAACGAAATTTAAAATGGATTAAAACAAAAAGTGAAATTACCAAGGACTATGGATAAGCTTCGAGTACATTTAATACGATTTAAACAAAAAAAAAGATGTGATTTTAGAAAGCTTGGCAGAGTTATCGGACTTGTTGAGAAAAGCGCGTGATTCTAAAAATAGCGATACAGACATTAAGCCTTCCTATTATGATGTTGGTGTTGATTCAATGGTTACGGTTTTCGACAGAGATATAAACTAAGTTATTAAATTCGGGATGAAGTTCAAGATGATGACGAGACAGAAACAGAAAAAGGTGTTGATGATATTGGTGTGTCGGCAGGTACACCGGAACTCCTGAATTTTCTGCAAAAGATGCGTTAAACACGGTAACGATTTTACAAACCTTCTTCATGCAGAAGATTCCACAATAAGAGTATTACAAAAACTGATTGACATTATTAAAACTTACCAATTGAAAGAATTAATAAAAAACAGCCATCCATCACAAAGTTTTTAGCTCACCTGAGCTGAAAGCTCAAGTGAGTTTTTCTGATCACATTTTGTCTGTCGTTCGTCCGTCTGTCCGTCTGTCTGTCTGTAAACTTTTCACATTTTCGACATCTTCTCCAGAATCACTGGGCCAATTTCAACCAATCTTGGCACAAACCACCTTTAGGCAAAGGGGATTCAAAGTTGTGAAAATTAAGGACCACGCCCTTTTACAAAGGGAGATAATTAGCAATTATTGAAAATTTTCGTGACATTTTTAAAAATCTTCTCAAGAACCATTAAACCAGGAAAACTGATACATGTGTGGAAGCATCGTCAGGTAGTGTAGATGCAAAGTTGTGAAAATCATGACCCCCGGGGGTAGGGTGGGGCCACAATTGGGGGTCAAATTTTTACATAGGAATATATAGAGTAAATCTTTAAAAATCTTCTTCTCAGAAACTAATCAGCCAGAAATGCTAATACTTATGTGGAAGCATCCTCAGGTAGAATAAATTTAAAGTTGTGAAAATAGTGACCCCCGGGGGTAGGGTGGGGCCACAATGGGGGGTTGAATTTTTACATAGGAATATATAGAGTAAATCTTTAAAAATCTTCTTCTCAGACACCAATCAGCCAAGAAAGCTGATACTTATGAGGAAGCAGGAAGTGTAGATCCAAAGTTGTGAAAATCATGACCCCCGAGGGTAGGGTGGGGCCACAATAGGGGGTTGAATTTTTACATAGAAATATATAAAGTAAATCTTTAAAAATCTTCTTCTCAGACACCAATCAGCCAGGAAAGCTGAAACTGTTGTGGAAGCATTATCAGGTAGTGTAGATCCAAAGTTGTGAAAATCATGACCCCCGGGGGTAGGGTGGGGCCATATTTGGGGGTTGATTGTTTACAATGGAATGTATAGAGAAAAGTCTTTAAAAATCTTCTTTTCAGAAATTAATCAGCCAAGAAATCTGAAAGTTGTGTGGAAATATCCTCAGGTAGTGTAGAATCAAAGTTGTGAAAATCATGACCCCCAGAGGTAGGGTGGGGTCACAATGGGGGTTGAATTTTTACATAGGAATATATAGAGTAAATCTTGAAAAATCTTCTTAGAAACCAATCAGCCAGGAATGCTGATACTTATGTGGAAGGATCATCAGTTACTGTAGATTCAAAGTAGTAAAAAACATGAAAACCAAGGGTAGGGTGGGACCACAATAGGGGGGTCGAATTTTAATAGGAATATATAGAGTAAATCTTTGAAAATCTTATTCTCAGACACCAATCAGCCAGGAAAGCTGAAACTTGTTTGGAAGTATCCCCAGGTAGTGTAAATTGAAAGTTGTGAAAATCATGAACCCCAGGGGTAGGGTGGGGCCACAATGGGGAGGGGGGATTTTTACATAGGAATTTACATGTATAGAGTAAATCTTTGAAACTTCTCAGACACCGATCAGCCAGAAAAGCTGAAACTTTTGTGTAAGCATCCTCGGGTAGTGTAAATTCAAAGTTGTAAAAATAGTGACCCCCAGGGGCAGGGTGGGGCCACAATGGGGGTTGAGTTTTTACAAAGGAATATATAGAGTAACTCTTTAAAAATCTTCTTCTCAGAAACCAATCAGACAGGAAATCTGAAACTTATGTGGAAGCTTCCTCAGGTAGTGTAGATTCAAAGTTGTAAAAATCATGATCCCTGGAGGTAAGCTGGGACCACAATGGGGGGGGGGGTCAAACTTTTACATAGGAATATATAGATTAAAGTTTTTAAAAATCTTCTCAGACACCAATTGGCCAGAAAAGCTGAAACTTGTGTGGAAGCATATGGTTTTACTTATATGCAAGCATTTTGACATATTGTTGATTCTTTAAAATTGTTTAGACTCTGGCCCCTGGACGATTCTTGGACCTCACAAGGGGTTCAGAGTTTGATGAAGTTTTATATCCCATATATAATCAATTGTTCAGGATCTCGTTTAGAACTGCAATGCTCAACATGTGATATGACTATATAATCATCCTGTTAGAAAAGGGACTTGATTATAAACATAAGCATATTCAGGGGAAAAATGAATTTTTATTTATACAGGATTGACATGCATTATACCACATTGTCCAGATATTTTATATAATGACTCCATTAAGCTGATTTTAGCATGCCTATTGTTACTCAGGTGAGCGATGTTGCCCATGAGCCTCTTGTTTTCTCTCGTGTAGTGAAAATAACTCGAGTTTACAATAATTATTGTACATGTAATTATTCCATGGTCACGTGTCACCTTGGAAAATGCCAACCTCGGATATAACGAGTATTGGTTATAACGAGAAATAAAATGATGTCCCCAGCATCTCGTTATACCATGAAGCCACTGTATATATATTGTTGGACATATTATACACGTAATAGAAAAAATTGCAATCATGGTATATATACTATAATTTTAGAGTATAATTATAGAATTTCTGACACTAAAAATCTGGTCATTACTTTAGCATAAATAATTCTTTCTCTGTTGAAACCAAGAATATGTAAGAATATGTAAACTGGTATGTTTGAAATTTTAAACCTGATTATAACAACAAAAGTTATGCATGGCAGCAAGACAAATGACTTAGATTAAAAGAATATATATATATTTACAATAAGACATCATTGAGATGGTGATCATCTCAAAAAGTCCCTCTTAAATAATGGAAAGTAGGATGAAAAGCACTACAAAGGATTTTGGCTTTGACCTTAACCTATGACTTTTTCCAGTAATTCAAGCTCATTGCCCATTACCAACAGGCATTTTGAGGTTAATAAGATTTGGCAAATGAGAAATAGTTTAAGATCTAAAACTCGATTTTAAAGAGATATGCTATGACCTTCACATTTGACCTTGACATTTGGTTCAAGGTCACTGCACATTCTTTACCCAAGAGCTCTGTTTATGTGAAGTATGAGCCAGAGAAGGCTAAGGGGAGAGTATATATGCTCTGAAAGAAAAATGCACTGTCTGATTTGCATTGACCCTTGACCTACAAATGTCATACAAAGTGACTGCACATCCTTTAACCAAAAAACTTTTTAGATTAAGTATGAGATAGATTGTACCACTGGGAGATAATATATGATTCGAACAATGATTTTTTCAGTTAATTCTGATATGACTTTCACCTTAGACCTAGGAGAACTTGATTCCAGGTAACTGCAAATTTTTTACCCAAAGCACTCTGTGGGTGAAGTATGAGCCAGATTGGGCCAAGGGGAGAGAAGACATGCTCTAGAAAATTTGGACCGACAGACGCACAACCTGATCCCTATACAGTACCGATCAGTCCGAACCTAACAGAAAGTAAACTCTGAGTTTACTTTCTGGTTTTACTCTGGGTTTACTCCAGGTTTACTAAAGTGGACCTAGAGTAAACCCAGTGTAAACCCAAAGTAAACCCAGAGTGGACACAGAGAGTAAACCCTGGTCAGAAGTATACCCCCTGAAAGCAGACGCTACATGTGAATTCGGAATACACAAGGGGCAGGAATTCGAGCAGTAAGATGGTAAGATAAAATACAGGGCTGCTTCACACTTCAGTGTGTACAGTTGACCCCAAAAGCAATTTTTAATTGCAGAATGTTTTTTCTAACAAATATTGGAGGATGCTTTAAAGGGTTAAAATATTTAGATTGTCATATGATAAACATTTAGTAGCAGTCTAAATTTCTGTTATAGTTATCAAGAAAATAGAAAGTTATTCAAGGAAAAAAGATAAAAAATGGTCAAATTGAACAGATACATGAATTAATGCCATATTCACTTTGTAAAAGTCTGAAGAGAAGCTTGCTCTTCATATGAAGTTTTAAGACTTAAATTTTATAAATTGTCATAAATACATGTACTAGGAAAATTTAATAAAATTTAATATCAGAGCTGCTTTAGTTAATATACTAGCGGAGAAAAGAAACTGTGCATTATAAAATTTAGCATAATTTTTCTATATCTATTGTTTGTATTTATGAAATTTAAACAATCGATAATGGTATTGTTTTTGACAATATCGGATGGTAACCGTCCGGGTGCACGGACTTTTTCATGGTTAGTGAGCACCTGTTGTTTATTGAAGAATTTGTACGCACGAGTTTTACGGGCCAATACTGTTTGGAATAAGAACTATAAAGGATTTGTTTAAACTTTTTTTGTTAAGGAAATCACTTTAGTTTCAACAAAATTTACCCCTATGTCATGCCACGACTCAACGAAAACCAACGTAACCGTGCTGTTGGGATGCTGCAAGCTAGAATGGCACAAAATACTGTAGAAAGACACTTTGGAGTTCATCGGAACACCATCCAGTCAATATGGAGACGTTTTCAACAATCTGGCTACACCCAGGATCGACCGCGCTCTGGGCGACCTCGTGTGACGTCACGTCAACAGGACAACCATATTAGACTTGTGCATCTGAGAAATCGTTTCCACACAGCAAGTTTGACTGCCCGTAGCATTCCAGGGCTTCGACCAATTAGTCCAAGAACTGTGCGTAATCGTCTGGGCGAGCAAAACATCAGACCGAGACGTTCAGCGGTGCGCCCAGTACTGCTTCAACGTCATCGTATCGCCAGACTAGCGTGGTGCACACATCTGCGATTCAGAATACAGGACTGGGCCAATATTCTGTTCACTAATGAATCCAGATTTCATTTGGATAGCAGTGACGGCCGTTGTTGGGTGTATCGTAGCGTTGGAGAGCGTTACCAGGACGCTTGTGTTGAGCAACGTCGACAATTTGGTGGAGGAAGCGTTATGGTGTGGGGTGGAATATCAGCACGTGGAAGGACCCCTGTACAAATTGTCAATGGAAATCTCACCGGCGTACGCTATCGAGCTGAAATTATTCAGCGTCATGTGATACCCTTCATACAGAGACATCAAAATAACATCACTTTGCAGCAAGACAACGCAAGGCCACACGTTGCACGTGTAGTCAGGGACTTGTTTGTTCAACAGAATGTCGATGTCTTGCCTTGGCCAGCTGTGTCCCCCGATTTGTCGCCGATCGAGCACGTCTGGGATGAAATGGAAAGACGTTTACGCCGTTTTCCAAATCAGCCAGTGACATCGGCTGATTTAGGCCAGGCTTTAACCAACATCTGGAACAACATCCCTCAAGCATTTCTGAACACTTTAGTGGCATCAATGAGGCGTCGCTGTCAAGCATGTGTGAACGCAAATGGTGGTCACAAGCGTTATTAATTTTGTTAATTTAATTTCAAATAACAGTGACTTTCGAGTGTGCTGAAATTGACGTTATTCGACGTTGACATTAATGTGTTATGAGATGTTGTTACGAATACATGTGTTAACAGTATCACAAAAAATAAAATTTGTTCATTGTAATTTTTAAATGTTTTTTCATATATTAAATAATGCACAGTTTCTTTTTTCCGCTAGTATATCTTTGTTGTATAACACCAAAAAAGCAACCCTTAGAGTCATATGCAGGAAGAGGGACATACATAACATTTTAAAATTATATGTAACAATTACGGTAACTTATAAACACTGTTATGCAGGAGGAAATAATACAAGTTAAGGAGGAATAACACACCTGGAAAAAAGACACTCAAATTAACAGTAAATTATTTGATTATGATAGATATAATGATAAATAAACTGTACATATGTCATATAAGCGAACAATTTATAATTATAAATCAACTGTACAAAAGTCAAATTAGCGAAAAAAATGCAATTTGGGGATAAAAAATGAATATCTAAAAAATTCTATTTAGTAAGTAATAACAAAAGCCCCTGCGGGATTCGAACTCGCAATGCACGGATCACAAGCCCGACATTCTATCCACTCGGCTATGGAGTAAGTGAGGAAGTCGATAAAATCTTTTTAATAAAATGAAATGTCGTTTCAATCAGAGGTCAGCCATTTCGTGATGATGAGTTATTCCACCTTAAACAGAACTCAAATAGTCAAAATTGGTAAAGCTATGCAACACAAATATATACTGAGCTTAGTAAGGATTTATGTTACCCACCATGATGACTGATGAATTTGAATATATTTTACCTGAAAAGCAAATTTTCCCAATATTTCCTGAATAATGGAACCAAATTGCTCAGCACCATTACAGTATAACTCAACGAGATTTTCTTGTACTGTCAACTTCTGAAAAATAAAAACAGAAGCAAATTACATAAATTTTGTTTTTCATTATGTTCATCAAAACTAGAATGGTTCATTACAAACATACCTGTTCTTCATCAAATATTTACCATCACTATATGAATTTTGCTCTATTTCTTAAGATATTTTCTTCATATATGCATGACAATACAGACTTATACAATCCAGTTTAATAACTTTTAAGTTTGCGCGTAAAAATTTACACACTGAATTTCTAAACTGCTGTTAGATACATATTACTTAGCTTTTAAAATTACTACAGTAACTTTAACTCTATAGTTTTATCAATAATTTTTACATTTTTCATTGATGTTCTTTTTTTACTGTTACATGTTGATTTATCTAGGATTAGTTCTTGATCAATTTAAATTTACACTGAGAGCACTAACTAACTCAAAAGACTTGCACAATGTGACCTTAGACTAATAGCTGCTGTTACCATGGTAACCTTCAAATATATGGAAAACTGGCCATTTTTATGCGTTAGGTTCTAATCAAGAATAATTACATACTTTTACACACTGGATAGTTGATTAAATGATAGAAAGATAGATGCAGAAATAAATAACATAACCCCATGGTTATTTATATGTCCTGCAATGCTAGCTACCTTCATACCCACATGAGGCACCAACGAAAGAATTTTATTGTTCAATTGAAGCATTTCCATATCAACAAACTGAATGCATAGCATTACACTATATAGTGTCACATTTTAGTTCCAGGTTTGTTTGTTTTTTTCTTTTTTTTTTTTTTTTTTTTTTTGCTTTGCCCAAAATTCTTACTACCTGGTTTCAAAGTCATATTTTCAGTTCTGTCATGTTTATGTTTACCTCCAAAAAACCTGAAGTTTCATATTAATAGACTGAAGCAATGATTAAATTATTTGTAACCAAGTAGAGTTTTTAAGTGATTATTTTTTAAACATATTAAACTACTTTTTTTGGCAATCCATGACTGTATCAGCTTAGAAGAAAGAGCTAGTTCCTAATTTGAAGGTTACCATGGTTACTACAACTATATGGAAGCAGGACTGTACATTAATTTCTAATCCAAAATTATGCAACATCATTTTATCTCATTTGAGGTTTCAGTGAATGATGACCTTTCTTTATAATTTATGGAGTACTTTCAGCCAGGTCATGACTCATCTACTAAGATTCAAGTTTTTAAAGGCCAAAAGTAATGAAGGCATGGGCAAAGGAAATTCAAAACACCTCTGCCTTATAAGCCAGAACTGTTACAACAAGAGGTCCATGGGCCACATCGCCCACCTGAGCAACAACAGCCATAATAAAATCAGCTTTATGGAGTCATACAAAATATCTGAACAATGTCGTATAATAAAAAAAATTCCCTGCACATTCTTATGTTTATCATTGAGCCCCTTTGTAACAGGATGATTTTACAGTCATACCACATATTGAGCATTGTAGTTCTCGAGAAGATGATCAGACTTAAACAACTGTCTCTATATGGATTATAAACCTTCATGAAACTTTAAACCCCTTGTGAGGTCCAAGAATTGTCCAGTGGTCATAGTCTAAACAATTACTAGTATAAAGAATCAACAATATGTCAAAATGCTTGAATATAAGTAAAACCATATATAAAAACATTTGAGTTTTTGTGAACAATTTAAATGTATTTCTTTGTAACATTGGACACCCCCCCCCCCCCCCCCATGTGGCCAAACCCTACTCCTGAAGAATACGATCTTGACAAATTTAAATCTAGACTATTTGAAGACAGAACTGACTAAAGTTCGAGCTTTTCTAGACAATTTGTGTTTTATATTTTTCCCTATATATTCCTATGTAAAAATTTGACACCTCCCCCTCCAATTGTGGCCCCACCCTACCCCTAGGGATCATGATTTGAACAATTTTAATCTTCCCTACCTGAGGATGCTTCCACACGAGTTGCAGCTTCAGAGAAGAAGATTTTTTAAAGATTTGAACAAACTTTAATTTACACTACCTGGGGATGCTTCCACACAAGTTACAGCTTTTCTGGCTGAATGGTTTTTAAGAAGATTTTTGAAAAATACCAACAAATTTTCAATGACTTTTAATTATCTCCACTTGAAAGAGGGCGTTGCACTTCACTTTATAAAACTTGAATCCCCTTTCCCTAGGGATGCTGTGTGCCAAGTTTAATTGAAATCAGCCCAGTGGTTCTGGAGAAGTCGAAAATGTAAAAGGTTTACGGACAGACAGACGGACCCCAGACAAAAAGTGATCATAAAATCTCACTTGAGTTTTTAGCTCAGGTGAGCTAAAAATGCTGTAAATCAGATAACAGTTATCTTTTTACATTTCTTTTCAGGTCTTCTTGCAATTTTTCCTTTAGTTCCACCATAAAGGAATTTCTAATGGTACTGGCTGGTAAGTCCATTGACAGCACACAATCCCAAACATAAAACAATTAGGAATTGATCAAAAAACATTGGCTTCAATGAAAAAGAAACTTAAATAATGGACTTACAATTTTAGAGAACTTTGCTTTGACCTTAATATACAGGCATTTTTGTTCAATCTGAGCAAGATTTAGAAAATGGGAAAAAATAATCCAATTGGTTCAAGGTCACTGTACACCATTAAGCCAAAAGCTCTGTTTAAGTGAAGTTTGAGCCAAATAGGGCTAAGTGTAAAGTATATATATGCTCTAAAAAAAGGATTTTTATGTGGTCCGGTTTGATCTTGACCTACAAGTTTCATTTAAGGTCACTGCAAACCCTTTGACCTGACGCTCTGAGTGAAGTATGAGCCAGATTGGACCAAGGGGAGAGAAGATATGCCCTGAACAAGGATTTTTCATATATTTTTGTTATATAGTGAACCACGTAGAAATTTTTAATAGGCGTTAACTCCAGAAAAGTTTCAACATAATGTTTTGAAGAGAGAGGAGTAAATTAGAGATGACACAGATGAGCAAAATATATCTATCAATAGTTATAAAAGGACAAATCAAGGTAAGG
>WFKH01011925.1:48809669-48846283 GCA_016163765.1 Magallana hongkongensis
CCCCCCCCCCCCCCCCCCCCACACACACACACACTTTTTAGGAGCATGTAAAAAATTGAAGTGAAAGGAAGGAAATTAACAATTAACAACAGTGAATTTGAAGAAATTGAAGTTATAGGTACACTACGGTGGATATCTTAATGAGCATTTTTATTTAGGATTAAGCATATCTGTATATGTTAACACGGGCTATTTATAACGGACCAACTAGGCAAAAAAATGCACTTGATCATTTATAAAGAACAACAGAAATTCTAGCAGTGACCAATGTTTTCAATTGATTCATGGGGTCTTATCCAAATAATATTAAAAATAAAGAAATATATGTACATGTAGCAAAAAACAAGAAAGATACTACGATCAATTCATTCTCTCTCAAATTAAAAATATACCGTTTTCAAAAAATATACCGGTTTATTGCATAATTCTTATCTACTCCTGTATGTGTGAATGTAAAATATTATACAAACAAAATCTTAGGAACTTCCTAAGCTTGAATGATTTTGTTTAGCTTAACTTAGGTAGGGCACAGAGGTAACTGAGACTTTTGATGAAACAAACATAAAGTCCTTAGTATGACAAGTTAAAATTTACAATGAGCAAATATTCTGAATATTTTACGCTTCTAAATTTCAAACAAAAATAAGTTTGACCAAGCTCAATAAGCTTAAATTACTGAATTCTGGTATTTCCTTGCTGCAACATTAAATTGATAGGATGAACAGAATCTGAATTATACAACGTTCTTGTTTGATGTTAATAATGATTCCTGCTTTAATTAAGTGATGCAAATCCCATCTGCTCAGCTGTCTGGCTTAAAACAAATAATATACAGCTGTGAACCATTTTCATACTCAAGAGAATGACCGCCCGATAACAATAGCTTTGGGATTTGATGTGAAGTGTTAAGATCTTCCGCCATCCAAAAAAAATTGCAATGATACCAATGTGTTTAAGTTTAGAGCAGAAATTGAAGAGTATATTGATGTTTTGTAGATTCAAATCAAAGTCATGCTTATTTAATTATCCTGATGGATTCTGTAAATGTTTAAACATATTTAGGTAACTATATAGGTATAAATATCCAAAGAGAAATATTTGTTGAACAAATCTCTCTCTCTCTCTCTCTCTCTCTCTCTCTCTCTCTCTCTCTCTCAAGTTAAGCAGGGAGAAACTGATGTGACCTTTAATATATATACTGGGTATTTCTTCTTAAAGAATGTCAATACTTAAATGTATGTTTTGAGAATTTATGTGCAATTAACAAAAAAAAGCATCACAGCCAGATCTTTGTTATGAAATGAAATAACAGGAAGTTATTAATTAGCAATGATGAGTTAAAATGCAAATATGTATCATACATAGATTCTATAGAAGATCTGGACATCCCCCCTGGAAGGAAATCAATGGGGCCACAGAAAAGTTAAGAAGCCACCCAGCCAGTCAAACAGTATGAACAGAAGATAAACAGAACAGAAGATAAACCTTGGCTATTGTCAACCATGTATCAAAGACTGAATTAAGTGAAAGGCAGCTTTCAGGAAAATGCAGCTCTACTTGGGAACTCAATCCTGAATTTGATGGATGCGAGCTTTATGTTTTTAAAAATTATAAAAACATATGCACTGAGACAATTATTAATAAAGTTAAATTTTTAAATATATAAACATCTAATCTAGTTACTAAATAAACTTGATATTGAATATTAAAAGAAATATTAAATTGGTATTCTTAATTACATGCCTTTGTACTTTTATTGAAAACAATTAATTATAATTTGATCTACAATACAAGATCAAAATTTGACAATTTCAAATGTTCGGGTTGTTAGCCATTTTTATTACTTTTATTATAAATTCATTAAACTGGCTTGGTATCTACTTTTATAATATTAGATTCGATAATGTTAAATGCCTAGTGTTGTTGATTATACATACGAGGAGCGTTTAATAAATAATGTCATCGTTGTTACAAAAATAACACAATAGGATATTTTTTGTTAATTTTTTAATGGTAACATTCAAAATACTTTCCTTTAACAGACGCACTTAATTACAACCGATTTATTCAAGCATTGAATGCATTTATTTATATAATGACTTTTGGGAAGGGTATTCATATACAGTAACTGATAAATGGCAGAACCCGAAGCATATTCCTTCAAGCATATATACTTCCTGACTTTGATTTAGGCCTAAGAAAAGATTTGAAATGGTTTGTTTCCGCTTTTTCGACCGACTCTAGCTTTTACCGCCAACTCAAAAACTTTTTCATAGAAAATTTTGACGAAAAATCGTTTATTTTCGTTTTTATCTGATTTGGAAAATTTTTACTCAAACTTTGGTCAGAAAAAACGCTTGTGGCATTTACTCTTTTCAAATCAGTGTAACTCAAATGTTTAGTTTCAAAATTGCTGTTTGTTTCCATGTGTTGTACATAATAATGCTCTCATCGCTGAAAGAGAAAGAATCTGATATGTAAGATTGTTTTGTTTTCTTTAGGCCAGCTTATAAGTCAGGAAAGATACAAAGTATTTTTCATTTTATACCATTCAGCAGTGTCAGTATCAAACTGGCACGTATAAATACTGCTTAATACATACTGCAAAAATGGGGAAAAAATATTTGAAAAAGTAAAAAAAATCTGACCTACCGACCCTACTTTTTTCAGCATAAAAGCGAAAAAGATTAAGGGAATACAGGACACTGATCACTGGACTTTCATTGCAATGATGCTTTGATATGCTAACTCTATTATGACGTCATAATTGATTTGATTGTATAATGCTATGATGTCATTTATCCTTTTTGACGTCATACAGGATTTGATAGATCTTTTTCCCCGTACTTAACGGCTCCTAAGTAATCATTGTCACAACATGAGTTGGGGAAAATTTAACATTTTTAATTTTAGAAGTGTAAATGTACAAAATCATAAGCGGTTAATATAATCAGATATATATTCTGATTATTATTCTGTTTTTGTGATGGTTCAAAACAGAATTTGTTACAAAAGGTCATACTTCCAGAATAGAGGTAGGAGTGATTCCTATTGTAGTATCTCCCTTATATGCCGAGAAAGTTGCCATGAAAATCTTATAAGTTAGAAAGCACAAACTAAGGTTGATATATGAAAGTTTAAAAAAAAAAAAAATAGAATTTTTTATGTGCCATCACATTTTGTTCAAATTTAAAATCAAAAACTTTAAAAATTTGAAGTGCTGATTTGAGCAATATTTTGATAAAATTATGATATTGCTAATTAAAAAAGCCAATGTTGTAAATAATTTTAAAATTGGTTTCCGTTCTAAAATTAATGAATATAATTTGCAAATAAATTCCATCAAAAAAAATAATTATTGCAGATAATTGAAATTGCTAAAAACAATTCATAATGCCAAAAAGGGGGATAATCAGAAATCAGAACCAGACAAGAACGATCAAGAACTAATACAGGTAAGAACAGCTTGTTTATTTCCTCAAAACTCAGAACAATTATCAGTGCCAATTGCAGGGAGAATAACATATTTCTATCAGAATTGGAAAGTTCTTACGAGAGGCCAGTGGGTATTGCATATAGTCCAAGGCTTAACTTTGGACTTTGATCAAACCCCATTTCAAAACCACCCCCCTTTTCAACCATCTTTAAATCAGATCAAAACAGATCTAGTCGATCAAGAAATAAAATGATTGTTAGCTAAATGAGCAATTAAAGTAGTAAAAGACTAGACTTTGACCCGTGCAAAGGCAATATATACATTTATATATAGAGGAGGTAGAATATTTTTATATTTGGCTTATTAAGCGACTGATTGATAAAAATTCAGGTGCCTGTGACCCGTGCGTGCACGGGTTGAAATTGCATAAGATATCGGAATTTACGAAATAGATACATCGACATACCGTATTGTTGACATTTACATAACCAAGCTTTAGGCCTACAATAATGCTATTAATAATTTCACTACACTCTGCTTAGTTAGAATAATCTAACTGTGTCTCGGGACAGGCCTTCACCACAGTTAAAATGGCTGCCATATACCCGTAATATATGTAGCCAAAAATTGCAGAATCGCTCTGAAACGATTTTGGAGAAAATTAACGAAGCTGCATTGGAAATAACAGTCAAATTATTCATAACAAACCATTTTGAGGCTGTAAATACCTTTCATCTGAAAATTTGACTCATATTAATGTTGTATTCAACACTTTTTTCATCAATTTTTTTTTTCATACCATGTTGACATTCGGAACTCTCGGGATTTTTCATATTAAATGCACTGAGTTGGAGTCATCTCCCGTATTTTCTTTGATGAACAGAATATATAGCAAATTTCCAATAAAAATTTACACGTATTTGTATTATCGTTTCTGAGTTTATCCATGCAAATGTGATATTGTGGAAACATGAACTAAAGAGACTCCCGTGATTAAGTGTGAATGTAATGCGCATGCGCAAGATTGTAAAATCAAAAAAATCCAGGTGATTTCCGGATTTTTAAAAGTAATTTTTGTTGATTATTAATTAGCGAAGCTTGAATGAGGAAAAAATAAAAACAAATTGGTAATCTTCAAGTACCAATGATGTTTAAAATATATAACACAAAAAAGAGTACTTATCCGCCTTCTCGGTATTAAAGCCCAAAAATTCGAGTCTATTATTTTAATATAGTAGTATAGATGAAAAGGGTTTCTTAAGCTATCTATTTCTGAAACAGAAAAAAGGAAGGGGGCAACGCCCTGCTCTAAATCTAAAGGAATTAAACGGGTTTCTGAAATACCTAAATTTCAAGATGAAAGACATTCATTTAGTAAAGGATATAATTCAGGAGAGAGAGTGGCTTGTGAAATTGGATCTAAAAGATGCATATTTCACAATACCAATTCACAAAAGTTTTCAGAAGTGTCTGCAATTCAGATGGAAAGAAGAAATTTATGAATTTACATGCCTTCCATTTTGAATATCGGTAGCGCACCTTGTTTTCACAAAAATGATGAAGGCTTGAGAAAAATGGGTGTTCGAATGGTAGTTTATCTAGTTTGGACGACATACTCATTATGAATCAGTCGAAACAAGGAGTTCTGACCGATTGCAAGTGCGCGATAAATGTATTAGAAAGCCTCGGTTTTGTCATGAATTACGAAAAATCAGTGTTAGCCTCATCCAGTGTGATGTAATATCTAGGATTTACAGTATATACAATAGAAATGACACTGACACTTCCAAAGCAAAATAATCAAAAGAAAAAGGAGCTGATTCGCCAAGTTAAAACAATCAAGTGTCGATACGTTTTCTGTCAAAACTGATTGGGAATTTAACTGCGTCCTTTCAAGCGATAATCCCGGCTCCATTGCATTACCGCCACTTGCACTCAGAGAAGAACATGGTCCTAAGACAGGGAAGGGGCTACAACACAATTGTGACCCTATCCGATCAAGCCATAAACGAGGTAAACTGGTGGGTAAATCAGGTAGAGGTGTGGAACAAGAAGTCCCTTATAAATCCCAATCCCGCAGTTCTAATTCAAAGCGATGCAAACAAAAAAGGGTGGGATGCAGTATGCGAGAAAGTACGCATAGGAGGGTTTTGGCTGCCAGGGGAGTCTCAAAACCACATAAATGTTTTTGAACTTTTAGCGGTAACGTACGCGGTAAAAGCATTTCTCAAAAAAAAAATCGGATCTTCAAGTTCTAGTTCAAACCAACAACAAGACCGTTTTAACGTATATAAACAAAATGGGGAGAACCCAATCCGCTTAATGCAATCAAATTGCCTCGATCTCTGGGAATGGTGTCTTCAAAGAAACATAATAATAAGAGCAGATCATATACCAGATCAAAATCTTATAGCAGACTGGGAATCGAGGCATCATTTGGATACCTACAATTGGATGTTGAACCCAGAATTGTTTCAGACACTTTGTCAAAATGACCATAGATTGCAATGTAGACCTTTTTGTCGATCGAACAAACGCCCAGCTACAGAATTACATGAGCTGGCTCCAAGATCCCCATGCAGTAGCCTTCGATGCTCTTCTCTATCCACGGAACAGTATCAAGGGCTATGCCTTTCCCCCGTTTTGTCTTATAGCTCGTTGTCTCAAAAAGACGAGAATGGAAAAGACGACGATTCTATTAATCGACCCTGCTTGGACAACCCAACCGTGGTACGCAACTCTCCTAGTGATGTCTGTACAGAACCAAGTCCCCCCCCCCCCCCAATCCACCCGCAAACTCTGATAGCCCCGGACGGTCGGTCAGATTCACCCGCTTCTTCAGAACGAATCTGTACAACTAGAAGGCTGGGTTGTTTCAGGAGTAATCTTAGATCGTATTCAGAGGACACTGAAAAACTACTTTTCAGTTCCTAGTCAAAAGAACAAACAGTTCTTACGACTCAGCCTGGAATAAGTGGACACGCTGGTGTCTGGAAAGGCAAACTGGTCCCTTTTCGGTATCTATAAGTTCTGTAATAGCATACTTGAGCTACCTTACATCATAGGGGTTATCAGTATCGTACAATTAACGTTCACATGTCCGCTATTTCATCCGTACTTCCCTTTGTAGATAATTTACAAATTTGGTCAACATTATCTTGTCAAACATCTTATTAAGGCAATTTTGAAAGAAAACCCGCCTTTCCCAAAATATACCGTTTTGTGGGATGTAGATCTTGTACTTTCATATTTGAAAGACTTGCAATATAACAAAGATTTATCTTTAAAAGTATTATCCAAAAAGTTAGCTATATTGTTAGCTAATTGCAGCCCAAAAACGTGTCTCTGAATTGGAACGTTCAGATATACGTTTTATGAAATTAACACCTGAGTATGTTGTTTTTCGTTTACCAGGTATATTGCTTGAAACTAATGTCTATATAGCAAAGTCAAGAGCGTAAATAAGGGTGTGGGTGTAGCGGGATTGCAATGTTATATCTTATGACTTTTCTTCGTATAATCATATCAGGCGCTACAGCGCCTTCATGAAATCTTAAATTATACTTCAGAAAAATCATAAGATATAACATTGCACGTTCAAAGCTCACAATATATTAGTTTCAAGCAAATTCTTTTGTATGCTTTTAGATAATGATGTGGATGTAGCCGGTGTTCCGCCTTGAAAGGATTCCTGAAATTATTACCTGAGAATGTGCGAGTCAAAATTTTGTATAGGGGTATATAGGCTACGAACAACTGATTTTCTTATTTTATTTTGGAAGCTTATGCAATGTTATATCTTATGACTTTTCTTCGTATAATCTAATAGGCTAAAGCGTCTTCATAAAATCTTCAATTTTTTTTTACAAGTTTTCCAATAACACTGGGTTTATCGTCTTTGTTGCTTAAAAGTTAAAAAAAATTATAGATGCAGACACATCTCCATGCTTGCAGATGAAAGAGGGCATTTGTACATGTACATAATGTGTTACATTTTGTTGATAAATAATTCATCTGAATACAAGTACACTTTGCCTACATGCCAGGAGTAACCGTGCTCTATCTTACTCCAGAGACGTAAAATTTCCCTCACCGCCCATACTCCAAATGGTACTCAGTGGAGAATGTACTCCAAAGCTTTTATAATCTCGGATATCAAAGTCGTACTCAGTGAAGCACATACTCGGAGTACAAAGTACGAGTATGAAAAAAAGTTGTATAACCTTGGGGCCTGGTATTTCATTTATCCGAACACGTAACACTGGGCGGAAATATTAAAAAATTCAGGCAAATATATATCAAAAACCTTGAACACTATAGAATGTTCTTCTTTGGTGTACTGTTATAATCGCATATGCGCAACATTCAGAACATTCAGTGACAGTATGGAATTCAAAGATGTAGTGTTTTTTGTAGAAACTGATAAAAATGACGTTATGTTGTTTATACATTCTTTGATAATTTATTAACACTTATCTTCTTTGTTGAATGTAGTGCGGCTTGGATCTACAATAAGATGCAAACATTATGCACTCTGTATGAACGACACTCTTGTTCGAGTATGGCAGCACAACACTATCTTTGCAAGATGACGAGGATACAGTGGACATTCAATCAAAGAACTATTAAACATCTTTTATGTTTTGTTGAGTTCTAACATTTAGAAGTCCGGGCAACCTCAATGCCTCGATCGGAAAACAACCGACCATGACTTACTCCAGTGGCAGTTGAGGAGTGATCGAAACTAATATGCTGACCAAATATTTATATTTATTTTATGCAAGCTTAATTAATATTGTACATGGGCAAATGTTTTTAAACAAACATGACCTAAAGAGCCTATACATTTAATAAAATACATTGATGTGCAATGCTTTATATTCTAGTTATGATGACATTTACAAATCCTCTATTAAAACTATTAATACACAGTTAAATTATATAATTACTTTTCAAGAAGACGCATATGGGTATATCCCTCTAACTATTTTTAGAATCGGTAGGACAACAAAGTAGTGTCTTTAAGCAAAATAGTTCCTATTCTTGCAGAGTGTATATACATTTATTGGGACATTTTATATCATTATGCTTGACACATGTCAGAAAAGAGGATTTGCAATTTTAAAAGCAAGTGTCAAAATTGAATTATCCTTTGAATGAAAGAATTGAAATTGTTTGATGTACACCCTTTCCAAAACTGTGAAATTCCCTACTTTTACTTTCATTTTCAGAGTTTTTCAATACAGATGCATTTTGCCGGAAAAAAAATCTGACTTCACACCACGAAATTTTAACAGGAGAGAGACAATTTGATGAGCTTTTATTCAAGAGGTCCCTCGTTGCTGAACGAAAATTAGGGCCGGAGCTATGAGCCCGAACGTTAACATTACCGCCTATGGAAAACGCATTAGTGGACTATACCCATATAAAATTTGCAAATTTTTTTAAGCTTCTAACTATAGAGAAAAATATATATTGCATGCTACGAAATTCATAGAATGGCTTTGGCCTAAAAAAAAAATAATGGTTTGTTTCCGCTTTCATGCTGAAAAAAAGTAGGGTCGGTCGGTCGGAATTTTTTTCTTTTTTTTTTAAATATTTTTATTTCCTTTAATATTGCAGTATCCATACATGCCAGTTAGATACTGACACTGCTGAATGGTATACAATGAGAAATACTTTTAATACCATTCCTGACTATTAAGCTGGTCTAAAGAAAACAAAAAAAATGATATTATATATCAGATACTTCCTCTGCCAGCGATGAGAGCATCTACAACACATGGAAACATACAGCCATTTTGAAACAAAACGTTTGAGTTACACTGATTTGAAAAGAGTAACTGCTACAAGCGTTTTTGTGACCAAAATTATGAGGAACTTTTTTTAAAATCGGATAAAATCGGAAACAAACGATTTTCCATCAAAAATGCTTTAAAAAAGTTTTGAGTTGGGGGGTAAAAGCTAGGGTCGGTCGGGAAAGCGGAAACAAATCATTTTTTAGGCCTTATTGAATGAACATCAAATTACTTACATAACTTTTGTTTCTGGATCTATGTAAAATTGGCCTTATTCCAAAGTTGCCTTGTAAAACTCTTTCTATATCGCCAGGTTGAAAGTCGGTCAATGAATAATCAGTATTCGGTGGAGTTGTTTCAAACCTTTTGAGATCATTTTTCTCACCTAAGTTTAAAAACGAGATATCGGGCCTAGCTTCAATATCTGCCGATATGGTGCTACTCATAAGCTGCAATTCATTTATCTGTTTTTTTAAGTTGTTCTTAGTCTGTTCTATTTCCTGAAGGGCACCATTCTCTTGCTTTGATACATCTTCAACTGTCTGTGCGCCAATGGTTTTCATCATTTCAACCAGATTATATGTATGTGTCTCAATTTTCTTCTTGATTTCCTCTGCTCTTCTTGTTAATGCTGACTGTTTTGCCATTTCGTTAAAAAGAAACTCTATGTACTTTGGCAAAAGAATGTTATCGATTTTTTCTTTTTGTTGCTTTGCGTTATCTATGATTCTTTTGTAAACCATGGACAACGATTCCACGGAATGACTATTATGAGACTGTATAATGCAATCTGTACATACCGGGTCTTTACAACGGTTGCAATAACATTCTAGTCTCTTTTTTGTATGCTCTGTACAATACAGCATATCTACCATGTTTTCATTGTTTGATATCAAAGATATAATCTCATGGCTCCTGGTCATTTTTTTCTTCTCATGCTCAATTCTACAGTTCTCACAAAGATGGCCTGGGCATGTCTTACACAGAAACTTCGCAGGATTTTCTTCACAATTATCACACTCTTGAAAGTGTTGGGCAGATGATGATTTCTTAGCCATTTGAAGATGTTATCTAACAAAATAAATACATAAATTTTGTCATTTGCATGATCCTTAGACACTATACAATTTAAAAACTAAAATATTTAAGTAGTTGTCAAATAAAATTTGAAAAAATTGATAAAAAATTAAATGAATATCATTTCTAACAAAATAAACATGAATATTTACAATAGATTGAAATTTCATATGGCACTAATCTTTTGTAATGAACAAAAAATTGATCAGTCTAACAAACTAATACTTATTTCGAAATTAAAGAACATCTTTGATACAAATATTACATACAACACATTGCTCCACACTTCCTTTTTTGTGATGACCTATAGAAAGCCGCTGCGATTAACATGACGTAACAAAAATTAGTTGGGCATTTTCAGATGAAATTCTAACGCAGAATCAGATTCAAGAGCATAATGATTTTCATCGGACATTGTAGAGACAAGGTATTCTAATTTCTTTTATGGAACAAAACGGACAGAGAAGCAGAAGAAGTTTATTGAAATTTGACCGTGAATGGACTAAACACAAAAGGTCTGTGATACTACGTTTGTTATGAGATTCAGAAATGACTTATCTATTTTGAAGAATTGCAATTGTAATTTTCAAGAACGCTTTGTTACGATGTCGATCCATAAACATTATCTTACGTGAATCTTAAGCAATGATCATTTATCCCTGCAATTAATTTTATATATAGTAAAAAAATTGAATGAATAAAACTTCGTATAACAAATTACATATATTTTTTTCTTATTTATGCCTAAATCATTTTTTGATTACGATATATTCGGTGTGTTTAGCGTAAGAGTACGTAGAAAAAGTAGTGACCTAGATTATTTGTTATGCAGAAATAACAGCGGATTGCGCAAACAGTGTTATGTAAGGGAAAATATTTTGCAAGTGTAAATAATAACCCATTTCACTAACAATATTATTACATGGATGACACGATATCAATATAACAACAAAATAGACAAATACCTTCTTATAGGGCAGATTAAACACTTACATGTACAGTCCACTTTCGTTTTGCATTGGTTGTCAGGTCACATCGTGCGCAAGCCAATTCATACCTGAATCGTTCAGGTGGCAGGGGATAGTTTTTTTGGTCGAGGAAATGTGAAGCAGATAGTGCTCATATATGTGATTTAATTTTTCAGTGGATTCTTAAATTTGCTAAAATTGGTTTTCATGCAGGGGACACATGGTCCCGACTCTTGAGAATTTTTAAACATTTCAGAATAAAACAAGTACAACTTACATATAGCACTATATAGAATAGCCAGGGACGGTCTCAAAATTTTCTGAAAACATTGCCCTTTTTTCAAATTTTCACGGGTCCAACAACACGCTCCAGCCCCGAGCAACTGCCATAAACTAACATATAGGATAGGTAGCTTAATGTATACCCATGCAAATAATCACCAATTGATGGGGGGGGGGGGGGGTCAATCACCTTCTTTTCGAGTGACATTTCGTGTTCTGAACCCACCCTACTTTTCAAGTGAAAATTTTGGCCACAGTTTCGCATTTTCATTCCATATCTGATGAAAAGTGCTACCAGTATTAAAGTGTCACATATCAATGAAATTGACATGAGCTCCTCTATCCACAAAATGAATGCAATAAATATTCTAGCAATTTATACCCCTCAAATAACCAGCCAAACCTCAGGTTCTCCCTTTATTTCAAAATTTTGACCGGGTCTTTCGTTCGAAACTATCCCCTGCCACCTCATCTCGTGCACGAGTAGTCAACCCGTACATTGTATAGGCATCACCATATCCATGTACACAGTTGTACCCATTTTTTATTTATTTATTTTTTTTGGGGGGGGGGGGGGCTTCTTCAGCATTGGATTGTTAACGAATTAAATTTCATTTGTTTATAAATAAGAAAGACTAAAACATGAAGAAAATTGATATTTTAGGTAAAATTAAATCACTTGTACTATAAGTTGTGGGTTTTTTTTTTTTAAATTTTTTCAACTTATTTAATAAGGAGGGTCGCGGGTTTATTCTATAAAAATCTCACGAGAAAACATACCCTAAAAATTTGTCAAATCGTTCTTTAGGATTTACAGTTCATTTACCTAGCTGTTTACTGTCCCTTGTTCTTTTTTTTTTTTTTAAATTTGCCTATGTATTTGTATACAGGTAAAACCGCCCAAAACTTAGTATTGTTTGTGGTACTGTTTTGACGCTTTTCTAATGAAACATATTTAAAAAATAAACAGCAAGTTAAAAAGTTCACCGGGATATGAACTTCGATCGTTGGTCACGTGATCAAATCCTATAAAGCCCAATGGAAAAACTTTGATATTACTTACTTAGGAGGTCAATCGATTTTATTTATTAAATAACCTTTTCTCTCTCTCTTTCTCTCTCTCTCTCTCTCTCTCTCTCTCTCTCTCTCAGACGATAAACGCGTGCGATAAGCATTGTGACGTCATAAAAAAGTTCACGTTTTCGTTATTCTACAGATTCATAAAAGGAAGCATAATTGCAAATGTTAATATAGGAAAATGAGCACATTTCTCTTTATAGGGAGTCATTTTGAGAAATCGCAAATAACTTTTTTAAACAATTAAAACGAATTTATCAACTGTTTTGATTCTTTGCGTAAAGAAAAGTGATTTAAAAATTATTATGTATAAAAATTATATGTGATGTCGCAATCATTTAATATTTATTAGTTTGATAAGATATTGCCGCTTCTGATTGGTCGAAAAATGTCTTTGATACCTGCATAAATAAAATTTTGCCGGATCGACTTTTCTAAACTGTTCTGATTAAACACTATTTATAGAACGGGAATTTCCAAAATAAACGCTGTCAACAAAATGTAAAGTTGTGTCTGTTTAATTGTCAACAAACAAAATACAACACTATAAAGAAAAAAAATTAAAAGTTTAACCTTCAAAAATAAACAATACACATTATTTAATTCACTAAATAGAAAATTAAGCGTCTTCTCACGATTTTCTCTGCTTAAGATCAACGATCAACATTTACGGCGAGGCGGGATGCTCCAATTCCAGGAATAATTTTAACGAACATTTAGGCCTATACACTTTCACTGTAACACTGCTGTTCAAATTTGGTAACGGCGAGTTTTAAATTAACACACGTACTTGATCGATCATCAGAATAAGCATTGTAAGGTAAAGCTATGAGTAGTGCTTCAACTCCTTCGGCGTATTCCAAGCGGCAGATATATCATTTAAGTACCTCATTGTCTATCTAATTACCACAACATATACAAAATTTACACATACATACTATTCTTTGTCGACATATCAACTATTTTCGTCCACGATCGCGTCTCCGTGCATGGTATGCACAGTTGTATATTCTAACGATCTAACTCACATCAAACATTATGTTAAAGAGGTTCGCTCCTTAGGTTTTAGGTAGCCATTTTGGGTCACCTCTAGTCTGAAAATTCTGCATCACATATTAATTCTTGTAGTATATTTATATTTTACAATGCCAAATAAAGTATATTGAATAAAATTGTTTTTAAAAAATTGCACTTTTACAGAGTTTAGTAAGGGACTATATTTTGTGGCGGAAGGTTTTTGAAGAAGGAATTAAACAATTTTCATAACTCACTAGTTTTAGAGTACTGTTACTTTAGTTTTCCTAATTTTCAGCGCAGACCAAACTTCTTGATAGTTTGTGTATTACAATATATTTATAATGTTCTAATAAACATATTTAAACAATATTTTGATATTTCTATCGATATAATTCGGCATATTTAGCTTATATTTCTTAGGAGTTAAGAAAAAATTAACTCCAATTTTGGCCTAAAATTAGCTTATTTCATGCTATATCTCAAATTTTTGAGATGTGACCCCTACTTGTTTTACTTTTAAATGAGACATTTAATGTATGTCTATTTGTATGCAAAGTTTTGGAAAGATGACATTACTATAAGTTTTTTTATTTGCATTATAATTTGATTACTCCAAAATTTTAAACATCTGTTGTTGTGTTCATTATGAACTGGCCTTTGAAGCCACCAGTAAAGCAAGATTTTTTAAGCTTTGACTTAGATTTTACTTTTATAGTCACTACATGTGTTCAACTTCATACTTTATTAAAATCATAACTTAATAATAATAACTATAAATATTTGTTTGATTTCTTCAAATTATCAATTTCTATGTCAAATTTTAGCAAACATTTCAGGAAAATTATCATCTCTGTTTGGGGCCCTATATTTCAAAAAAATGGCATGTGACATGGGTCACAATAAAATAAATGAACATTATAGGTCCCCATCTTTATATCCAAGTGGTTTTCGGATGATTGACATTGCTATTATTTCAGGTGCCAACCTCCTTAAAACCAGTTTAAACGAACCTTGCTGCACAGTGAATAATATCAAAATCTATCGCATGTATTTTCCTTTCGTTATCAATTCAGCCGGTTGAGATTTCAACTTTCTATTTGTGTTTAATCCATTACATTCAGCTCAGTAGCTCTGCATCAGCTGAAGGCGCATCCATTTTGAATATTGTTGCTGTTATCGTTTTGTATTCATACTTCCGCTTCATTTACATTATTTACATTTTTTATCAATGGCAATTCACATTTTATGATTTTAAAATGTGTTATTAAATGATAAGAAAAGAATTGATCGACGTATCAAAGGAAAAATTCAACGCAAAACTTTTTCATCAATGCGCTAGGCGCATCAATTTGATGAAGTTTTCCGGTCAATTTTTCTTTGCTATTTTGTTTTATGTTTCTGATTATACTACCCAAAATCGACACAGATCCGTATTAGACGTCATGAGTACAAGTTCAGGAATCGAACCCGGGATCCCTGCAACTCTAGTCAGGAGCTCTACCACTGAGCTACCCAGACCGATAACCAATATGCATATAGCCCTAACTACTACATATACACGTTTGTAAAAACATACACGTAACATTGTAACAGTTTAAGTGATAGTTTTCCGAGTGATTAGAGCACTTATTACAATAAACTTGCTTAAGGTGGAAGGCAACATCGTCACAACATGTCTGACATCCGTTTGAAACGCAATTTTGTTCCGAATTGATAATATTATGTCGTGGTACAAAATAGTTACATTGTATACATAGTTTAATTTTACTCTTCTAACGAAGGAGATAAGATAGGAAGGGAATCACCAAAACGCTTTGAAAATACAGTCGCACCTGTTTTAAGAGGCCACTTGTGGGACAATGACAAACTGACCGCTTAAGACAGGTGGCCTCTTATTCCAGGTTTCAAATTAATGAAGAAAAAACACGAAGTATATTCATTTTGGCTCTATTGCACAGATTTATTAATAGCATCTGTAATGGCGGCGTACACGGAGATGGTGAATGCGCATGCAGCTCGGATTGCTGAATAAACAGTTTATATTAATTTTAAATGGCCGTTTTAATTCAATTTATCTATCAAGGGATTAAGGGCAAAACATTTTCTGCTAAATACGCCCAAACAATAATTTTCAATTGATTAAATGCGGTTAACAAATAGAAGTAGCGTTTCCGTACAAAGGCTATTTACTGAACTACGATAGCCAATGTTTTACCTGTTAAAAAAAGTGTCAAAATTCTATTGGGATGTAAAATAAGCACCCCTTTAATTCTCTCAAAGAAATTTTATAGAAAAAAGGTGCGTATTATCGGCAAATTGCTGTATATGTTAAGCTGTTAAGTGCAAGACTGGCCATTTAATAACTTTGTAATGAAATATATAAATACAGATATATAAACAACACAAAACAGGTATTATAATCAATTATCTCATATAATCTCAGCAGAATTCAAATTACACGCTCAATTATTTGTCATTAACTCATTATCAGCTGTCGAAGTTTGGCTTCTTTCGATACGGGGTCACATGTCAGAGTCAGAAGTCATGTGACAAAACAGACAAAATGGCCGTTGAAAACAGGCATGTTGAAACAACGGGAACCAAAAACACTGGCCGCTGGCCGCGTTAGACAGGTGGCCGCTTAAATAAGTTAAAATATAGTGAAAAACTAAACGGGCGGGATTGAAACTGGCCGTTAATGGCGAGTGGCCGCTGATTAAAGGTGGCCGTAACAGCAGGTGCGACTGTATGTCGGTTTTCGTCGTGGTTAAAGCTTTCAACTAACATTGATAATCAGATGTTTTGTACGGAAAACGTGAAATCTTATTATAGTATACTGTTTCCCTCCTATTGGCAATACATTTTTGTCATGTCATCTGCAACAGGCAATCGTACATATGTGACGGTAAGCAGATATAATATTTTCCCCAAAACTATATATGAATGATGAATATAAAACTAAAGTACCTGAGTACGATCTCTTCAAATTGATCCTAACTTCCCAATGTAAAACATTTGCAGACTTGCCGTAAAAGTTTGACATTAATCTAATATATTTTAATTAAAATAGATATAGCTAGGTAGCAATAGCATATATTCGCATAAATCACCGAAAATAGCAGGTGTTTGTTTATAAAAGAAAAGAAGATATTCGATGGATGTTAATATTATAGCGTAAACAGTTCATACTCGTATTATTTTCTGATTGAATTGACAATTTAGAGGTAGTCTGCTTCATTCTTACTATTTTTCATTTAAAAAAAAACAAACAAAAACAACAACAACAAAAAAACAACAACAAAAACAACAACAAAAACAAAAAGCAAAAAACAAACAAACAAACCAAAAAAAAACCCAATCAAACAAACGAACAAATAAAAACAACAACAAAATAACGAAGAGATTCCCATATGTTGTAAACATTCGTTTTAAGTATCAGAAGAGAACTATAAGAGAAGGGAATGCATTAATTGTTATAAAAAAAAGTATGTATACTGTAGATGCAGATAAGGATTTTTTTTTCAAATACGTTGACATGTATGTAGGACTATTTCAAAACTACAATATTTGAATCCTTGTGCCCAGCTTTTTTGAAAATATTTTGTTATTGTTAATTTTGATTTTTTTTATACAAAGGATGAGAAAAAATACATGTTTCATGTATATGGCAATTATGTATTCCAGAGCTCATGTATAAAACTCCTACAACTCAATTCCGTGAATGATTGTTTCCTCTCATATTTTACAGTCGTACAACTGAGTCTGCTGGATTATAACACCATTATGTCAACAGTGTGGGGATATGTCACGTAGCCTTTCAGTGTTACATGTGTATCACCGCACCAATCAGAGAAGGTTTCCTAGGCGTTGCTATTGGATGGTAAGGCTTAAATCAAGAATTTATAAGTTTATTCTAATTCATTTCCGTTACAAAGCATATCACATGTAATCAAATTTGTACTAAATACAATCATCATTTTAATGAATAAAAAGTACATATATTGTATATAGATAAATTCAATAGTAAACTGCTTGTTTTGGTGTTTCTTGCAAAAATAACATGCGTCAGAACAAATATCTCTAGCAAGAATGAAGTAACACTATCGAAGTACATGTACATCTATGTAGTATAAAACTATAAAAATTCAAGAACCTTATGTCAATTGAAAGAATTTATGTAATTAATTAACACAGGGTATTCATTTGGATTCTGTTCCACATCGGAAGAACAGCTCTTCTCTACTTTGCAGTGTAAGCAATTATCTTGTGATAATATAATAATATAATTTGATCGATTTACACAAATAGTATATGCAACACTTACATGATGTGCAATTTTTACTTAAAAAAAATTAAATTAATCAATTTAAAAGTATCTAGACCACAGTTATCGAGGAAATATAAAATTGGTTTTTTTTAAAGATTGCATGTTTTCAAATTGATTCACAACAAAATAAAGATAAATCCCCATTTTATCAATGTCTGTTACATGTACCAGAAACATACACTGTTAATAATTCCCTTTATTTGATTATTTGAATGTAGTTATTCATACATAATATTTCAATGTGTGCAAAAAATGATTCATTTAATTCATAGACAAATATTTGAATTCGCCGGTACGTACATGTAAATAATGTTGTAAATATGCGTATTTATTTTGAAGATTCAAGCAAAGAAGATCAATTTAGGTCATCTTTTTAGGGCGCAGAAAGATACGGCTTAATTATAATTCATTGGAACAGAATTTCCGAGCTAATGAAAAGTCCGCGGGTTCTTAACCAATCCAAAGAAAGATCATCGGGATGGATAAATACAGTAATTGATTGAAATCCTATTGAAATGCTTTTATTCTCATTGCAAAGACCTTAGACATATTTCTGAATATAGAGATGAAAGCTCAAAATCACGCGCGCAAAGAGAAACGTGGCTTTAATTGATTGAAGGAACAACAACATTTCAAAACATGAAGTAAAATCTACACACAAATAAAGCTATTTTTATATTTATAGGATTTAAAGATCAACAAATGTATATTCTTTATTTCCAGTTCCAGGATTACATGAACAACAAGTGGTTTTTCTCTATTAGATTCATTTTTTGAGTTGGAATTGTAGTAATGTTTTAAGGATGGTTCAGGCTATCATATTAATAAACAAGAAAACGGTCCCGTCTAAAGAAATATCTATTCAAACAGAAAGTGTTGGATTGTGTGTTCAGATCTTTTTTTCAACTATACTTGTGAACAGTACTTTTCCCGTTTAAGACAAAGAGCACACGGCGGGTGTGACCGGTCAGCAGAGGATGCTCACCGTTGGACTTTTGATTTAGAACACAGTTCGTTATCGCCACATTTCATTTTTATTTTGGATGGAAAACAAGTTGAATTTCTATGGCTTTATATAACTATCTTCCCATATGTCCGTCTGGGATAAAACATATGTTTACATGTGTATCTGTTGTGTCTAAATGACTTACCTGAAAGACTATCCAATGACTTCTTTGTTTGCCTTGAAAAAATTGCGTCCCGAGAGTCAGCTTTCAAACCATTTAGGAATTATCCTATAACTTACCTTACCTTAACCTTAACTCTCTCCGTGCCAGGAGGCACATAAGGCTTGAACATTTGCTTTCCACATATTGCGGTCTGAAGCCTCTCGTCGCACTGTGTTCCAAGATATCCATCCCGCCATGTTTCTTTCTGCCTCCACCATCCGTCGCAACGTTGTCTTTGGGCGTCCCCTCTTCCTTCTTCCATCAGGCCTCCACCCTAGAGCCAGAGAACAGTCATCTGCCAGATCTTTTCTTAATATTTGGCCGATCCAGTTCCATCTCCTTCTCCTGATCTCTATGCTGATGTTACGAATTTCTGCCATCTCCAGTACAGTCAGGTTTGATATGTGCTGTTGCCATCTGACCTTAAGGATCCTCCTTAGGCATTTTGTCTGGAAGGATTCGATCTTATTTTCCTCTGTCTTTGTGAGTTTCCATGTCTCACATCAATATAACAATACGGAGAGGACTAGGCTTTTGAAAATAGAGACTTTGACCTTTCTTTTGATGTTAGTAACCTTCCAAATGCTGTCTAGCCTCCTGAAGGATGCACCAGCCATCGCTATTCTCCTCCTGATGTTGGCTGTGCCTCCGCCGTCCTTAGTGACATTGGCGACCAGGTACATGAAGCTGTCCACCTCCTCAACTTCACTGTTTCTGACATTCTGGCTGGCCTCACTCTTGCTGTTGACCTTCAGCACCTTGCATTTCTTAGCATTAAGCTTCAAACCAACCTTTGCTGAGTTGTCTTCCAGCTTTGTTGTCTTGCACTGGAGATGGTTCATAGTACATGACAGCAGATCAATGTCGTCCGCGAAGTCGAGGTCTTCGAGCATGGTGGTGAAGTCCCATCGAATTCCAGTTCGTTCTTCTTTGATTGTCTGCTGCATCACCCAGTCTATTATCAGAACGAACAAGAACCCTGACATGCAGCAGCCTTGTTTTACGCCAGTCATAACAGGGAAAGGGGCTGTGGTCTCATTGTCATCAATCACGGAGCATTTGAAGTCTTCGTATAGTGCTTTCACCATTTGGATCAGTTTGTTTGGTATACCGTACTTTCTCATGATGATCCAAAGACTGTCTCTGTGCACTGAGTCAAACGCCTTATCGAAATCAATGAGGTGGCTATACATAGTAGTATTCCACTCATTGGCCTGCTCCAGGATGTTTCTTAGGATGAATATCTGGTCGACAGTCCCTCTACCTCTCCGGAAACCTGCCTGTTCTTTTCTTAGTGTGCGGTCTACGCCGGCCTGTATTCTGTTTATGATGATACGACTGAGAACTTTACTGGCTAGGGGCAGCAAGATTACTCCTCTCCAATTGCCACACTCCTGCAAGTTGCCTTTCTTGGAGATTTTTCAGATCATTCTCTTGGTCCACTCCTTAGGCACTCTCTCCTCCTTCCATATTTGGTCAAACTTGAATTTGAGTTCTTGGCTGGTCTGGACTAGGTCTGATTTCAGCATTTCTGCAGTTATCTGATCTTCTCCAGGGGCTTTTCCATTTCTTAACATCATCAGTGCAGCTCTTACTTCGTGTGTGGAGGGTGGCTCGACAGAGATATCTAGCTCTTCTAGCTTTTCCTGCTCCTCTTGTGGTGGTGATTCTGAAATCTTCCTATTTAGCACTTCCTCAAAGTGTTCTTTCCACATGGCAAGTCTTGCTTCCTTGCTTTTCAGTAGTTCCCCATCTTTGCTTTTTACTGCTGCTGTTTGCTTGTTTCCTTTCCCGGTCAGCTGCTTTTCAATGTTGTAAAGCTCCTTTATATCCCGTTTTCAGCTGCTTTCTGTGATCTTTCTTCTTTCTCTACTATCCACCCCCTCTTATCCTCTCTTACACTTTTTTGGCTGCTTTGTCTTTCTCTCTTTAAGCTTCCATTAATCTTGTCTTGACTTTATCAGATCTTGCTTTAATTTCCTTTCTTCTATCTATTAGCTTCCATGTGTCTTCGCTGATCCAAGGCTTACTCTTTCCTTTCCTGTATCCTAGGATTTCCTCTGCTGAGTTTGCAAAGGCTATCTTTTGTTGTTCCCAATTTTTCTCAATATCCTCATTCTCCTTTTCTTTAATATTGCTAAGTTTCTTTCTCACGCAGTCGTTGTACTTTGTTCTAACCTCTATGTTTTTGAGGCGTTCCACGACCAATCTTGGTCTCAGCTTGCTCTTGTTCTTGAACGTGCTTAGGCGTAGTCTGATCCTGTAACTCGGACGTGTTTAATATTTCAACTCGTAAACCATATTTTTAAAAATTCTTTTTTAATAATTAGAAGTTGGATCTAGCGAGTCTCTATATTCTTACCCCAACCCCCGCCAATTTAGAAAATTACCGGTAAACTGACAATCTTTCCTACAGGATGCTTCTGTTTGCCTAAACTTTTTGGTTTGAAATTCTTAAACCTAAACTCTATTCGCAAAAATGTGTTTAAATTTGAAACGAGAATAAACTCATTAATAAAAACCACTTTTTAGCACACAAACAACATTTTGATGGGAAAAAATTGACCTGTTGACTTTCATAATCATAACATTGAATTAGATTATTTAATAAACCCCCAAAAAACAAAAGAAATATTAATGAACATTTTTAAACAAAGAAAATCATTTCCTTTATCATTAAGTATCTTTTTACGTTGATGACAACAAATTCAAATTGGCCCCTTATAGGATTAATAAGCTTAAAAACTGTCATGTGCTTGTTAACTTGTTTTTTGGAGAGGTAGAAAATTAACATATGATGATAAAGAATAAGCATTTGCAATCGACAATGGTACCCATCTTCACACCCTTATGAACGCCAACGAAAGCAGTCATTGTTTCAATTGATTTATACATGTAGCTACATTGTTTGCGTTTTATTAACAATAAAATATTAAGTTACAGTTATTTGTACAATTAATTTCGAAATAAAACACGAACTTAGAATTTTTGAAAAAAAAATATAGATCTTTATATTTGCAGTATATCTTCTTGTGTTGTCCGACTGCCAAACCACCTGATATCACATTACAATTATTCGATTCTTGTATAATAAAGAAATGCCCTTTTATGTAATGTATATATGTTTTCAGAAATATGTCAATGTTTAGGTGCACGTCAAAAATCTATACAGCGTTGTGATCTTGTTTACCTATATCCTTTTGATGATCAATTGGTTAAAATTCATTCCATTTTGTGTTTGTGTTTTATTTCATCGAGCAATAAGGATCATGGCCACATTGGTCAAGTGTAAGAAACATTATAACACATAAATAGAAAGTTAAATGACACCCGAAGGGATTTGGGATATTTATAATTTTTACGTACGTCGAAGAAGGACTGATGTGTCTAGCAGTCGCATGATTTTAAATTTTGTTTAACAAAACTGAATAGCAGTTCATTCAACAAAATTCTCTGCCACAATAGGAGGTTAGTCGTCCGGTACATTATCCACTTATTAATTAAGATAGGCATACTGTCATCACTAGAATGGCGTTATAGATTATTCAAGACATTTGAACATTTGAACATCCATGTTTTGACGCACAAGTCAAATGTTGTAGAGATACTGTTACCAGCTGCATTAAATCCAAAGGACAACAACTTTGTTTCATGTAGAAGTATTGGCATGTATTTGCTTGTGCATAACACTGTTAATTAAAACAATCACCTAAAACAACGAAACTGACTTTTTTGTATCATATATTAGAATGACATATAATTCTCATCTCCAAATGACCCATCAGTTACGTTATCAACATTAGGTAATTAATCAAATGAAAATAAATATCTACCAATAAAATGGCCTTAATTCGACCGACAGTAGGGGCATCGATACTGAAGTCTAATTTGATCAGTAATTTAAAAAAAAAAAAGGTTTTATAAAACCATATAATTAAAGTCAGCTCGATATCTGAGCACTACATTTATTTATTGGTGAATTAATGAAAAAAGGGAAAGACACTGTGGTTAATAATATGCCACAAATTTTAAATATTTAAATAAATTTGTCTTGAGACAGAATAATCATAGAAACCCCTCACCTATGGGTTGTGAATTACCACATGCGTTGTAGACCTTCTTGCTCACCCTTAACATGTACTTAATTTGCCTGCTAGATGCCCTAGGGTAAAGAATATTTTTTTTTTAAAATAGTTAATATTCACGATTTGACCAAGAGAGCTCCATCTAAAGGGTAATAAATTTAACAATATCAGAAGAAGTGTCTTTGATGCCCGTTATAAGGCAAGCATATTTTCAAAAGATAAAATTAATACTTATCCGCTTTATGACCATTGATCCACACAATCCCACATACAGCACAAAAACCCAGATTCAGGGGTCTTGAATTTCATGTTCTTGTTATAAGCCTTACATGTACTTAGGTTGCATCACAGGATGAAGCATTGCCATTCAGTCAACTGAATGATAACAGAATGGTCTGGAAAGGTGCCTGAATGACACAAATATGCCATTCAGTCACTTTTCAGTTACCTTTCAGTCACCTTTCAGTTGACTGAATTGCAGAGATTCATCCTGTGCATGTTAAAGTAGAGATATCAAACAGTAAAGACAATTATAAATGATTGCACATTAACTAATGACAAGTCAAGCAACCCACCAAACCCCAACCTCCGAAGCAACACCAGTTACCCTGAACCAGGGTCATGTTTAAGAAATCTAGGCAATCCCTTTTTCATTATTATATACATGTATGTACTTGAATTTAGTTTGCTAGCTAGAACCCGGTAGTAGTAAAGAAGAAAGATAATCCATTTATATTGACTATATTACAAATAGCACCCAGCCTAAAACAGAGCCCCTGACATTGGGTCCACGGATTTCACCATTTATGCAACAGTCCTCTTGCTCTTCTAATCATGCACTTACTCACTTACTATGCCTGCTAGAAGCCATGTTGTACATATAGAAAAAATTGTAAAAGAATAAATGCACAATCACTATATAACCCACTAGAGACCTACCCTTATA
The DNA here is from genome assembly GCA_016163765.1 of Magallana hongkongensis. Taxonomy (NCBI): domain Eukaryota; kingdom Metazoa; phylum Mollusca; class Bivalvia; order Ostreida; family Ostreidae; genus Magallana; species Magallana hongkongensis. Next base: position 48,833,852 of record WFKH01011925.1, read on the forward strand.
CCTAAGTCCATGACACTGGGGACATAAATTTCACAATTTCCCGCTCATCATACCTTTTTGCTTAATTGGTCAGCTGAATGTCTAGAAGAAAAGAATTTGAGAAGACTCTTAGACAATAAATGCAATTCACTATGTAATCATTACAGTCTCGCCTTACTACAAAAATCCCCTATTCCTTGGGCTGTAAATTTCATAAGTTTAGTAGAAGACTCCTTACTCACCATAATTATGGACTTAATTTGTTTGCTAAATGTCCAGTAGTAGAGATGAAGATTTTAAAGGAGTGATGCATATTCATTATATGATAACTAGAGTCCCTACCTAACACCGAAGCCCCTGAATGAAGACAATGTCTCAAATAATCAAATTTATTATTAGTTAATCATAGCGTTAACAAACAATGAAGTACATACAATCATTTCTATTGCAAAAAAAAAATAAAGAAAAAGGAAAGATAGAAAACCTTAAATTCCATACTAATAATCAAGCTGATATGTTAAGAAATATATATGTCATATACATAAAAATACATAAAATAAAAAAAAAATGAATATGCCAACCATCAACTTTTAATAAGATTTGTTGCATGGTCCTATATATGCACTCAACTTATCAAACATTTCCACTTAGTTGACCTGATACCCTAGTGTGTGATTTAACTATTCATTAGACCAATCCATGTCAGTTTTACCTTAGGTAAAATTTATTACAATTCCATCTTACACAGACTCTTGTCGTTCTACTTTGATGTATAAATCATTCATCAAGGAGGGATAATCTATGCAACAAATTTATCGTTCGAACACGCAATGCGTGCCTTCGTCAAGCATAGAAATACACTTCTATTCTTGAAAATAATATAAATATATTAATAACACCCCAAATAGCAACATCTCATGTGTGATAAAAAGCCAAAGGCTATTATACGAATAGAAAAAGAATATATAGAATAAGGAGAACAAAAGTTCCATTTCATAGCAAAGATTTTGTAAACTGCAATCAAGTTCTACATGAACAAACCACTGAAGTGAACTTGTCCATAAGTATACATATATATGTATTTGAAATAAGTAATTAAAATCAAGCATAATTTATTTGGTATTAACAAATCACAGATTACACAAAAAACCAAGTATGTGCTCCCAAGGCCACAAAAAGCAATATATATATATATATATAAATATATATATTTAAATATATATATATATATATATGTATATATAAAAAATTATTAAGTTTTTTTTTTATGTTGAATATCAACTGTGCCCTGTTTAACTCCAGTAAAAATGGTAAAGCACAGGGAGCGGCCACGAAATATTGAACAAAAAACAGTAGGTGTTATTACTTGCAAAGGATGTGAATTCATGAAATTTTTTTAATAATGTTCATTTATTACATGATTCTATTATTGCAAATTTCTAATTTATTTTGAACTATTTATTTCAGCATTATTAAATTTATCATTTACTTGTATTCACAAGTATTGTGTTTCAAGTTGAGCGCATTTGTTACTTTACCATATTTTATTTCAATATCAACAATGTTTTTACTTTTTTTTTCATTTCAATACAATGTCTTGTCAGATATATGATAATATGGTTACATTAATACAATATTTATACAAATGTTCATTACATATCAATACTAATACATGTATATACTTATTGTTCAAACTCACAAAAATAAACGTTAGCACATCATTGAGATTAATAAAGATAATGTATTCCAAACCCACTTCAAATTACATAAAAAACCATATACAATACAAATGTAAAATATGCATAGAAATGACATATTACAGTAGACGATACAAATGTTCTGAGAATTTGGGTAAAATCTGATAAAGTTTTCCGAACTAAGACTTTTGCTTGGTCGATTTTTTATGAGGTTTTTCCTCTGTGAATGTTGTGTACATACACAGCCAGACATCTGTTGCTTTTGTATTTCCAATGGTTCCCGGAAGTTGTTTTATTAAATCTGTAACATCCGTTGCATTGTATGTTGTCATCGAAGAAATGTCATAGCACGGAGTTTTGTCGTATTTCAGCAATGTGTCTCTCAAGCTATAGTATAAAAATATCGAATCCCTGAACAATTAAAATATAGCAATAACAATTTCCATTCATCGTGATAGTGCTGATCCATTTCTGGTTTTTTTTTTGTGTGTGTTTTAAGGGTGAATAAATCTGTTATAACGATATATCCAAAGTCCTAACGCATGTATTTATGAAAAGAAAACATTTTGGGTACATGTATATCTCATAACATCTGACAAACTTCAAATTTTTACTTTTCCTACTTTGACAATTTTAACACATCTGTATGGAGCGCCTACTTTGAAGAAGCAAACGGCAATGGACATATCGCTCGCGTGAGCAATAATGGCCATAACTTTGATCAAAACAGCTTTATGAAAAGCTGGACAATTTTATAGAAAATATTTTGTTTTACAATTCCTTTTAAAATTCAAGAAAGTTTTCACACAAACAAGTAATAAGCTATTCAATTAATCCACACCGCCTTTTAATAAACAAATGTGGAAAACAAGCATTTTAGCAGGTTTATTGGAATATACAATTTAATGTGGTACCTGTTTTTATCAACATCAGAATCCTCATCTTCTGGAACATCAATAAATAATACAATGCACTCAAACAGTACTTCAAGGAGCCGGTCTTTTTTTGCTTTGGTAATTCTTTTGCCTTGGAAAATAGTTTTGACTGAGGCTTTTTCTTTTTCATTCATTTCTGCTCTTTTTGCTTTTGGAATTACCCTAAATATGTCCTTTGAAAAAGATAAAAAAAAATTTTTTAAATGCTTACCGGAAAAAAATTAACAATCTCACCTTAGCATCCACATTTGATTAATCGGTATATTGTTCTTCATCGATAAAATATAAATTATAATTTGAAGGAAAGTTATAAAACTTTATTTGGCAGATGAATGTATAATAAATTTCTGATATATGAACAGATGTGTCATTTTATACTGATATTGAAATTTTATCTTCAACGCTTCAAAATACAAAAAGTCTGTAAAGGTTAAAATACGATGTATTAACATTTATAACTTTTGATTTAAAAACGGAAAAATGTTTTAGGAAGAATTCAATTTAAGCATTATTGCCAAAGAACTAGGCACAGTTTCATTTATATTTTGCCCTGTTTTAAAATGATTTTTAAAATTTTCACAAAAAAATTTAAATGTAACATTTATTTACAAGAATACCTAAATTAAATATACATCAAAGATTATAAGAATAATACTTGGTATGTTACAGTTTATAAACCAATTTCTTAGTAAACTAAGTTCAAACAGATTTACTAACATGGAAATCTTTGCTTAATTAGGATGCATAAATCAGATATGCTTGTTACCTTGTACATGTAATTTACATGACTATACTGTCTAGATTTGTATTTATATATATATTACATATAAAATATGGCCTTTTAACTTTAATTGATTTAAAATATTTATTGACAAAAACAGTAATCAAAAATTTGGGAATACTTTTCAGTCATAAAAATAATGGTTTTATAAGAAAACCGCCGATACTTTGTTCAGAGCATTGGAATTGAGGTTATAAATTATCATAACCCGGTATATTTAAAAATTTCTTAATGAAATCACAAACGCAAACATATTCATTTAATATAATGTATTAGTGAGTGTGTTTGCGTTTACAATAATGCCTGTTTATATAGCACTACTTAAAAAAAAAACTTACTTTTGCACCTTATTGCATTTTTCAAGGTTTTCAAAACATTATTACTTACCTCCTTGTATGATGAATTGTGTTTGGTTTGTTCCAAGGAGAGGGCAATCCATAGTGATTGAGCGTGTTTGCAATGACATAGCATTTTATCCTGAAAAAATGTGTACGATACATGATGAAAAAATATCAAACTATATCAGTTATGTATTTAATTTATGTTACACAATTTTTTTAAAAAATGTTAATATTACTAAATACCCCTGTATATACATGTGATGTTATTACCTCACTCTAAATTATTTTTAATTTGCAACATCACCTATTATCTTTACGTAGAGGAAAAATGCCGCTTTGTTTTGCCTTTATTGGGCAAACGCATCCCTACGTTTAGATGGTACAAATTACCTCCAAACTTTCTACGTATCTTTTAGTCTATAAAAAGTGATTAGTATCTTATATTTTTTTGTATCAATTTTTATCACAATCTGGGCTACTTTTTAGTTAGTTTTTCATTTTGTGAGAGAGACGAATGATACGTGGATTACGTAACTAAATTTCCAATTATAAGCGACAAACACTATTTATCGAGACAAAGATCAGAAAATGGTGTAAGCTGCTTGACCATAAAACCTAAAAGAAATCAATTATTTTTATTTTTTTACATTATAATTTCAGGCAGAGAATAATAGTGAAAATACTTAGTCAGATGTGATTCTGGTCTACCTTTAAAACTGGGAGCGGATTTTGTATTTGTAGAGTTTGGCTCAGGTAGGATTCGAGGGACATGCTGATATCTCCTCCTACGGATTTTAAGAAGCTGATAGCGATATCGAGGTTTTTCAGTGAGGTTTTTATGTCTGGGTATGTTGACTCATTGTCGAATATCTTCTGAAAAACTTCGAATGCAAGAGGTTCCTGCAAAAAAAAAAAAAAAAAAAAAAAAAAAAAAGAAGTTAATTATATATTCAGTACAGTACTGTTTAAGTTGTGATAAGTAAAGTTTTAAATAATTTATATATACAAACGTAATAAAATGAAAAAAAAAAAATGAGTTTTGCATTGAAAACAAATATTTTCGATTAAAGTTATAGTTATTGTTTTATACTTTATCTATTACCATTTTTAATATATCTTTTTATCTTTTTCTTTCCCAATCATATACAGATAACTAACTGGTGTAAATCTTACCTGTTTGACTTTTTTTCTCAGCTCTCTAAAAACGATGGCATTTGTTCTTTCACAAGCGTAAGTCATTAGTGGAAACTGAAAATTTAACACATTAAAACAATATATCCTAACATAAAATAAAAAAATAAAATATTAAACTTTATCATTTATATGAATATAGTTGTATCTTTAAAAATATAATTTGAGTTTCTTACCTCTGACAAAGATGACCAAGATATGACAGATTTGGAAAATAGAAATCTATCAATCAGTTGGTTTTCAAGATCAGCAAAAATGTATTCCTGTCTTGTTCCTTTGTCTATTTCGAACGTGTACTGACAATTAGCCATTATCAATGGCAGAATGTCAGTGGCAGGATGAAAACTAATGAGATGCAAAGATGTCAAATCCTTCAAATGGACCAAAGGGAGATCACTGTATCTACAAAAACATATAGTAATAATAATAATAAAAGAAACATTAATAACTATGCAATAATTTGAAAATCAAACAAATTTTAATGTTATCAAGTACAATCCTAAACAACTACTACACCTTTTTATAGTTACTTGAACAAAGTATATGTAAGCTAATAAGCAAAATGATTTAAATCATAAACAACTTACTGACAACGTCTTTCTTTGCAGTATTCCATTAAAAATGTGTTTTGCGTTTGGAGCAAAAAATAAAGCAGAGCATATGAACAAAGGCCACGGTCTTGGAATGTCGGCAGCAGGTAGCCAATATGATCTTCCATGGTGATCTTTTTACATTCTTCTTTGGACAACTGAACCTCTCCTCTCGGAGTTGGGAATACTTAACAATTATATAGCAATCAAATAAATAAAAATTACTTGGTTCACATAAAATTGTAAATACATTGGAATTGAAACAAGGTTATGTGAATTTAAGCAGTTATGTAACAATTAAACAATCAGTCAACTTTTTAGCAGTGGGTGTATTGTTCCAAGGAGTTGCTACTTTTTTTATGACACAGAGTTTAAAACTTTAGTATGCTATATACATTGGTAAATGCATGATTATCACTTGTATGTTCTTTCTGGTTGCCCTGACTATAATTGATTACATTTTCCATTACATTATTTCTGTCATTTGAATGAAAAATGACAGTGAATTTGTTATTTAAGCTTTGATGAAGTCATAAATATGCATTATTCCTCTTCTATCTCCGACTATCGCTTTAATAGCTATCGATTTCTATTTGTTTCGCCAATCGCTATACACTGCCTTTAAGAAGACAAGAGCTTACCGCCTTCAAGTATTTTATTCTTCCGAACACATTATATCAGACGCAAAGATTGCTAAACTAGTTTTTATGAAAAAAAAATACGACAACCAATACACTGGTAAAAGAATACCCAATGAGAGAGTAAACCAAACAATCCGAAATCCAAGCATACTTATTAAAAAAATCCTTCATCATTGAAAATATTTTCTCTGTATCGTACTATTTTTAAATGTCATCGTATACGCACAAACCATGCACTGTATCATATTGTATAATGAATAGAAAACGTATTGTATAGTTCGGATACTGTGGGAATGCTTTCTTTTATTTCCTATTGATTTTATTTTCCATATTCTTTTTAAAAAAATCTATTTACAACAAAGAACATGTACAGTTCATGCATTCAGTAGTTGAATGCTAATTGAATGCCAGAAAGCAACCGACCGTAACTATCTCAACCGGTTTATCCAGTACCAGTTAATGAGTGATTTAGAGAAAACTGGCGATCAAATACTTTAATGAATTCATCTCAGCTTAAAGACTGACCATATGCATCATTTATTGTGTTTATAACAAATTAACTTACATGTAGAAGTAAAACAAACTTACTAAACGTTGCTATGTCTTCTCTTACACACTCCCAGGCTTCTAAAAAGTTATTTACCATCTCCTTCAAATCACTGTTTGGATCTATAATTAATAAAAAGAATGATCTAAAAAATTTTTCAAGTTAATTGAAGATGCTGGCATAAAAACAAATTAACTCTTGTTACAGCAGAAAATATAAGTAATTGAAAATGGTAAATTTACCTGCAGTTAAAGCTTCTTTAATTGAAAAGTTATCTGATCTATCCAGTTTATCCTGATAACAACTGATTAAGAGCCTTTGAAGTTTAATAATGTTTGGAACCCTCCTTATAACCTTTAGGTGACGCTCCTGAAGAGTAAGAATATTTCATGAAATATTTGCTATCACTGAGTTTGAACAGTTTAATGTTATAAAAAATATAGAAAATGGTCTTTATCAACATTAGAACTAATGATAGTAATATCAATGAATGACTTTACTATACAATATCATACCATATTTGGCAATTTAGCGAGATTATTAATAAGTACAAATATTATCTTAACGAAAGTAAGTGCATTGGTGTTGCTAGTAGCTATATATGCCGTTTTTAACGCTGTGTTTGCTATATGTATGTTAGAAACCCGACCCAAATTTTTTCAGTGTGTTGATTTTCAAAAGTTAGAAATTTTCACAATTTATAGAATTTAATTCAAATGTATTTAAAAGTATTAAATATAATTTCCAAATGATTTATTCACTGACTGACCTGAATTTATAGGTACATGTAAAAAATGTTGGCACAGGTAATGTTTATTTTTAAAGTGGCGAATGTTTTAACATTACAATATAACCTACATTAAATCGAATGTTCTCCTTTAATACGATATAGGCGCTTCAGTATGGCGTACACCAAAGAAGATATTTGCTTACCCAAACAAACAGCGCATGGACACCGACACGATTTTTATAGACGTAGTATCTTATTTAGTATAAAATAATATCATTTGTTCATATATGTGGTATTTTAATCAAAACTAAGTTATCCCTTTTGACTGAACAAAAATTGCATACATACCTCTTTCAAAAACATTCTTAGAATCTTGAAGTCACTCTGTGGTGCATGATCTTCCAATGTTTCATTCAGATGGCCCAGTGTTATTGGAGATTTATATCTCCACACTACTGGAATATCCTCAAGATTATCTAAGTTCACCTCTTCACTTGCCTCTCTTTCAACCAGCAATCGCATAAATGGATCTGTAGCTAAAATTAACAGTTTCAACATATTTTACTAGTACTTGCAACCTGAAATTTTATACATAAGTATGTTAATTTGTTTTGAAGGACATGCTTTTTGAGTCAATTATTTCAATTAAGCTACACACTATATACTAATGCTACTTGTTTTAAAAATTCTATAAATTCCGACAAAATTTGGAAATAACATATACTGAAAATATTTTACATTCAAGGTAGTTCAACATGTGTCGAACCAAGCGGTTTTAACTTGTATGCCTGTGAACCCGTACCTGTTTACTGCCGGTATTCTGCAGATAATTTAACGCCAAAAAAGCCGATTATGTACTAGATAGGAAACATTCTGAATCAGTATTTTCACTGATTACTGTAACAAATTAACTTAATCAAGATATTTACGACAATTGGTACAATAAAATCAAATGCTAATATCACAGGGATTTGTCCTTTCTCATTACCTTATCAATGTCCCCACACCTAATAATCTGACACCAATGTCCTTAACTAATGGTCCAGGTTAACAATTTGATAACTACTCTTGGACCAATGCCCCTGGAAAACTGTTCTAACTAAAGGTCCTGGGTACTGCCCTATGACAAATGCCCCAAGACAATTGGACAATCCAAAGGGTCTTGGCTTGGTTTCTAACCAGTTGATGTCTCCAGCTCATTTTACCACTAGTACTGTTGTACAAGCTTATTCAGCCTTTAAAGCCAGGTGCCGAAGGTGCGATGATTAATCAACTAGCGCAACATATTCTATACGACTTATTCATCCCTAATATAGCCTTTCCTATTATATATAGCTTATTCAGTCCTAATGTTTCCTTTACGTAAAATAGACTCGTCTGCTTTCCTTGAGAATCTGCAGTGATCACATTCTCTGGTTCTGCCGACCACTGCCTTATATAAAACATCAGAATGAACAGTTTCATTCAAACAAGAGGACAGGTTCTAACCATAGTAAAATCGTGTATTACCATTTTCTATAATTAGCAAACTTATAACCTGATTCGTCTCAGAGGTTAACTGTATCAAGTACGTCTTAAATTTAGAGGGTAAACAATGACAACTCTAAACAAGAGAAAAATTCTTTTTTCTTGATAAACATGTATATAATTATCGATCCTTTAAGAATTCTTGAAGAAGTGCCCCTAAAAGATGTCAATAATGTAAACCGAGAATTATTCCAATTTTTTTTATGTCAAAGAATACTTTACGACGCTGTAGTCAATTAAATCATTTCCCTACCTATACGGTTGTCTTCCTTGAGGTTTTTATTTAAATTGGATAAAACGTTGTCTAGATCCTGAAAAAAGTGAAAAGTGGGATAGTATAACGATGCAAAATATAATTGTATGATGAATGTAAAAAATTGACAAAAAGATTAAAAAAAGACCCTCAATGGTTCCTCCAAAAACGATTCAGCAAATTGTTTTCCCCATTTGCTTCGCGCATTCTCTGTCTGCAGCTGTCCTACATCACTCTCACTAATATGACCTAAAACCACACAAATAGTAAATTAAACATATTGATTTTTACAGGGCTTAAAGCTCTTTGTTGTTTGTGAAATTCTTAATTTAGCATAAGTAATGCAGCTTTATAATAGTTTAATATCTAACGAGCAAATAAAAAATAAAAACCTGTTTGAGCTTTCGTTAAAGTATTGCAGATGTAGTGTAACAGTAAGTAAATATCTTCTTCACATTTGCCAGCTTCATTCTGCAGAAGTAGCAATTCCTTTTCCATATGGCTCCATAAAATGTCAATAATGATGTCTTCAGAGCCGGTAGAATTTAAAAGTGTGTTGATTACCTAAAAGATATGTAAACCATTTGTCATAATTTATTTTTTAGACTATTCGATCATCACAAGACATTTTACCTCTAACAATTTAAATGATTATTAATATGATCTTACTCCCATTTTTTGAATAAATAGCTTGATAGATTGATATTCCGAAGTCCAATTTCACATCTTTTTGGAATTTGTTTTAAGACTTTAAAATTTTTCTAATCTTATTTTTCAAATCGTAATCAATGTGTCAATTAGAGTTGTGTGCTATCCAGCGAAAAGATGTAAGGGTTAATTTTAGGATCAATTGTGTTCATGGTGGGGAAATGGAATTTTTGAAACCGGCTAAATGTCGGGTGTTTATACAGATAATACTTTATTATGAGAGGCATATGTACAGAAACTATTGCAAAGAAAATTATAAGAAAACTTGTCGTACTGAAAAGAGTGAGATGCTCTAAGCTGCCAAATGCACTACTATACTCTGTCCCAAGATATCTTTGATTCACATTTTGCTTAGTTACTCGATACTCATAAATACTTCTGGGTTCAAAGGATGTTCATTCAAAAGGATTTCTCCGAAACGCCCCTTCTAGTTTATCGGGTTTCAATACACGGCTAAAAATATGACGTCTACGGGAATTCGATTACCTTGGATATTTTTCCTTTCTTCTATTCTGATTGCACTTCTTTCACAGATATGTGCATTTCTTATTAAGAATTGTCCAAATGTGCTGCCTCAATATCATGGGACAGACTATAAAGGTTTTTGTATTTCCACAGTTTACTTATTGCTGTACAGATGTACGTAATAACTACCTTTGGATCTTTAGAAGCACCCAAATACATTGCAATGCGAGTAAAAATTCGCAATATAATGCACTGCATAGGAGGAAGGTAAAAAGCATCTTTTTGTTGCTTGGGTGTGTCTTCTAAGACGAGCTCTTTCTCTGCTGTTTCCTCTCTAAAATGTAAGAAACAAATTAAAAAAATGTGCTCTTTTTTAAAAGACTAAAACCGTGTTAACTATCAATTCGATTGTTGTCATATGTGATGCAGGCAACCGATCAGCTTTATATAATAATAGCAATACAATACGCAAACCACATATTTAAAATACCTGTTTCATGATTCTTATACATGAATATTATACCATATGAATCCCTCTGATAAACCTTGAGTCTTCAATAGCTTATTTCCGCTTTATTACTATCAAATATTAAATTAAATTGAATGAAGGTAGCAACATATTATTGAAATCTGTTTTCACTTGTATTCTTAAATGCTGTGGGTATAAAAAAGATTATTTGACTTTAGAACAGTTTTAGCATGTTGTTTGAAATGTTTAGAAGTAAACGATAAATAAATTATCGATTCTTATTTCATAAAAAATAAATTATTATAAAATAAAAGATAAATTTAGATATATCTATAATACTTTAATAATCATGCCAATTTGTATCTTTAAGCACCACTTTGAAAGGATTTTTTTTAAACAAAATATGTTTTGATAGAGTTTTTTTAACTGACCGCAACAGTACATGAAAAAGTATTCTTAACTAACTAAAGAGAGTTCAGCTACGTAAACTCACACGTTCCTCCAAATATAAATCCTTGCTGCATAATTTGAGATTATGGAGATAATAATGACCCGCCAGCATCGGCGGTGTTCGATTTTTTTGGGGGGTAGGGGGGTGGGGTGGGGCCTGTATGAATGGTGTGATTTTTCAGATCGGAGTGACTTAAAAAAAGGGGGAGATATCATCAAATAACATAATAAATGGAAATAATCGTCTAGTTATAACCAGTGATGAGTGTATTTTTAAACTAACACAACTAACACGTCCTGCCATATCAACTGCTGCTTTTAATTTATTTTTCGGAAAAAAATGGCATAAAAGGCAATATCACAAACGTTTTTTGTTCAGGAAAAAATTATTTGCATTGCACAACTTAAACTAAAAATCAAACCCTTTAAAGTTGTGTAATTTTTATTTAATTTAATTTTTATTTCAAAAATAAATTTAACGATAGTAATACCCTTCGTCCATCTGTTGCAGTTGACCTATTTCGACACTATCTGATATGCAAACATTTGTTCTTTGGATTTCGTCCTCCGAGGAGTCACTCTGAAAAAGATCGTGACACAAAACGATCTAAGTAAAAAAAAAATTAAACACCGTATTTAATTTAAACCGTTCATGTGTGGACAGGTGTATTTTACCACTTTCAATTGTAAAGTATTTTTAAAAACCCATAGATATTATTTTGTAAATTATTATGATTATTCTGTTATATCAGCTTGCATATTTAAAACAAAACAGGTTTTTTGTATCTATTTTGCAGTACATTAAACGTGTAAGATACTTACATAATCTTCATATACAAATACTTGTTCTGCCTCTGCAATATACATATGTGTAGACTTAAAAATCAAGAACTTAAAGCATTCTAACGTGTCGGATCTAAAATTACAATATTGGCGGGTGATTTGAATAGATAAAGCATTGAAAATGGCCGGCGATCTATGCAATACAAATTATCAAGTATTTTGGACAACTACTCCCTTCTGAAGAACAAAAAAGAATATCATAAATAAAATAAAAATAAAAATAAAAATAAAAGTGGAGTTCAACTAAAGCTACAAATAAAGCTATAAACCAATATTCTAGGAACC
>WFKH01011925.1:48848886-48859811 GCA_016163765.1 Magallana hongkongensis
CATTATGTAATAATAGACAATTATAATTTATTACAGATATCTTGCCAGTGTCTCTCATATTCATTATAATTACAATCTTTCAGTAGTAAATATTTTTCTATATAAAACCTATCTTTTATCATTTTCTCTAGACAACCAAAGTACAGTGATGGAGCTGTCGTTTTCTTGTATTTAGATGCAAAAATATACTGTTTGACAGCAAGAGTAAGTAAATTCTGCATTCTATAAAGGTTTCTATTTGTATATTTTCCAAACAAGACAGATATTTTATCAAAGCAAACAGAGATATTAAATATATTTAGCATCCATTCTTCGTATCTTAAGCCAAAGCTCTTTTACATGTATACACTCATAAAAAAGGTGTTCAATTGTTTCTAGATAGTTCTTGCAAAAAGAGCATGATGAAGAATTCAAAATATTTATCTTGAAGAGATATTCATTTGTTGGAACTATTATATGGAGTATTTGGAATTGAAGCCACCGAAGTTTTGTTTCCTGTGTAACTTTAAAAGGAATATTTATGAAAATAGATTTCCATTAGCTTGCCATTTTGTCACTGCTGATATAACTTGTTTACTATTATATACCAGTAATTGATACATATCTTTCCATTCTTTTTCATTTAAAAAAAAAGATAATATTCTTATAGAAGAGGGGATGTGTGGCCCAAAGGCTTTATCAAAAAGTGCTGTACGTTTTGTTCTCGAGGTCACTACCTTTTTAATTCCACAATATTCAATAAAGTTTGTTTTTATATTCATTTCTAAAAATTGCTCATAACTTAAAAATTTTCCATCAAGGATATATAAATCACACAATAAGAAGATGCCTGCATTAAAGTAGTGTTTAAGAAAGATAGGTTTATTTTCTATTTGAATCTTTGGGTTGTCCCATATCTGTTCATACCAAATGTTCATTTTTGTTTTACTAATATTTTCATTAACCTGAGTCCAGCATAGGAAAACTTCCTTCCAGAAAGGATTTGTAATAGCCTTACATATATCAAAAACAAAAGAAGATCCTCTTTTCCACAGATTACCAGTATTACAATGGATTATTGACTCGAGTAATGGAACCCATTTACTATTTGAATGCAATATCTATCTGATCCATTTGGATTTTAGTGCAGTTATGAATTCCCTGTAGTCGATCATATTCAACCCCCCATATCTATAATCTTGAATAACAGTGTCTTTTTTAACTTTATGTATTTTACTGTTCTATAGAAATTCAAACATTTCGCTCTCAAGATCTTTTAAAAACTTATCATTAGGCATTGTCATTGCAAGAACTAAGTGGTTTAATTTTGTTATAATTAGCGTCTTTAGAACAGTATGTCTGCCTATTGGGGTTATCCTTCTTACTTTCTATTGTTTAAGTAATTTTCTAATCTTGATCAGCTTTGGTAAATAAGTTAGGTCAACCATGTCTGCCAAATTTACTGAGAATTTTATTCCAAGCATATATAAGTATAATTTTTCCAATCAAGTTTCATCTTGAGTAATGGAAAACTTCATTTGAAATTTTTTTACTTCCTATCCAAATCATTTTGGTTTTTGAAATATTAATTCTTAGCCCTGATATATTTGCAAAATAATCTAGGTTATTAAATAGGGAGGAATATTAATCTCTATATAGTAAATAATCTCTGCATATTCTTATGTTAATCAGTGAGCCCCTTTGTAACAGGATGATTTACAGTCTTATCACAGATTGAGCATTGCAGTTCTCGAGAAGATCTTTAACAATTGTTTATATAAGGATTATAAACCTACATCAAACTTTGAACCACTTGTGAGGCCCAAAAATTGTCTAGAGGCCATAGTCTAAACAATTTTAAAGAATCACAAAATGTCAAAATGCTTGCATATACTTAAAACCATATCAAATAACACTTAAGTTTTTATAAATACATGTAATCTAATTCTTTTTCCTTTGTAAAATTGGACACCACCACCCCCCCACCCCCCACCACCCCCCATGTGTCCCCCCTACTTCTGAAGATTATGATTTTGACAAATTTTGATCTACATTATCTGAACTGACTAAAATTATAGCTTTTGAAGGCAATTTCTATGTTAAAAAATTCAACCCCCATTGTGACCTCCCCTTTCCCTGGTGATCATGGTTTGAATAAACTTGAATCTACCATACCTGATGATGCATCCACACAAGTTACAACCTTTCTGGCTGACCAGAAAAGAATATTTTTAAAGATTACCTCTGTATATAACTATGTAAAATTTGATACCTCATTGTGGCCCTGCCCTACTCCTGGGGGTCATGATTTTCACAACTTTGCATTAACACTACCTGAGAATGCTTCCACATAAGTTTTAGATTTACTGGCCAAACAGTTCTTGAGCAGAAGAGATTTGAAAATTTCTCAAAATTTTTCAAAATTTTTAAATTATTTCCCCTTGAAAAAGGGCGTGGTCCTTAGATAATAAAAATGTGAAAAGAATACAGACAGACGGACAGACGGATGGACAGACGGACGACAGACAAAATGTGATCAGAAAAACTCACTTGAAAGCGAGTTTTCAGGCCAGGTGAGCTAAAGAAATGCTTCTGCATACATTACTTCAAATTCATCCATTATTTTCAAGTATTAAAAAGTACTTAGTCTTGTCAACGGTGATAATTTGTGCTTTGGTCTAAAAACTGTTTCACTTCCAGTTTACGAGAGTAGCTGCATAGGAGAGTTGATTAAAATCTATTTCTTAAAATGACGTTTCGAAAGTTGTTAACAAAATGTTGTGACAGTTTAGCATCTAATCAATCTGGCACTTCGAACGCAAATCGGATTTTTGTACGCCTGATGCTTATACATATTATATAACCAATATAGTTTTGTCCTATCAGGTGAGCCCTGTTATTCCTTGGCAGCAATTAAGAGGAAGAACTTTCCCTTCATGTCTATATAATATCATTATTCACAGATTGTTTGCTAGATACGCAGGGCAGAGAAGGTGATGTTTGATATATGTAGTAATGAAAGGACAGTACTTGGTATAGTCAAATATCTGCCCCCAATTTTTACCAATTTCAAAGTCTCGTTTCAAAATCAAATCTTCATAAAACATTATACAGAGGATGTCTATCATATTTATCTTGATATTAGTTATCATTGTCCAAAAGCTGTTCATCTATGACGTCATCAAAATAGGCTAATTCCCGTATTGCAAACTAAAAAATATATTGTCAACTTTTCTTCCTATTTTGTCGTTGATAGTATAGAGCGCAGGTCTGCTCAAGTACATTTTTTACATATGTTTTTCTCAGTATAATTATACACCTCATAATTAAAAATGTTACTTTAGCAAGCATGCGCTCGATGTTTCCCAGTCAAAAAACCCATTTTTTGCTCCAGAGCATTACTTTATCAAAATTGGATTTCTTATCGATTTAAAAATTCACGATATTTTAAACGCTTTTCTTACTCAATTACATCAAGACACTTAAACAATCAAATTAAATTTTAATAATAAATAAGTATATGGATTTAAATGTGTTTTAATTTATGATCTTGGAGGTATAATAAGTGACATTAAAACTAAAATATCCATTTTCAAACAGGTAACTGTGTTTTAAAATTAGTGGGTATTTTTTTTTTTTTTTACAAAAAACCCCCCAAACCCATATCTCTCCCCTTCTTCTCTTGGTTACTAGTATGGGGCAAATTAAATAAGGAAAAAATAAAATGAGATAGTCTGAATGTCATATCGGTGTATTCAGGTTAAGCTAAAATCTTTTTATAAATTTAGCCTTGAAAATCCAAAAATATGCCAGGATCAAATATGTTGGTAAGGTTCAGCTATGTTTGATATTATTCTAATAAGGTTACAATTGCTAATTTAAGGAATTCAAAATATAAATGATCTTGAGATTCACAATAAGTCAAGTTAAAAAATCTAAGGTCAAAGATTTGCTAGATTCAACTCTTCTATACATTATCTATCCACGTTTCATGTTTGAAGTATCTCAGTCAAAGAAAAATTTTTTTTTTTACTTTTTCTTAATTTGACCTTACAATCAGAAAAAGGCCCAGGTCAAACATTTAAAAATATTACATCTAAGCGTATCATAATTGTTTCAAGTTTGAAGTCCTCTCAATGTTCATTCAGGAAATGAGTGAGAATGGGTTTTTTTCCTAATTTGACCTTGGAATAGAATAAAAGGTAAAAAATTGATAGGAATAAGCTTGATCTCGAAAAGCAAAGTAGGTCGAGGTAAAAAATGAAACGACTACGCAAAGTTTTATATCATATGTCTATGGTATACCTTTGAAGGCTGTTTGATAAAAGAATCCAATGTTTTGGCCCAGATAATATTTTTCATTAGATGTTTGACCTTGAGAGAGAAGATAGGTCAAGGTCAAAAAGTTGGAAATGTGACCCTTTTTCCTATACCATCTTACTATGCATGTTCCAAGTTTGAAGTCTTTAAATCAAAAGATTTTAAAATGATGGTCTGTGCAATTTTTTTTCTAAATTTGACCTTGAGTAAAAAGGGTCAAGGTCAAATTTTTATCAATAGTCCATCTCATTGTATTATTATTGTTCTTTGCTTAAAGTTTGATGTACTCAGGTGATGACTTAGTACGTTTTTTTCTAATTTGACCTCGAAATAAAAATATTTGGTCAAATTCAAATTTTTTTTTAGGGTTCAGCTAGGTTAGATACTCTATCTTATGATACAAGTTTAAAGTTTGTGTGCTTAAGGAATCTTCTGTTATAGTTCGGACAATTTTCTTCAGAAAACGCTTGACCTTGAAAGACAAAATAGGTCAAGGTCAACAATTTTCTTTTTGGTGGCGTGCCTTCCTTATCAATACTATCTATCTATATTCCAAGTTTCAAGTCCAAATGTCTAAGGTATTTAGGTTACGACGCAGACAAAATTTGGATGATGATGCTAAAAATAAGAAATCGACAAAAACAATATGTTGTCTCCTTTGGAGGGGAGACATAAAATACGTGTTTTTAAATCTCACTTTGATTTGCAATGATTTCATCCCCATCATCTTTGTCTTGTGGCATTGGTGGTAGTAGTACATCCTGGATTAATAAAAACAATTAAAAATAGAATTAAAAGGTAAATATTTCCTGTAGCAAATATTTTATCATTCTTACTGATGACACTTTACTTTTTTGTTTCAAAATAACATACTTTCACTGAATCTGGACAAATTATCAATCGAGCGAACGGCTCCAAGAGGGTACCATCCGTTGGCGTTAACATTAGAGTCACGTAAAACTGAAACATTAGGCAAATCATGTTCTGATGACACAACTCCATATTATTTTTGATCCATTTTAGTCTAGCATTTCCTTGTATTTTGTTTCTGCAAACATCTTGTAGAACTGCTGTCTAAAATAAAAAATAGACGAGTCAATTTTCAAAGTAACAGATTATTAAAAAGTAAAGATATAAATGTGATAAGAATTATATCAAACCTGTGAAGTAAAAAGTTGTTCCTTTTTAAAGAAATCTTCAAAAATATACATCGCCTGCTAAAAAAAGAGTCAACCCGAATATCAGTTATAAATTAATAACGAGATAACAAGTCATTTTTTCTTCATGAGCCATTAATTGTCCTAAAAAGTAAAACATTGAAAACTCTTACAAGAGCAATTGGCCCTAGTTGTATCCTATAACTTCGATAAAGACCGATAAAGGCAAATATTATATACATGTAAAGTCAGATTTTAGATAAACATATAAAAAGGATCCTTCAAGATCAATGTTATCGATTTATCCTCTCCTCATACGAACAAACTATATATTGATCGTTACATGTACTGTCTTAACAGTCTAAAGATTATAATTAATGTTACCTTGTCTGATAATCTACGTCTGTCATCTGGAGGAAAGAGATTCGAGAATGTTACCTCTCTGAACAGTGCTAGCAGCAACTGTATTTCTTTTTCGCTGTGTGACTCTTGAACTATCTATATTACAGAAAGAATTTACGCAAAACAAATACAGTATACATTAAGTATCAAAACGTGGTAAAAAAAAAAATCAAATGCTGGATTGTCAAAGACTTGCTTTCCTTATTAAAAAAAAATGGAGAAATAGATCGGCGTATAATGTGATGTTTAATATATTTTTGGTCAAGTATTATAAGAATAACTATTAATAAAAGTATGAAGATACAATAAATAAGATACTTACTTCAAGAGCATTTTTTAAAGGTAATTGGTCATTCCCAAAAATTGATTTTAGCATTGCTTCTCTTACGTTCTGATAATTTTGTCCACATACAACGAATCTGTCTGCACACCACTTGAAATCATAGAGAGAATGATTAAGATAGATAGAATCATATATGATGAATTACAGAGATATACACAGATGTAGAGAGAAGAATATCGGATGGTAACTCTATAAAAACTAATACTTGTATCGGCTTTAGCTCAGGCAAATCGATTAGTTTTCGAATTTCTTTGTTATCACTCCATTTTAAAGTCTGTAAACATTCAGCTCCAAAACGCTGACAAATGCATTTAACGATGAAAAGCCTATAAAAGTAAAATAAAAATCATGATATTATACAGAAAATATCTATCTAAAAGATTACTCCTCATCATGATCCACTTATAATTTTTTTTTCCCCAGATCAACAACGATATACCAAGATACAGAATGGCTTAGATGCAGGCTAACAACTTTTTTGAATAAATTTTTCGTATTTCAATGTAATCATTGCTTACAAAATTCTTGAAATAATATACAGGGCTTTTTTTTTATCTCTTTATTTCCTAAAATGTACACAATATAGATATTTTTTTTTTTCATTTCAAGAGATATTTGAATGGACTTTCTTCTGTTTATGCTAAGATAAAAAAAGAATGATGGAATTGTACTACAAGGACGTATATGAAACCTGTATCGACTGAATCCTTAATTACTACCAAACCAAAAAAAAAAAAAAAAAATAAGATAGATAAAAATAAAACTATGTTTTCTTCGTTGAACTATGTTATTTATACAAATGGAATCAGTGACATAGAAAAGGTTTAGCTCGAAAATTAAATTACATGATAAAAACCAAATCATTTGCCACAAAGTAAATAAAACATAAAATGAATAAATATAATATCTGCATAATTTTTCTTTAAATGGGCTCGGGAGTTTTCCCATTCATTCACGAACGACAAAAAAATGAGTAGATATTATTTTGGATTATGAATATACCCTTTGCTTAAGGTAATGATCCATACCCCACTACATAAATAAAATACCTACAGAATTTTTTCAAATTTCTCAAACATGTATTTGGTGATATATCCTTATCAAATTTTACCCAGTTAACTGGTCCATCGGTATTATAATAGCTAGGGCCGTTGCTAAAAATAGAACCAATTACGGAAAATGGTGCTTTTTTCATACATTTAGAATATTAGCCCAAGCCTGAAATTTGACTTCAGAAAATCATATTTGACTGATATCCTATGTAAAATGAACGAATTTATTTTTTACAACAAATACTTTAATGTTACATGCTTATTTATTAAAAAATAGATAAATTTGTATACAAATGAGATAAAGTTAAACTAATTTTCAAAGAGAATTTAATCTTTTATAATTTTATTTACCTACAAATTCTCTGAAATAGTGATAATGTTTACCCCTTACGGCCCTTAATCAATAGAAAATAAAATTACCCAAAGGACCGGCCTTTTTAGGATCACAATCGGCGTATCTTTGGTAAAATTCATTAAAATATATATTTTGAAAAAAGTTCCGTAAAAATAAAATTTTGCATAGTTTTATCATTTCATCTCTCTAAAAAGTATATTTAGCTTTTTGTTAAATAGAAAACATTATTTGAACAAACCGTTGATCAATCTGTATTATATAAATCACAAAAGATGGGGTTTTTTGAATATCGGTAAGTATTATGGATCGAGATCGGTATTTAGATTTGCAGTCACATACGCGGAAAAAGCTAATTACCTGATATGCTTTCAAGACAAAACCTATATTCAACTATTTTTACTGGTTTTAAAGACTGTTCTAAAAATGAAGTATTTTCTTCAACGTATAATTTTAATTCTAAAAACAATTTTAGGGACATTGATATATTTATGTTCGTTGCTAAGTGTATAGAGAAAAGATCGGGCACGGGCAAGACGTAATAACGCGTGAATTACGTCATACGTTGTTTTGTGACGTATGGACAATTACCTTAAATACAGAATAAAATATTTATATGATAAATAACACTTTATCCATTTTTAACATATAAATTAAAAAAATCAGGTGATGTGAATAAGTATTAAATATAATATATTCTCTTTTTAAAAAGCAATCATACCTTGGAAATGCCGTTCCGCAATCGGTACAAAATCGCTGAGCAGCAGTCAAAACCTCCATGTACTTTTTATTTTCTTTTTCAAGTCTTTGTTCATGTAACGCTATTTTCCCCATACAATCGGCTGTTACAGATAAACCAAATCTACTCTCGGACATACATAACAGCTTTGCAATTCCAAAAGTTGTAGTCTTCATTTTCTGTACATTTTTTTCAAGTACTTCTAGAGTCATTCTTAATTCAGCTTTAGATGGTTGTGGGTGCGTCATACATTTATGCATGAATGAGTCCTTTAAATATCCAAAATAAGCCAGATTTATTTACGTAGCCTTTATTGTTTCATCAACATGACAAATCAATATGAAGCAAACATGTCTCAAAAAGTTGGCAAGAAGAAAGAAATTTAGAATAGTTTATATTGACGAAAATCGGTTGTAAAACACCCCAAATACCTTAAATATAAATATACAAATTACTATCATTTAAGGTAGAATGCTACACAAATTACTATCACTTAGATCGTCTATGATATTATTTCGCTTTTTAACATATTAAGGTGGAATGCTATCAAAATTTTTATTTGCATTTTGTGAGAAAAAGGAAAATTGTTTTCGTAGCAAGTGAGACAGTTTAGTGTTTTAATTTATATTTTAATGAATTAAGGATGTTAATATCTAATAAGAACCTGAGTGTCATAAAGCAATTTTTTAAATCTTATTTCTGTGGAGAAACAACCTAGGCATAGAAGTTTACAAAGTCTGTTACAAAACTGATTTGACATAACAGGATAACGCGTAATTTCGCCTCTTATAAAGATTGCCGAGACGGTATGACTGTTTTCACGACTTAGTTATTTGCTAAAATTAACGAAAGTTGGTTTTTAAAGATGTTTTGCAAATCAAAAAAAAAACCTGAGGACATTTTTTTTCCAAAACATTTCGAGAAGTGTTTCTACTTACAAATAATGTTTAATATGCGGGTTGGATATCTCAAAGCAATCTAGGAAGCAAACTTTCCGGTTCCATTTTGTGAACATGACGCATTAGCTTTGTTTTCTGTGTATTATCATATGAAATATTTTTTATTTACTTTAAATAATTCTATCTTTCAAAAAAGACCGAGTCCACTGATGTAAATAATAAAAATCTTCAAATTTCTGAAATAGTTGGTTTGTACGAAAAATCATGATACTGTTAGTTTGTATGAAAAATAATTTGATACTGAAAGAGTAAACTGCATCTGACCAAGCAGCTTTAAATCTTATTCATTGAAATCAATTTTAGCTCATAAAAAAACTTATGCCATTTGAAAAAACAATTCTTATATGCCTACCTCTGTTAAATTAAAAAAAAAATAGATTGTAAACATTTGAGACTGTCATTGCTCAGAATACGAAAAAGTGTTTAATTACGACATGATTACAACTTACCTCTAAGCAGTTGATAATCAAAACACTTAATTCAAGCAGACATTTCTGTTGGTCCATTTTGAACATTTGTTGGGCCTTTTTGACGTACGTTTCCAAAATATTTTCAACTTCATCACTAAGCAAAAGCAAAAATTCAGAACTAAAGATTTAGTGACTACTTGTATATATAATGGAAAAATATAACGCTATACTACCATTTCATACATATATTTATCAGTTCTTTGAGAAGGAATCCACGGATTCTGAATGAAATAAAAAAAAAAAATCCTATTTATATGTCTATCTATTTATTGCTTTATTGATCGATCGATCTTTTCATTTTCTTTCTTACCTTGTTCTTAAAATCTGCTGTAATAAAAATGAGCGGACTACTGGAACTTGATCAAATCCTTCCTCGAGAATTGACATGTTTTTACTCATCAATTCATCTTCATTGCTTGAGTTCGGAGCATTTATAATATGTGACATTAGTCTTTCAATGACTTCACGAGAGGGTGTGTCTCCCTCAGAAAAGCATAGTTGAGCAACGACGTCCCTGTAGAACCTGTCGCCACATGTCTTGAACGTTTCGTAATCTTTTATTTCCGAACTGTAGAGAACAAAATACATCTTACATGTAATCTGTCTGAAAATACACCCAAACATCTAACAGCATGCTATTTACAAACTTGTACACGGATGTCTTTGTAGGATGTCTTTGTACCTGGAAATCTCTGTCAATCCGGGCTTAAAATCCTCCCTAAACTCATTGTGGCAAACTGGACATTTCGTTGGTCCTGTGATTGATGTTTCCCTGTAACAGTTGGCGCAAATTACATCACCACATGGGAGCTGAACAGGCCGTTCTACTATTTTGGACTCGCAAGATTTGCACTGTTGTTGATCGCTGTAGTAAATGTAAAATGATAGAATCCAATATTAATTATACATTCTTTAACAAGGTGTTTGTGGTATTTCCGAAAGCTGATTACACGAAGAATACGCTTGTCAAATACTTTTATTGGGAAAATTGTATAAAAAAGTTTACCGAAACGCCCGATGTCTCAATTCTGTAGCACATGACTTAAGGATTTTCTCAATTTTCTCTAAGCATGATACATTTTTTATATCTGCTTCCCCTTTTAACATCTGTAATTAATAATTGGAAAACATATTTACAAAGAGGAAGTACGA
>WFKH01011925.1:48863086-48875734 GCA_016163765.1 Magallana hongkongensis
TATATATATATATATATATATACACTCAGTATTCCTTTACCTATTATTTTATGTGTTGATGTGTGTTGATGTTGTTAGCTTTTTATCATAATAAAACGAACGAATTAAAATGACAAAAGAAAGTGTTACAGATGGATTTCAGCAGCTCAGCTTGTAAAATGTTTTAGAAAAAAAAATATTTAAAAACATACTTTTAAAGAAAAAAATGTATTAATAGCTAAAAAATCTAAAATTATGATAAATACCCTTTTTATGTACTCATTATTTTTCAACTGATTTGTTTCCTTTTTTTCATATTTGAAAATCATTTTTCTTCCAACCATACGTATAAATAGACTGGGTATATATCTAAATATTTTTGGGTACATAAGTATTTTGCTTTCTTTCTAAGAAATCTTTAAAAAAATCCATTCTTGTGTTTCATTTGCTAGAATTTCCCGCGATGTCCACGACCCATCATTGTTTTGAACCTCTTCTACCTGTAGCAGGGAGCCAGTGAATAAGAGGACTCCTCTGAAACGTTTTACTTTCCCATTTTTCCGTACGCTCACCGTGTGCTCACAGTGCGCCCACCATGCGTTCACTTGCGCTCCGCTCCGTTCGCGCTGACCGTTCATAAAGCGTTCACCGTGCGCTCACTGTGCATTTACAAAGCGTTTACCTTGCGTTCACCGTTCGTTCAGCGTTCACTTATCGTTCAGTCGTTTTCATTCATTTTCATTCGGAACTCCAAAGTGAAAGAATCGGTCTTTGCTAGTCACATTAAAATGAGGAAAGAACGCGTGCGTAAAGGTAGAAGGAAACTTATATTACACATCAGAAACATCATTTTAATCAGAATTTAATCCGTAGAATATAATGTACAAATTCTTGAGCAGGTTTTTTTTTTGTATGACTACAAGAATACCGCTGTATGTTGTTTTAAAGTCATTCCTAAAGAAGTCGTCAAATTTTATGCGTTTGAAATAATGCGAATAAATAATGAAAACGAAAGCAGTAAAATTTTCTTTAAAATCAAGACATTCCTTTACAGTGGTTTTCTCCGGGTGTCAATTTCAACTGTCACCCTTTCAAACAGGCACTATTTATATAGTGGTATATATTAACAAAACGGTGAAGAATATTGATGCATGCCACATTTTTGTCAATCCGAAAATGGCGTAAGTATGCAGTTACTGTGAAGATTTTCGGTTAGACAATACAGCGATAAAATCATTACACAGACAATATTTATTGCTTCATTGAAAGACTTCATTCGTTTAAAAACAGAAGAATTCAATCAACGAACGATTTGACACATTCACGGGCGCGTTGTGCAGTCTAGTCGGACTCCCAAAACGGAGTCAACGGAAGTGAATTTCTGCAAGCAATTTGGACTCCGTTTTGGGAGTCTACGCATGCGCACTTGTACAAAATATGGCGATTTTTCGATGAAAACATGGGGTCCACAAGAAATCATCTTGCAAAGTGTTGCATGTGTTGGCAGACCTCTAACATGTTTTAAAAGACCCAGGATATAATTTACTACCGATCGTATTTGCACGAAATATGGGTTTATTTGCACTTAAGAAAGTTATTTATCTCCGAAGTTGGATGTTTGGACGATGATTAAAAAGTGATATTTTTGTGTTTTTCATGGAATTTTATCGTTATTAACAGGTAAATTGCATTAAATTTTATTTTTTTCGTATTGTATTACAATTTAAAATCACCAAACATACAAATTGATAAGTGCGTAAACGAAAAGAGCTCTGATTACTAACAAAAACTGGCTGCTCTAGCGATGATTAAAAACGTCTTATTTGTATTGAAAAAATAGGATTGATTGTTTAAAAGCCTAGACAATTAAACAAATTGTCACTCTAGATACAATAACTCTTTAAATTGAACAGATACTTACATGTATCATCAAAACTATTATAATCGCTCGCGGCGTTTCCAATGTTCCAATGTGTCGAATACATAATTATTTAAGAT
Organism: Magallana hongkongensis; assembly: GCA_016163765.1. Classification (NCBI taxonomy): domain Eukaryota; kingdom Metazoa; phylum Mollusca; class Bivalvia; order Ostreida; family Ostreidae; genus Magallana; species Magallana hongkongensis. The sequence goes on from WFKH01011925.1 coordinate 48,865,064, forward strand.
AATTGAATAATTTAGCCTGAAAATGATTAAGATGAGGCTTTACTTTTAACAAACAATGATAAATAAACATATCCAAGCGTTTAATTTATTTCAAATCAGTTATACATGTCGTTGTGCTCGATCGAGGTTATGGGTGAATTTTTCATTTTTTAAATTAATCTTACGTAATACAAGTAAACAGTTATGAGTATAGGACATAAATTTGTCGCATAAACGTTCAGAAATGTTTTTGAAAATTTAAAATTAATTTTTGGCGTGTTTTTGGCCAATTTTAGAGATTTATTTAGAACTAAGGGGCATAACTCACACGTTGTTTACATTAGAAACGCCATTTTACCTCAATGCATGATGGAGCCAAAGACTCCGTTTTCGGAGTTAACTCCGTTTTCGGAGTCCCGACTAGACTGTTGTGTATGTGTACTTTTCATGATTCATACATTCATTCCTTTGATGTCCGATCACAAATGTGTCCATGCCCGACAATAAACTGAACAGATAAAATTAAGAAATGTAAGCTAACTATAAATGCGTGCGAATTTAAAGATTAACAATAAATCCAAATGATTTATCAATAAATGCGATGTTTTTTAATGATTTATAAAGTAATTATAATTTCCCGAATCGTGTTTACATTTATCGCCGAACAAACCCGCCGATTACCGATTAACTCACTTAATTATTATATGATTAGGAAAGAAATAGATGTTTGCTTTAACAATAAATAAAGGTTCTTTATCTGCTTTATTCGTTATAATGCATATATCTAATGAAAACAAATATTTAATCGTTTATCTGCTTGTTTACGTAATTGTGTACACTCTGCATACGGCTTAATATTTCCATTGCACAGGTAACTGAGTTACCTCGTTCCAAATATTTTCGGTTTTAAGTATGAATTAGACATTTTCATTATTACATTATTCGATTATTTGTTGAAAAAATTGTTATTCTCTTAAATTTTGTTTCATTTAACTCTTATTCCCAAACATAAATGGTATGGTACATGTATACGATAGGATAGGACCGAGATTATTAGCAGGATAGGATGCTAGATACATCTACATGATATCGGATAGGATAGGATTGGTTTGTCAGCTTTCACGATAGCAGCACTGTACATGTAGTTTATTTGCTATTTATTTCCTGAATACCGACGAAATTCAATGTAAGGATAACTCCCAAGGCACTCCAAATAAATCGTTCATCTTGCGTTCACAAAACGTTCACATATCGTTTACCGTGCGTTCAACGTTCACTTTGCGCTCCGTTTGCGCTCTGCGTTCGCTCATCGTTCCCCGTTCATAAGCGTTCACAAAATTCCGTTCAGGGTGCGCTCATTTTCGCTCAGAGTGCGCTCACCGTTTGCTCAGCGTGCGCTTACCGTTCACTCACGGTTTAAATGGGAAAGTAGAACGTTTCAGGGACTTATTCAGCTTTAGTGACAGTTAGTTGACATGTTGACAGAAAATATATACTCCTTAAATTAATTCAAAGTTTGGTGAGAAATTAGTCATCATGTCAGATGATTGAATAAAATTGAAGATGTAATCTAAAGCTGGTTTAATTATACACATTTTAATAACCCTGCTTATATTATTTGAATGTTTTAAATCTAGTGGCCAGGATAATGTTAATTGTGAATGAAATACTAGGTTTATTTTACGTACAAATATTAAACAATTAAAAACTTTAACTGAAAGTATATATATGTTGTTTGAAAATAACCTAAGTAAATAAAACTAGACATGTATATAAAGTTCATATATTCTCTGCTAAGAGAGATAACTTCCTAAATAGAGCTTTTGTGGATTTTAAGACACTTGGGAGTTTTTAAGAGAATTATTTTAAGAGGTTAAAAAATTCTTTATGGAAAGTTTGGTCTCTAGCATTTTAAACATCACATACAATGCACAGACAATACAACAATGAAACAATTGAGGACTGCAAAGTATCGAAGCAGTTCATAGAACTGCCAGCTCGTTCAATAGCATAATAAATAGACAGATTCTTTTATAATATCTGCTGTGTCTTTGTTTTTCAAGAAAGGTAACTCTTCCAAAATGAAATTGAGGGCGAAGCAAAATACGTCAAACAATTGAGACAATAATATATATTTTATATACTTTTTAAAATATATAAAAATACTACCTTCCAAAGAACTATGCATCGTTTTGCTTGTACATCAAGAACAGAACACACATTTTCTAGAAAGAGCTTTACCACCATTACTCTTGTCCACTGAGATCTGCAAAATATATTTGGTCGTCATAAGAAAACAATTATACGTCTTAATGTACATGTAGGTTCAATCTACGGATATATCTATGAAACTTTAATAAACTGTACAACCTTCATTTTAATTGAACTTGTCTTAAACTAGCGATTTTAAGTTTCTGTAACCAAAAAAAAAAGAATGCCTGTTGTCAGTTAATTATTATGAATGTCATTGATTGAACTCGAATTTATAAAAACAAGTATGTAATACCGCATATTTTTTAAAGCAAAACTTAATTAATTTTAACTAACTTTTGGAGCATGTTTTTGTGTGTGTGTAGGGAGAGGGGGTGGCGGGGGGGGGGGGGGCTGATTTTTATATACACACAGCCAAATAGAGTTTAAACAATTAAGACTGCAGTTATTTTAAATAATCTATAATCATATAAAGGTACTCATAGAATGTAAAATTTTGGCATTGATATAAAAACTGAAGATAATAGCGAGCAGTTCGAATAAATATTAAGTTTTAAAGTAAACCATAATCTATCACATATTAAGTTTTAGATGGTAACATGTTTATTTTCCAGATAAATTAATATGAACAATTACGAGGAATGTATCAGAATTACGTAGACAGAACACATAACTTAAAATAAACTTACAACATTCCAATATACCTTTTTGTGTCATGACTTTTTGGCAATCAATGAAACAAAATTAAATTCCGTAATTCATTTCTTGAGGACAAAAATAACTAGTAACAACAAGTTTTGCCAGGCGACGCAATGTGCGTTGAAAATTTCCTACAATGACTTCCGAATCGTTGATAAACCCTTCAGTTTGTTTTTGATAAAATTTACGTTTTATTTCCGAAAATATCAAGCGTGGAAAATAACATTTTCCTTAAACACGTTCCCCGCATGCACATTCATTATGTATTTCTGATGTTGTTTTAAAACTAATCACAAGTACAAACGATCTCTCGATACCAAACATGCTCTGTATTTCTTAATGTATAACATATGTCGTCAATTTTTATCGGTCTGAGTGGCTTTCTTCAATTGATGTCACCATACCCGTCTGTTTATTTCCTTTGTTGCTTGACTATTTAATTACAAATTGCATTTCTGAGCGGTTTTGTTCATTTTCTTTACCTAAAAATCGTCTAAGGATTTGTTTCAAGATCTTAACATAATTTTATTAGTTACCGTCGCGCCGCTTCAAACGCTGACGTTGCAATTTTACTACGAATTCAAACTTCAACTAGTCGCAATAGGCTCTATAAAATCTTTAAAAATCCGTTAGAGTAAAATATTTATTGGGTAAATAAAAGAACTAAAAAAATATTTTTTTCTCTTTTGAATTTTTATTCGAAAAGTGCGTTCCCTTATATTTTTCATTTCGTTATGTTGGTTTTAACTTTTCAATATTGACATTGTTCCACATGTCGATTTTATTATGAAGTATGCTTTAATTTTATCAATTAAATCGCACACGGTATTCCATATAAACACACGATTTTAATGAAAATGACTTGAACATTTGTGGCACAGGTTTTATCTTTTTTCATCTTCTATTAACTAAAATCGCCACTTTTCTATACAATTTTAGGACAACATTTTGATTGATATTATTGTATACCTTGCTTCTTTAAGCTCATTTTTTCGATTTGAAGATTCATCGGATTGCAAATAAAAAATCCTCTCAACAACGGGTCTGTATTGGTTGACTGTTAAAAGCCAATTTTGCCTTCCCTTTTTATCGATGAACGTATCAGTTTTTGGCTCCAAACTGCTAACTAGCAACGTAAGACCAAGCACATCCAATATCTATTGATTGATAAATGATATATGTCATACATACATGTAAAGTTTAGTTAACACTAAGAATAAACATTTTTAAATATGAATTTTTAAATATGAATTCTTGTAACATTATTCATCATACAAAATAATAAAGATTAGACACTGAATTTAAAAACCAGTGGGGATTTATCATCTACACGTTTGTAATCATCGAATGTGTGCTCTTAAAGACGCACAGGCAAAGATAGATCGATTGACAGATTGCTTAGTTGAATTAACACATAACCAACCTGTTCTTCGTCTGTATTCCAAATTGACCTATTGTCCTTTTTTAAGTAATCTTGAATATTTGGCCAAACTTCGGTGATACAGTGGAAGTTTTGAAAAACACACTGATACTTTTTATAAGCGACATGCGTGGCAACAATACAATTTAAACCAGATCTTTGTGCCTCGGTATCATGTAACAATTTATTGACACCTGTCTTCAGATTGTCACATACTAGCTGTAAAAAAAGCTTTGAATCAATCAATTTATAATGTTGACAAATGTCTTACTGAATAAAAGAACAGTATTGAAAATTTATCATAACTGAAGTATAACCAAGGAAGGATATTGGCAAGTCTTCTATTAACCATGCCTTTTATGCATAGAACCTACTTATGATTATTACAAATGACCATATTTAGGATTTCTTTTTCATAGAGAAAGACTGTTAGTAAATGTATCCATTTTTTTTAAACTTAAATAGAAATCTAGCTGAGAAATATTCATTCCATCTCTTTTACAATAGTTTCTTTGCACATGACATACAATATTAACAATACTTTGTACTTTTTTACTTGGACCAATTTCAAAATAACTATAAAACAATAGCTTACCTCTAGCTCATTATCTGAACACACTGGATAATCCATGCAAAGAAAATCATGGATATATGCTGACATCAAATCTGTTTCTTTCACGTATTGTAAGCATTTTGATAAAATCAATCCCAAGGCACTGCCCTCAATGATTGTGCATATTTGACCAATTCTTTCATTGGATTCTAAATGAAGTTACAAAATATCATTTTCAAAAACAGAATTTCATGAAACAATAGACGTTATATTGCAGAAGTGATTTGTAGTGATTTCTTTTTACTAATCATATCATTTGTGCAGATTTATACTTAAGGTCAAGATCTAAAATATGAAAGGAGCCTACACATATCTGTAATTTGAGATATTAATTCATTCAACAAAAGTTTGGATTTATAGGGTGTACCGAGGGTTAACTTTAAGATAAACACGGTAAACGTCATGATTTTAAGGTAGCTCGCGGGTTTACTGCTTGTGAGAAAACCTACCCTGAAAATTTGTCCACGTGATCCATAGGTTTCAGAGTTTTATTTCTAAAATTTATTTGAGATTCGTCTGCGTAGTAATAATGTTATTGTGTTTCAAACACAGTGTCGCGGATAAAATCAAGCAACGCCATTTTAATGAAATATATAGTAAAATGCATATTTTAGTCGGGAAACGCATTTCAAAATTATGCTCTAAACTTTTAAACGATTTAGACGAACTTAATTTTACTCAACACAATAACAGAAGAGATCATTTTGAATCAATGTATAAAAAATAATCAATATGTGTTCTCGGCCAATTTTTCGCAAAACAACTTTAAAGATTTAAAATATTTCACAAAACCTTATATTTTCATTATGCCGTTAACCCGACGTCATCATTTTCTTACGTCTGAGAACAAAAAAATGAAAATGCGTTGATTGACAAGACAAGCTGTTTACACATATTAGAACATGTAAATACTTATTGGACATTATTATGAATGTTATAGAATGCACAATGCAATTTTAAAATGTAAGGTTGTGAAGAGAAGGAAAATGGCTATTTTTCTTTGCATGAAACTCTTAATCAATCAATGCAAAAATAATTACCATACAACTATTGACATAATAAGTTTGTAATCGTATACGATAATTAGCTTGAGCCAAAAGAATTTTAATAGTTAGATCGGTAGTTGAAAATACAGAAGTTATGATTGTAAAAAAAGAAAGCGAAGTTAAGGTTCAATTTATTTAATTGTCTAAATATGACTTTAAATGGAAGAGTTCCAACGCACACACATACCTTATAGAACAAAATGTGACAATGTATGTCACGTCTTTAAATTTTTAGCACTTAATAATTATGAATGTTTGTATAAACTGCATTTAAGCTTTTTGAAATATTTCCTTTTATGTTTCTAAAGATCATGTCATTTTAAAAAAATATATGAGTTTGCTCTAATGGTCAACTCTTTACGTCGAATCCTATTGTGACGTCAGCAAACCCGCGAGCTACGTTAACTGTGATTTTCCAACGTTACGTCAAAAAATGTCTTTTTCTTCTATATGATTATCTTGTGTAACAAAGTATGAGAAAAAAACCTATATGAAATCAATTATGAGGCCATAATATTTTCAGCACCTAAAGGACACTCTGAAATAATTTACTAGATCTTGACCCCAAATCACTGATTTTATGTGTTATATATATATATATATATATATATATTTATGAAGCACTAAAAAAAGGCTAACGACACGAACAATTGAAATCGTCAATTTTTTTCGGAACAAATAGTCCCTTCTTCAGGACACAGGAGATAAAATACATAGGATAAAAACAAAGAAAACAAAATCTAGCACTACAATTAAAATTACCAAGGAAACTATAAAAGAAACAGCAACCACACCTCATACAGCCCTGGATCTCAATGTGCGACAAGATGCTGGCCAGAGCGATCGGCCGCATGGCTAACACCCCATCCAAATCCAAAACTGTATAAAAAGCAGTTGTTGTCTCTTTATATATAAATAAAGAAAAAACAACTGTGTTTTATACAGTTGCACAAAAGGATGTTACGCAGTACAGATAAGGCTACCCATCGCTTTGATATGCTAATGAAAGGGTAATGAGATATGACGTCATAATATATACCCCGCCTCTGTATTTCCATATATGAAATACATACCAGAAACAGCAGTTTTAGCCAAAAAATACGGTTTGTTTAATAATTCATGAGAAAAATATAACTACGAATCAGTCATATGTGTTTCTATATATTTACAACAACGAGAATATACGAAAAAGTTCCATAACACATCTGTCGTATGGGTGTGAATCTGCGTCCTAAAGCGCTCGTCAGACGCTCTATTTGATGTAAACACATGCAGCTGGTGTTTCTGATGATAGCGATCTTCTAATGATTTATCAGGTATGTAGAATAGATTTACAGCGTATGTGTAATGTATCAGATAACTAAAAAAACTATTTTATTCTGTTTTTATACAGCGAATGATTTTCTGATCGACTTACTGTGTTGTTTTGCTCAAAACATGAGAAGAGACCGCATTAATAACATTTATACAATGTATACATGTAGGTTTATTGCCAGTTCGTTAAATTGTTGATCATTTTCATCAGGAATTATTCGACACGATTGAATCAGTTCATAGCATTTGTTCTGGCTTTACGCAACTGTAACAGTTGTTTTTTTTTTTAATTTGAAAGTAAACAAAATAAGACTGTGTGAATCTAATTTGATTTTCTGAAAACCAGTACAGTACATCCTAAAGGATTATACACAGCTGATTTAATTTTCTGAAAATTAGTTGACCCATTGATGAACTGCTGATCAATAACATGTTTCTGCTGTGTTGAAATTTTTCTAAGACAGTTTATTTTTTTATTGTTACATATTATATTCATCCAATTGATATAAGATGCTCATGCACATTAATTCTTATTACTAGCTTTTTGTATCACTCAGAACATTACTATCATAACACTGTTTGAAATCTTGTCACCTGGATTCATATAAATGCTTCCGTACTATTGGTGATAAAAAACAATAAACAAATAACTGCATTTAACTTCATCTGATTTTCTCTAAATGAGGAATCTATATGGATATATGGTATGTTTGTTTTGAATGTGTATGTGCAACTTTCAAATGATACATAAAGTGTTGGTTATTTTACTTATTCTTGCAAAATAGACCTTAAACAAAATGTTCAAATTACTGTTGTCATGTAGGCCTATGCATGTATACTGAATATGAAAATTTGAATAAGTTTCCAAAATTATTTCTTATTTGCAGAATAATTTGAAAAGATTTTCACCGATTTTTAAAAAAGATGCTTGAAGAAAATGTAAGTACTGTAAATAACGTATCAGTACGATAACTGTGATAAATCTGATAATTCTATGAGACAGTTCAGAGTAATAAATTTTATTGTCTGTCAATTGTAAAAAAGAACTCTTTCATTTCAGTCTTTTAGTCAATTTGATTACAAGTGAACTCACTGAAAAATCATTTTCATTTTAGCTGGTACCTGTTTTGTTTTGGGATTTACATAAATGATGTTCTTATTGGCGACAATTCACTTATCATGGGAATATAAAAGATGAAAATGATGAAAAGAAAGACCTGGACTTTCAGAACAGAAAGACTGTGTTTTGGGAGAGAGAAGAGGAGCAGAACTAAGAGGTCATACAATAAACACATTGACATCTTATCATACATAAAAATTTGAAATTGTTGAATGTGCATACATGTGTCAAGTTAAAATGTTGTCAGAAAATTTCATCATATTTAAACTTTCAGAAAGTCCTTATCTTCTTAAATGAATTAAACAAATGAACCACGTATAATTGTTTTTTTATTCATAATTTTGTTTGAGAAGTGGAAGGGGAGGGACATTTACTTAAGTTAGCTATATTAAATTGTTATATGCTGTTCGCATGCATAGAGGGTGTAAAGGGGTGGGAGAGAGAGAGTCTTCATCACCTCACATAGGAAAGTTAAGAATTATTTAAATTTTATATATTGATGTGAACCAAAAATGGCTTTTAATCGCCTTCTCGAAGGATTTACACACCCTCTTTTCTTTCTCAGTAATGAGAAATATGCAATTGGAGTTTATTTTGTGAATGAATATATATGCTAACCCCGCCCCCTCTTTCAATCATTCTGCACGTGCACGTGTTGAATAAAAATAAATGTAAATTTTAAAGAGTGTTAAAAATAAAAGTGAAATAAAATTATCCCTTGTAAGCCCCCCCCCCCCCCCCCCCGGGAAAATAATTATAGATTCGTGCAGTGCTATAGAATATGCAGTCATACGGCACAGGTATGTACCTGACATTAAATATTCTCATAATGAAAAAAATAGCCCCTATCTCATAATGCATTATACAGTTTGATAGGGGTTATTTTTAACATTATGAGATAAATTTATAACATCAGGGGCTTCACCTAACCCATCCCCACCCCTCAAATAATTTTGTACCATTAACTCATAAATTTTTCTCCTCTTCCTTAAAAAAACCAGGAACTCACTCCGCGAATGCGGTAACCTAGGAAAAATGATACACAACGGTTTTTGTTTACATCTATAATCATGAGAGAGGAAATGCGGGCGATTCATCGTAACCATCTTGTCTCTTTTAAAATAAATAAAACAGAAACACTTTGTTTAAATAACACTTATATAATGTACTGATGAATCTTAAAATAAATTTTAATTAGGCGATAAAATGACATCGCGCCTATTTCAGAAGAGTTATCGCTTAGAGAGTTATCTCCCCGTTTGGGATCACTTGTGCGTTTGAAATATGTATTGAATGGAGAGACCTTCTTGATCAAAAAATTAAATGCAAAAGTTCAAGGGTAAGACGGCTATAGAGATTTACTTGGTATGATTTTCTTCCTTTTTACGAGTACTTAATAAAAATTGATGCTCATTTGCGCTATTTTTGGAACAGGTAGCCAGTTTTCTCAGAAATGTACATAAGCGAACTTTACAACTGACTGAGCATTGATTTCAATGATGTATATATAATCTTGAATAAGTTACTTACTCTAAACTTTGTTTGCCTTGCCCTTGAACTTTTTGTCCCAAATTAGCATTGACGTTTTTTGACGCCCACGGTACACGAAAAAGTCACCATGACCGTCACATTTAGACATGGTCAAGTTAAGCCATATCTTTACAAAAACACTCAAAATGGTTTAGAAATATTCATCATGCTGAAAAAAATAGACAAACGCAAAACGACCTCCTTTTCCTGCTGTTTGAAAGTAAAAAAGGTTGCATTTACTGTCCTGCGTACCATGTTGGTGTTTTCATTCTACATGTATACACTAAAAACCATGATACTTATTAAAGAAAACAACTTTATCAAATTATTTTCCCCAAAACTTAACAAACGCTAATAACTGTATATATGATGTTTTATTCTAACAATCTTTGTATTTGTACATTTTATTAATGTCGTTATTATTATATTTTGTTGAAATTTTCCCGAACGTAAACGTTTTATTTTGTATTTTGACGTCATCGATTTGTTTCTTCTCTGCAAAGACTCTAAGTACACCATATCATAATTAACGTTTATAACGAAAACAATTTCATATTATGTGCATGTTCACCTGAAGACGGATGTTTAAATCCAGAAAGCGCTAAGAGAAAAAAACTTTGAAACTGAGCATTTTCTTTTCTTTCTTTTTCATTATTTATATTGTGTTATTACATCTTTAACTCTTTTTGGATTATATATATATATATATATATATATATATATATATATATATATATAT
>WFKH01011925.1:48875744-48900820 GCA_016163765.1 Magallana hongkongensis
ATATATATATATATATATATATATATATATATATATATATATATATAGCCAGCGAAAATCACTAATTCAGCTGCACCCCCGCCCGTCCGGGATTTTAAATTTACTTTTTTAACATTCGGAATTCACTCTTCTAACAATAAGCGACCAACGCGCTAACCAGTCGGCCATCTAGGCAAAATAAAAATCTTGCGTTTGTTAACCAACGGAACCTAGTGCGCCGGTCGCGCACTACACGGTTATTAAGATTGAGATGAAATGCAGTTAAACAGCAATCTAAGAGGAGAGAAACGATATACACTACACAGATATATTTGTATAAAAAGCACAAACATTGCAATAACTCTTAAATAGACATATAACTACACATTGAAGAAATTGGATATACATGTATCAGGCTTGGGGCGAATTACATTGTAAAGTAATGCATTACATTTCCATTACTTCATGAATTTTGGCATTAAGTTACCATACCATTACTTAATTTTCTTAAAATAATGCATTACATTACCATTCCATAAGTAAAGTAATGCATTACAACTACCATTGCTTTGTGAAAAGTCAATAATAAGTTTTAAAAAGTAAAGCTAAATAAAGAGTTTTTGCAAATGTTTCAAATATAAAACACACCTAAATATATCTTAAGGTTCATGTGCACTATCAGGTTCAAATTTAATGACTTATAAAGATTGCTGTTGCACTTTATGATCATCAAAGTTTCAAATGTTTCATCTTTTAACTGCATCCTGTCGGGTTTGCAAATCTTCTCCAGCTACACTAAATAAACGTTTTTCAGGAGCAATGAACATTATGAGTTATTTTCAAATGGGTTTTAACATTAAAAGTGATTTTCAAGCTCTCAAAGATCATGGCTAGACAGCGCATTCATTTTCGCTTTTAAAGGTGCATGTCTGTTCTCTATTCTATTGGAACACAGCCAAGAGAAGGGAATGGGGGTGTTAAGCACTTCTTAAAACAATAGAACGTTTTGATTCTTAGATTTTCCTGACGGCATTGTGTGTTGTTGACAAATTCATCACAGTAAAGAATTCATTGAATGCACAACTAATTGAGTAAATTTTTCAAATGATTTTAAACTCTTAATAGCAACACTCTTAAAAATGTTATTAAATTGTGTTGTTTTAGCTAGTAATATTGACAATTTAATAAAAAAAATGGAATTGAAAAAATTAACAATGCAACTTAAAAATTTTATCTAAAAAATAATTTCTTTTTAATTTTTAATCAAATACAATTTCAGTTATTCAATTCATAATAATTTCAAAAATGAACATGCATATATAAGCATGTAATGCAAAGTAGGGCCTTGTAATGCAAGCATTACACTAGATTTTGGAAAGTAATGCATTAGTGTACCATTACTTGTAATGCTAAATTTGTGGCATTACACATTACTAGCCTTTCTTTGAAAACATGTAATGCATTGCAATGCATTACCATTACATTTAGCATTACCCCAAGCCTGACATGTATCAAACACAGAGAAATTCACCTTATTGGAGCTTTACGTCCGCGTCGGCCAGTTTTTATCTAACGACCTTCGAAACCCACCCTCCTAGCAGTAAGCGGCTATCTAGGCAAGACCAAAATCTTGCAATTGGTGACAAACGGAACACACACAAACTCACACAAGCGCGCACCGCACACTTTTCTTAAAATAAAGTTTTAGTACTTACGTTTATCTTTGCTCTTTATGGATCCCTCAGTTTGAATGGCACTTTGCACGAGTTTAGAAATTATCCATGAAAATGGAAATTTTGCAGAAAACATGTGATTGTCTGATCGTGTTCCCAAAACAACAAATTCCTGAGAAACTTCCGTACCGTGGCGGAAATCGAGCTTAGAATGAGTGCTATTTGTAGCCTCCGGACAATTTAATATCTCCAACCATAATCTCCGTTTCCAACTTTCTACTGATTCATCTATTAGGTCTAGATTTTGGTTGGTGTCAATTTTTGAAATTATTTCAGCCAGAAGTGGTGATAATTTTTGCACAATATACTGTATCATTGCTTGTCTACAAAACAGAAATTTAATACATATCATATGTAAATTTTACGTTTGCTTATGTATTCATAATTTGCATGCATATAAACCTGAAGGTTCCAGCCCCGTTGACGTGTTCTCTTTTTGTTGCCTCACAAGTCACCCATTCGTTTGCCTTATCTCCAAATACATCATTTTCCATCTCCATCAACATTGCACAAAGATGGCGACAAACTCCCATGGTAAAAGATGCATGATCTATCAAGAAAAGGGGATCCAGAACATGTATAAAGAGAGATCTTGTCGAAGAATTGCATATTGGTTGGTCCCATAATCCAAAATGAAATTAAGATAACAATTCTAAAATGAGCTGATTTAAATGCAACAATTAAATGAGACAAAGTCGAGAAACTTATTGTTTCTAAAACTATTTGATAAAATTCAATATAGGTGGTCATTTTATGTGGGAAGAATACTTGTACTCAACAAGTGTTATTCTCATTGACGTGATTAGTAAAGAGGTAAAGAAAAAAATATCAAAATATTCTGCATTGTGTTATGCCAATGTGTATAATCAAAACCCTTGTATTGTGGATTCTCTTATTCTATATTATGTAAAATATGAACTATGCACAGCAATGTATTAAATCTAATCAGACATCTTGTCGCCCTATCATGTGTATATGCAACTATACATGGATCTAATTTTCCTTTATAATGTTTCAATAAATGACACTACCTCAATAGTTTTATCATACATTAAGTATTAAATGAAGGTATAATACAGGCTTAAACAAGCTGCTTAACTAGAACTGCACACAATTATATTTTAAATTATATGTGGTAGAGAAGTTATGTTCGATTGTTTTAATAAACACTGTGAACAAAGAAAACAGATATAGTTCATAGATACTGCAGTACTCTCTTTATTACACTGCAAAAGAAATTTTGCTGGTACGTTAATGGAACTCTTAGAATTTTAAAACTTTGTTTACACCAATTAAAATAGCACATTTTTACTTCGTTATACACTATATTAAGAGCAAATTACATATCCTTATCGTTAATGATGTATCCATATTTTACATTTTACCATATCTAGAGCAAATTCAAATTTACTTTGATATAGTTATCGGTGTAAATTTAGTTTACCAACGTTCATAAGCCGATTTTACGAATGATACTGGTGAACAAAGATTATGTACTAAACAATTTAGGTTACTTTAACTTCATTTCGAAAAGTCGCCACAAAATTTGAATTTTCGAAAGGATCAAAAGTCAATAAATCAGAAATTCAATTCGCATGAAGTAATGACAAGGCTACCGGTATGTACCGTACAAATTTTTAAAGTGTTCATATATGGGAATTCCAATATTAAAAGAACAAGAGGCCCATAGGTTTTAACGCTCACCTGAGTACCATAGCCTAGAGATCTATCATGGAATCTCTTATTTAAGGAATCAATAGCTACAGAATTTATATAATAATATATTAGGTTGGGCAGTTTATTCTTTATTCACCGCAACACGGTTTATATACAGTGCAAAAACCGTTTAAACCCATTTTGTAAGAGCATAGATTCTACCGCTGTTGAATTCATTTTTTATAATCTAATTATCTATCTTAAAAATACGAAACAAAAACACAATTGATTATTTCCTTATAATTTAGTTTGGTTGAAATTGGCCCAGTTTCTATTCAGTATCAGCAGAAGTAGAAAAGACGATTATAAACAATTTCTCAACATTACCTATACTATATGACTATTTTGACCGTGCCCTGGAGTCAGAACTACTTTCATGGTTGTCATAAAATTCACAACAATAGCAAACTTCTTTATAATCTATCTAAATATGCATTCATTATCTACTTATTTTCAGCAAGAGTACAGATGAAGATTTAAAAATGTTATACATGTACATACATATATATATTTACTATATTTCCAATTTGACCGAGTCCTGCCGTAAAACTCCTAATCCGGGAGATAAGTATTTTAAAATGTTGCTAGAGGGTTTCCTGGTTTTCAATTTAAGTTTTCTTTCAGATTTGCAGAAGTAGAGAAAAAGATTTTTGGGAATTTTGGCCCTGCCCTTTGGGCCCATGTAAGCAAGAGTCATAAAATTTACAATTTATATTCCTCCTCCTACTCCAAAGATGCATCATACCACATTTGAAAAAAAAATGGTCATGTGGTAGAAGCACGGCGCACAATGCACGACCACGGACGACGACGAACAGAAACCAATTGCAATAGGTCACCAGAGTGATACAGGAGACTTAAAATTCATAAACTATTAAATTTTTTATCAAAAATTTTTGAATACACATAAATAATTTTTTGACAATTTTAAGAGGCAAAAGGGAATTGAATAACGTCTTTTAAAAGTAGCAATATTTTTTTTAACTATTACCAGGTTTTTCTGTTTCATGTAAAAGTCTTATCCATGTATTCACACACTGGGTAGACCTCTGCGGATTATCTGGATATTTGACCATTGACAGCGATGATTGTACACATTTCTTCACAAGAGAAAGAAAATCAAAGTTCTTGTTAATACTGTGATAAACTTCTTGATTCTGGTTTGCCTTTTCTAAAGGATTGAATAACATTGGTTCTTGATTTGGAATGAAACTTTCTTGATTATCCTGGTTTGGCAGATCCAACACATTCTTCTGAGTAGCTCCTTTTTCGCTATGGATCATATTTCCACTCATTGTCTTAACTGCGTCCTCCAACAAAGTTCGAATACTTTTTCCTACCATATCAGTTATACTGGGTACATCATAATTCGTTCGAAGATCATCTATGTGCACAGTTTTCCAAATTCCACACTGTAACAAACAAGCGGTCAAAATTGCTACTAAAGTAAATCTAGTCGTTAAAAAGATAAAATTTAATTATCAAGGGAAAATGTTTAAATAAATATGTATTTGCATGCAAAAAATTTCAAACCTGGAATCCTGTGAAATGACTCTTTGACATTCGCGGCAATCGAAGAATAAACACTATATGTGTTCGTTCTTTTTTCTCAGTTGACAAAATCTGGAGTTCATCTAACACACAGTAGTGTGCACAGGCAATTAAACCAGAATTTTCAATTCCATTGTCGCACTGTATGATAACAAAAATGTTATCTTTTTGATCGTTCATCTCAAAGCTGCGCCTGGAAAAAATTGTAAAATATCAACATAATTATCCAGAAATATATTTTCATAATTAAAATGCAATAAAATACATTGAAGATATTCAATTAAGCTTTCGCTTTTTAAGTATACAATGTAAAGAATTGAGCGCAGGCTTGAACAAACAAAATCTTTTCTACAAGGATCGATTTATCAAATGCTGAAAAATTACGAAAAATGTTATCGTTTAAATCCGTGGTCTGTATTTACCATTCAAAAAAAAGATTTTTAAAAAGTAAATTTATTGCTTTTAATTGAATTACAATAATATTGTCATTTCTGATGTCATATACTGCTAGTGATGCAAATAAATCGGGAAAATATAAATGAAAAATACATCTTTGATCAACTTGTCGAAAAATTAGCGTTTACATTTAATGTACACTTTTAATATTGGAAAATTATGGGAGTTAAATTTGACTAATATCATATATTGTCCTTTTTAAACATAATTTTCAACAAAATTTCGAAACAATCAAATGTCAGGCTTTTTTTAAAGACTGAAAGATAGGTTGGTATAGAAACATTTTCAATTGTATCAATGTTTTAAAAATAATACATGACATACTAGTAACACAGGAAGAATGACCATCTTTAAGTTCTCCTTAAAGGTAGCTTAAATACGATCTTTAAGCCACCTTTAAGCTATATATGCTGCTTAAAGGTGGCTTAAAGAAGCGTCAAGATGGCTTAAAAATGCTTAAAGGCAGCTTAAAGAAGCTTAAAGACCATCGTTTAGCCACCTTTAAGCCACCTTAAAGGACAACTTATAGGTCCTTAATGTCCAAACTTCTTTAAGCCACCTTTAAGACATTTTTTTCATTACTGTCTTTTATCAATAGTGTGCTTACTTAACCAACACAAAGGATTAACTTTATGGCAATTTAATCAATTATGATCAATGGATAAATATATTTAACCTTTATTCGAAGTACAGCCTACTCCGGATATATTGAAATTCAGGGGACCATGCAAATTATTTCAATATATCCGTATTTCAATATAAGCGAAATCGACTGACGTGAAGCAGCCATTTTTAAAAGTTCAATCCCGATCTAAAATATAGAAAAACAAACCCGAACAAAATTATTTGGTCATCGTTTATCTATTACAGTGAACAGATTACATGGAATATTAGTCCTTAAAAGTTTAATTCAAATATCAGTAAGTTTTGTAAGTTTCATTTTGTTACAATCTTTAACCTCATCAAAATGCCCGATCGCATTCTTTTACGTTTTGGAGAAAAATCACCGGACTCAAACGCTTCAATTACTGCTTACACTGCTTGTATATCATCGTAAGTGTACTCTGGATAATATCAAAATCCTTAGCTATTTAGGTTTTGTCCTTTTATCAATAGCCATAACTTGTTCGTAATTAGTGTCCAAATATACGGGGTTTTTTGCTGTGGGGTTTCCATATTACGTCTACCCTCAATATGTCCGTATACGTAAAAACAAAGAATTCAACAGTGAATAAATTTTATTTTTAAAAGAAGTATAAAACAAAACATAAGGTTAGAACTTATCAATTCACACCTTTGTATATCAACCGGTCAGTTAGGAATAATTACTGTCGCCAACCGTGATGACAGCCGCCAGGGAGTAATTCAATATAACCGTTAATATGAAATTAACTCATTATCACCTATGGTGACCAATCAGTGACTTCAATATAAGCGATATTTCAAAATAGCCGATTTCATAATAATCGTTAATTTAATGCAAAGAAAATGAGAGGCTAAAACTGGGGATTTATTTCTATTTCAAAATAAGCGGCATTTCAAAATAAGCGATTTCAATATAAGTGGAGTAAGCTGTATTTATTTAAAAAAAAAAACATAGCCGTGCGTCTGGACAAAAGACACACCTGTTGTGTATATCCTGTATATTCTGTGTTAGTTCCAGGGATTTTCTGAGGTTGAACAAACAATTGATTTTAATTAGATATGCACAAAGAAATGAAAGCATGTTTAGAAACACAAAGCAGCGATTTTAACAAGAGAATTTGATTCTACATGAACATGTACGGTATTTAAGTAAATAATGTATATTCTGCGCAAGTTCCAATTATCCTAAGGCAGAAAAGGTATTAGAAACGGTTTATGCTCTAAAAGAAAAAAAATTAAAAAAAGATAAGAATTCTGCCCAAAACCGGTATCGAACCGGGGACCCTCAGTTTACTATCATCAGCTCACATCCAATTCGCAACGGGTACTCATATCTAATTAAGTGTTTAGATCCTATAAATCATTGGCTATTGAATCAATGTAATGTGTTTGTATATTTTATACATAAAAACATTTTTGGCTTCCATTCAGTTTGTAACAAACAATACCGAATTATATACCGGTATATGCATGTATTTAGAATGAATTACGGTACTTGGTCTTCAGTGAAAAAAATATATTACATGACTGGAAACTGTTCGGCTTACTAGTATATAAATTTAAACCGGTATATACATGCACATGTACGTTCACCTAATTTATAACTATTAAATGCTAGAAAAAAAAATGAAACGGTGATCTGTGTTCAGTGGAGTGACTGAATGTTTACACAAGCATAATTTGGGTGTCGATACCTATCCTGCATGATATGTGTTGACAATTAAAACCAGTTAGAACACCCCCCCCTTGGAAACTAAATATTCACTTGGATCATCCCTTCCACCCCTACAAAAAGGTTATTGCATTAAATTTTTAATTAATGTATTGTACATGAATCTGTTCACTGACAGCTTGAACAAAATTGACTTAAAGCTAACTTAAAGACGGTGTAATAATAACTTAAAGGGAATGTAAATACCACTTAAAGGTGGCTTAAAGAAGTTTGGACATTAAGGACCAATTAGCACTAGCATTAAGGTGAATTAAAGGTGGCTTAAAGATCGTATATCCTTTAAGCTCCTTAAAGTCACCTTTAAGCCACCATTAAGGGCTTGCTTAAAGATGGTTTTTTGCCCTGTGTTATCTAAAATTAAGTATGCTAATGTAATGTCAAGAGGATCTATACTTTTCGAAATGTTATCTGACGCTTACAAATCAAAATTAACTAGCTAAATTTATTATATCAATTTTTTTAGAAATATTAATATAGATTTATTTATAAACAATACTAGTAAAACGTATTTGAATGTTGTAATTTTTTCTGTTTTCTTTTTCTATTTTTTTTTCAAACATACCTTAGCTGTCGGCAAAACTGTTGCTCTGTATCGAACGATTGCAGGGAAAGAATGGAAACAAGACCTGGATCTATGTTTGTACATTTAGCAATATCTCTAACTTCACCAGGCGTCAGTAGATTGGAATTTGTAGTTATCTGTAAAACATAAGGAACAAGTAATGATACGATTTGGGATTTTTTGTTTTGTTAAATAACAAAAATTAAGCATACGTGATGAGATGATAATTTCTTACCTGGAGCCGAATGGCTTTTCCTTCTGTTTTACTTTTTTCTAAATGGTGAAGAATGCATGACCACAAGTCTTCATGTCTCTGTTGAAAAAAGTATTTTTCACGAATGTCCTTCTCATGTTTCCACAGTTTTGTCATTCCAAGACGAAGAACTGCATCCGGAGTAGCACACCACAAAAGAAGGTCTTTTGATTTATCAAGGATCTGTTTAATATACAAATGATAAGATTTATGCACTGACTTTTAAATTTCATTTTCAAAACAGAATGTTTTAGACCGCATGTTGTTTTAAAAGAGATAATCATTGCAATCTTTAACTTGTCACATGGTGCAAACAAGATATCTGTGAGCCAATGCTCACTAGTAATACCCCTGCTCTGATGTGAATATGCAAAATAAGCAAAGTCAACAGTTAACAGGAAGTAGGCATCCGATTGGTACAAAAATATATCCCATAATATGGCATGCCTAATCAAATAGTGTGTTAAAATTTCAAGCATCTGTGTTAAATAGTTGCTGAGAAATCTTTGACGAAAATTTGTTTGAAAATTTAGGCTAAGAATAAACAAAGTCGACATTTAACAGGAAGTTGACGTCCGATTGGTACAAAAGTATATCCCACGATATGGCATGCCTAATCAAATAGTGTGTTAAAATTTCAAGCATCTGTGATAAATAGTTGCTGAGAAATCTTTGACGAAAATTTGTTTAAATATTTAGGCTAAGAATAAACAAAGTCGTCATTTAACAGAAAGATGACGTCCGATTGGTACAAAAATACATCCCACGATATGGCATGCCTAAACAAATACTGTGTTAAAATTTCAAGCATCTTCAATGAATAGTTGCTGAGAAAAATGCGACAGAAAAAATTTTTGTTACGGACAGACAGAAGGACGGACAGACAGACAGACACACAAGGGTAAAACAGTATACCCCCTTCTACTTCGGAGCGGGGGTATAAATAAGCATTCTTATTTTTTCTTCTTAGTAACTTTATCACTATCTTTTGGTCCAGTAAACGAACTGGCATCCATTTTTCGCTAATTTTTTTTATTAACTTGATCCATAATCTGTTAAGATTATATGATTTCTCTTCATTTTTGATATCCTAATTAGTTTTGATTTATATTTTAATCTATTTTACTGTACAATTTCTATAAATCATTATTTATTATTTACCTTGTGTATCTCCCTTAAAATTTTCATTACATATTATTCTGTGTTTCTCAAATGTAATTTGTAATTCAATTAATAAATTTTGCAAAGGAACTGTGAGGTAAATGATTACATTTAAAAATCCCTGTTATGGTGATGGTACTTTCATTGAAAGTTTTAAGCATAAATTACAATTAAATGTATTACTTGTCGATGTAATTGACCCAGTCCTTGACCAGGGCGCCGCTTTATTAACAATAGCTCGCATAAATTTAACAACTGTATGCGGTTTTGATATGCGGGTGGGAAATCATGTGTGAAAAAATTCTGTTTTTCTAAATTAACATATCCATGAAGGTTTGATTTTCTTATTTTGTCTTATTAAGTTACACACCTTGTCTTTGTTATCGTTAACCCACACAATAATATTATCCGTTTCCTCGTCTTCCTCTTCACAATCATCACTTGTATTGCTTTTGCTATCGCTGTCATCGTAGTTTTCTTCACAAAGCTCATGACAGATATGGAGGATAATGGCGGCGCAGGTGTCCGCATGATATCCAACAAAAACATCCATTTTTGTCATTTTGTTTCTGTGAACATTAACCAAATAAAATACACATTGTACTTACATGTTTATATGTTTAAATTTGTGGAATTCATTTATATCATGGTGGCTCTCAGTTTTATGCATTTCATTTAAAGAAATAGTGAAAATATTGGAAAAGGGTCCCAATGATTAACATTTACCATAAATTTTCGTTGCCTCCTGCCCTACCGGTAACGCTAAACCTCAATCTACCTATCATTCAAACCCATCATGAAACCACGTGTCCCACCTTATGCTTTTTATTGGACGTTTGCGCTTACCTAATATACTACGCTCATTAAATAGTAAAATATATTTTTGGTAATTGACACGTATTGAAGAATGGAATCTATTTCAAGAGATAACTACATGTACCTCTTTTGGTTATTTAGCGGTTTGTGAAACATAAACTTATAAAAGTGTAATAAAAAAACTATACACTTACTCTTCATTTTTACAATTTAAAGGAGTTATAAATTCATCCGCCCATTCATCTAGAAGTCGTGTAAGCTCTAATTGGAAAGGTGAAAGCAATGTTGATATATTGAGAAAATGTTTCTCCAGACGGTTTATCAAAGGAATTGGGAATCTTTTGTACACCACGTTTTTTTCGGCTACGACAATCAATCTAAGAAAAAAAAAGTCATCACGTACAACATAAAAACAGGCATGGATACAAGTGACAAAAATTTCAGCGCTTGTAAAACATATGATTATTATTATTGCTTCCTTTTAATGTCTTAAAAACGACCTGAAATCTCGATGCACTCTGCATTTAACCCTGTGAGAGCCAAGTCCAAGGTCAACGTAGCGTTCCCCTCCAAAATACACATAGTGCTAGAGTAAAGCAACAATAACATGCATTATAATAATTACAAATTGTATCAGATTAGTTGTATTTTATCACTCTTTCCAAAATCTCATTATTTGATTTCAACAAACCTTCAGACCATATATTTTTTTCTATTTAAAATAGATATCATGATTTCAAATTACCATATCCGTATCCAGACCTTTTTTGAGATTAACAAAAAATAATGTTTCTTGCTTTTCTAGATCTGAGCAATCACATACTTATTTTATATTTTTTCAGCTGTAGTTATGGAAGCATTGAACTATTAAAACCTACATTTCAACTATTAAACAAGAGGCCCACAGACCTTAATGGTTACCTGAGTACCATAGCCCGTAGATGGACCTGTCAAGAGTCTCATGTTTGCATTTTAAGCTTTCTTTTTGAGTCTAAACCATAATTCGAGACTTCTCTGACTGTTACCTTCGCTTTTAATGTTTTTGATGTTTGCAACTCATTAAAGGGGACCGGGAGAAAGAGTCCGAGAAATCTTGGATTTTCTATAATCTAGCTCCAGGGGCATGACATTTTAAACTGAGGGTCATAAAAACCATAAATAAAGAAGAGGGTTTCATAGACATCATGACTATACATTTAGTTTTTATTCACCTGCTGTAGAAGTAGATTTTCTGTGATTTAAGGCATTCGATGTATAATGACCACAATTTGTACCAAAAGAATGAATGAATGGTTCCATATTCTTAACCATAATATCAATTTTAAGTTGTTATAAAATAAAATACTCCGCCAAAGGAATTTTCAAAATTTTCATGATTGTCTAGTTTTTTTTACATTGAAGTCTATGGGAAACGCATGTTTTTATTAAAATACTTTACAAAGTAACTTGAAATACATACAAATCTTTTGTTGAATGTATGCATACACTTTCTTTTTATAAAGATATGAAAGAAAATGAATCATTTACCACAGATATTTTGACAAAATTATTTTTTTCTTCTTTTTATCACGGGAAGATAAGTCCTAAAAAGTTATAGGTGCAAAATGACCAGCTTTTCATATGTTGTCAGTCATGTGAATTTGGTTCATTTCACTTTCATTGTTATTTAGCAATACATATTTAACTAATTTAAAGTGATTTAAAATTGTTTAGTATCCCTTCATTATGCATTGAATACCTTAATATATTTTCACTATATCGCCACATTGACCCCGCCCTAGGGCCTAAACCCCTGACCTAGGGGCTAGGAATTTTATAATTTAAGTAGACGGTTTATGAACATTATAACCAGGAATTAATTTTTCTTAAATTAATATTGGAGTAGAGAAGATTTTCTAAGATTTAATACATGTTCACTATACGCCGCCTGTTGTGATGATCAACTGATTTTATTTCTTTGATAGTCAGATGTTTTGTGTTTGTGTGATGCTATTGCGCACGTGAGACGGTAAGATGGTCTGCGTCTGGAGTGACACAGGAATCTCTAAGAAAGGCCGCTCAGAGTAAACGCCTGGTTATTCAGCAATTGACAAAGCGAGATTTGTGAACTGTTTAACTGATTACTGGGTTTTTTTCCGTGAACTGTGAACATCTGTCATATCCGTCTTTGCTCTTCTTTACTTAATTGGTCATCAAACGTTATGAAACCAACTGATCATGTGCCTGAAAACTTTCAGAACTTACACAGTTACACTATTGCCCTTTGTGAAGAAAATGTTTGTTATCGATACTCCTCTGAAACCATAAGCGATAGGGAGTTGGAGCTTTTACTAATGTGTAAAGACCATTTCGAGGTTCCTGTAATCTATTCAAACCGAAAGGATCAGAGGACCCCTTCTAGCAATTATTGCCCCGGAAGGTTTCTTAGGTTCTTGAAAAGCACTTACACCTTTTTTTTACCATACGTCGTAAAGACATCGTATGGAAGGGAATTACCGCCAAAAGTCTATGTATCTTGCTTTTATTCTTATTATGCTTACTTCTTTATTCTTCAGTACATTTACAATTGCATTTCACTGTATTGTTTTCATATTCATGTTTATCCAATTTCACTTTGATTCTCTTTTATTCTTTATGGTTTGCTTAAATCTATGTTGCAATACTCTCTTCTCATTTGTGTAAATTTTTACTTTTATCTCTGTTACCAACGTGAATTTAATCACGCAAACCATAAAGCACTTTCAGTAAAGAATACAAGTTGTAAGAATGTAATGCTGCATTATGACGCCAGACGGGAGTGTGTGCGCTACAATTGCTGCTCCCGAATATTCATGAATACGAAACCAACAAAACAGTAAGCATAATACAAATAAAAGCAAGATACATAGACTTTTGGTGGTTATTCCCTTCTATAACATCGGAGCACTTGGAATGGAAGCGTCTACCTTGGCTTATCAAAATAACATAAAAGTCAAAGGTCATAGTCATTTGAAAATCTGAGTATTAATGTGTTTTCACATCTCTTGTTTAGGGGGTAAAGGAAAACTAGTTCATGGATAAAGTGTAGTAGGACTTCCTTAGACATTTCAAAATATAACCCTTCAGCCCCCACTTTAAAATATAGAGTTATTGCCCCTAATATACAAACTGCTTGTTATCATTTCAATGCTCCTCTAAAACCGTAAGGGATAGAGACTTAAAACTTTTACCAATGGTGTTTGTCAACTTTAAGGATTTTTAATTTATTCATACCAAAAGGATCCGATGTCTCCTTTGAGCACTCATTTGCCCTGAAATTTTCTTATTTTTAAAAACACATACAAATTTTGAACCTTACATCGAAGAGAAATCGGGCCACTTAAAAATGAAGAGTTGATCTTGTCCAAACAATATGACATAAAGGTCAAAGGTCAAAGTCAAAAGAAACAAAATTATATGAAGTAAAGCATTTTATCAATTCTATCGAAACAGAAATGTTTTAAAAACAAAATATTATAGGGTGGAAAAGACCTCTAATTGTTCGAGAACAATTAATCTTCTAGTTGATATTGTATTTGTTAATCATTTGTGCTTCTGTTTATATTTGTTATATATTAAATGTGTGAAAGTTTATTATCGTTTTGAATGATGTCCTTTGTAAGCGTGTCGAATCTTCTTTAGATGTGGAAATATGTTTCAAACAATTCTTAGAATTCTGTGTTTGGCATACGTTACAAGCCTCCTAAAGCGGTTCAAAATTTGATGCATAAATATATTATTTTGTTAAAATAAAAACTCAAGAAAATGCAACAATATGTGATATTACTATGCATGCATTCTA
The DNA here is from genome assembly GCA_016163765.1 of Magallana hongkongensis. NCBI lineage: Eukaryota > Metazoa > Mollusca > Bivalvia > Ostreida > Ostreidae > Magallana > Magallana hongkongensis. Next base: position 48,890,169 of record WFKH01011925.1, read on the forward strand.
ATATATTGTATTTTCTGAATCGTTAAACTTTTGACATGCGGACAAGTACAATGTACCCCCCAAAATGTTTAAAGTTAAACAATGAAATATAGTTTAGATAGCAAATTGCTGAAGTAATGACCAACAACGAATATAAATCAGAGTTAGGGCTATTATTGCTCAGATGAGCGATGTGACCCGTGGGCCTTTTGTTTAGTTAAAGTCTGTTTAGATAGCTTAAGAAATGTTCTGGGATACGAATGGGTTTTTAATAGACTTAAATGAGTTGACTTGACTGGTCTTGTTGGTTCTCTCTTAAGTAACAAATGATCTTTAATTGAATTAACTTACCATCACTTGAACATCCAAATTTATTTTGGAATGTTTTTACAAAGTATTTATTTCTATTATTGCAATTGCTCTAATGGGCTTTTCTGTGATATGCGCAATTTAAAGAAAAGTTCAATTGTGAAAATTGAAAAAAAAATGATTAAAAAAAATATCTATGTAAAAGTTATACATATATTGCACTTTTTTTCCAACGAACTACTCTACATACTAGAATTGTATTCCTAAAACTAAATATACAAATTCTCAACAACAAAAACATGCCAACATCAAAAGTAAACCTTATTTCAGTAAATTTGTGTGCATTGATGATATAGATATATTATATCATTTGAGGTTGATATAAGACAAGCGTATATTTAATAAGTTAAATACCTGATTCAATGCATCATAGAGACTTTCGTATAAGTTTTCAAGGTTAAGAAGAATAACAGTTGTCCCAGTCTCCATGCAAACTTTGATTCTATTTATATTTCGGCAGATCTAACGAAAGTACATATAAAGTAAATATAGTTTAAGATAATATTTTAGTCTCATAAAATCTGTCAATTCATAGATTCAAATAAAAAACAATTACAAAAGCAATCACCTGCGTATATTCTTGATCGCTCCGGAAACTACTGCCGAAAATTGTGATGGCGTTCATTTTCAGTATTTTTTGTTGTAACACAGTCAGTGCTCCAAAATTCTCAGTTAACAACAACAAATATCTCGAGTTCCTTAAAAAATTAGTTAAGCATAAATACTATAAATATTATTCATACATGCAGCATGTAACAGTTATTTAGACCTTGTAAAAAAAATTTCAAATTATACAGTTCGATAGAAATGTAGCAAAACGTTTATGAATATTGTGACAATCATTCCTTAATATGTCATGTATCTAAAAATATGAATAGAAACATGGAACAACAACTACTGTAACCTTGGTTACTTTGACGACGTGTTAATTTTGAACATACGGATGGTTTGCCTTTTTTGTCAAATTTTCTTCTCGTCAAACTTCATATCGCACATAAAGAAGATGCATTAAAGAGATTACCCCACCATAATCGACATGAATTATTGGAAAATCATATTTTGCGTTGGTTGATAGCAAATTTTGACTATAAGATACCATGATTGCACTAAACATAGTTGTCTAGTTTCGCTGAAAAAAATAAAATAAAATCTATACAAAAAAAAACAGCTTATGTCGGTCTTTCAATTATGAAACGAAATCATATTTAAAAGAATACTTTATATATTGATAAAATAACATGATGTGAATATCAACCTTAAAATTATTTTCATTATCATACTAATATGTTAGTAAAAATGTTATATCGACATGTTCCTTTTAGATAATTCAAATGACTTACGGCATCAGTTCTGATTTACCTTTTTTATTCATCTAATAAGAATGTGGTAATATTAAACTGGCACTGTACTTAGTTGGTCCGAATTATTAGCTGTGTTAATGAAATATGTAACTTCAAAATGCATACTTCAGGTCGCAGAGATCAGAAATAATCGGTGTGAAGTCGGAAAGAAGACCATGAATGGGGTAATGGTAATTAGTAATGGTAATTAGTAATGGTAATTAAGTAAACTAAAATTAAAAATGTGGATGTCAGAGACAGTAATGTGTTATTGGCAAAGTTTTCAATTATATGTAATTGTAACTCAATTGATTATTTTCAATAAAAGGCGTGTAATTAAAATTATCTTTTAAATACTTTCAATAACACTGATGTTTATATGATTAAGAAAACTCGAGAATTTCCAGTGTCCCCACCCTATTCAAGGAAACTTTATCAACAAAAAATTTTGATGATTTCAAGATTTCCTTGATCTTTTTCAATCTAAGTTCACTTATTTTCCCTCTTATTGAAATAATTAATCTTTCCGACTATCATTGAGTTTTGTTTTAAAGAATCTCCGGGATTTTTTTTTTTTTACATATCAATGTTATTTGAGTTGAATAAACTTCTATTGGGATTTATTTCTTTGCTTGCCATATCTGTTTGCAGGGCGTGTTCCTGTTTTGCACACATATGAAAATTAGGTAGGAAACAATAGGAGTGTTTTAAATACAATAATAGTCAGCTTTTTACCGGAAAATAAACGGCATTTTTCTAATGTATTTAAAAGGAAGGGTGCAATGGATACTCATGCAAAGGAGTGATTTTTCAGATTTATTGTCGTGAAAGAGTTTCAGACCTAATATATAGGTGTAGGTTAGAGAAATTGACTTTTTAACAAATGTTGAAAAGTTAACATATGTTGCAGCTCAATCATGGTTTCACTAAATTGCTTTAACTCAATCAATAAATTAGTTGCAACTGCAAAGTTATTGTAATTTAATTAATTACGTTTAAAAAACTATTGTAATAGAAATTTTATTGAAGGTTTTAAGCAAGTAATTGTGATTCAATTCATCACGTTCCAATAAATCTACTAGTAATCAATCCCTTAAGAAGACACAGCTTCGAAATGAAACATAATCAGATCAATGAAATAAATATTATCTTATTTATTCTTAATCTGAATTTCTGGTCATAATCACTTTTTAAAAAAAATGCAACATTCATGAATACAATGCTGTAATATATCCCTAATCGTTGTTTTTAAATACACAGATTCATTGCTTAGAATTTATCTTTACTTTTTATTGGGAGTTGATTTTAATCAACTCTCCTATGCAGTTCCTCTGGCGAAAAGGAAATGAAACAGTGTTCGGACCTAAGCACAAATCATCACCGCTGACAAGACGTAGGACTTGAAATTAATCGATAAATTCGATGTAATGTAATCAGAAGCATTGTTTTCAAGGAAACTTATTTATAAATACCTTGAAAATATATAGATTATAAATGGTACGAACAATTTAGATATCTTTTGTAGTCGTATGTATTTCTACGCCATAGTTCAATAAGACTGATCGCTGTAATTGATTACCAAAGCGCCATATTTACAGCGATAGCGTTTGGAATCAATGGCAGACTATCCAATCTAAAGATAGAACCAGTACTGGCGTAGACTAGAATTATAATTTGTTTGTAAAAAAAAATTGCTTGGATACAATTTTCAAGAAATATTTCGATTACTGATACATAATGCATCGTTGAGTTTGATGGCGTTAATTCTATCTTTAAATATTACACAACATGATTCACAAATTTGGGGTTTTCCGTCTATAGCTCGAAATTCTTGTCGGAAAAGCCCGACAATTCATATTAGAAAAAAAAATGTGCTTAATTGTTCAAATACATCTAAGAAACTACTTGCCATGCGAAATTACATATCGTTGATTTTAAAATAAATAATAATCAATAAAATCAACTCCCGTCAGTACTTCAGTATTTTGATATGTAAATGTATCTTAATCTTATTTCTGTATAGTATTACGCATATTTTTTTCCGCAGCAATTTACTCTTAATTTTGCCTTAGAATTTACATTTTAGTGCATGTCATACAAAGGATTCTTAATTATTATTAGAACAAATAAATACAATATACCCTAAAACCTTGAAAATTAGCCGGATTTAATAATAAGCCGGTTTTGAAAATAAGCCACCTATTTCTTGCACTGAAAATTACTCGAAAATAAGCCTGTTTTGATAATAAGCCAATCGTTACAATGCCAGTTTGGAAAGATTTTAGACTACCATTAAGTCTTATGTGTAGCACGCACCTGTGTATATTATGCATGCGAACATAGTGCATTCAATTCGTTTAAAAGTAATAATGTACGTTTGTGAATCTAAATGAAAACAACCAATAACGGTAATTACTTAATTGATAATTAATCCAATTACTTGATTATCGTAAAATAAACATTGTGATGAAACATCTGTATATGTCGTTTATCGTCATTATCAAGTCGTACAAATGAACACTCTATTTTTAAAGTGTCCATCTGTATGCAAACCAATTACGGCATAACGGGACATAAAGTATATAATTTTTAATCAATTCATAATTATTGCTTATCTTCCTATACTCATATAAACTGTGAAAGCTGACAGGACAGTGCATGCTTCCGACACCGGAAATTGTTAAACAAACATTGACCACGCGACGAGTCAACAGGTGGCTGGTTACGTAATGGCGAATATACTGGCTAGTACTTGTTAGAGGCAAGGAACAGTGGTCAGAGTGCATAAATATTCTATAACATGAAGTAAGATTGAATTAAAAACACTTTACGACTTTTTATTTTACTCTTACAGGTGTTTACCTTGATATATCATTTTTAGAACAGTCAAATAGTTCACAACCGATCAATTTCAACTACAACTAATATTGTTTTGATAATACGCTGTGATTATGATCTCATTGTTTACGGGATTTTTGCATTGATAATAAGCCGCGATTTGAAAATAAGACGGTTTTGAAAAAAAGCCCCCAATTTCTTACCAAAAGTTAAAATAAGCCGCGGCTTATTTTCAAGGTTTTAGGGTATATGCGCGAAAATAAATAAACTCTATAATATTAAAGGAAGATGGTGTTTCATACAAGAGGGAAAACAGAAATTAAACCTCTACATAAAAAAGTCAAACGCGTGTAAGTTAGGATAAACGAATAACAGTTTATCTTATTTTCAAATTAAATACTTAAGTACCAGCTTTCAATAAAACTTTATTTTCTTAATGCATGAAAGAAAAGTTGAATTAAATCAAATTAAACCCCGTACCACAATGCAACATGTTCGTACAACGACGTTTAATTTTAATTTATGTTTTAAGTAAATCGCAGGGAAAAAACAAATTGTCAGCATACAAAATTGTAATACCAACAATGTGCCAATTAAAATTTTTTTATGGAATACATTTCAGGAGACACAAAATCTTTTCAATCTTCATAAGTAGAGTAATAGCAGGAGATTTGAATACTGCGGTTCTTTAAGATTGTCTCTTCTGATTTTTATCGACATATTATTGAATAATAGGATAGTATGACTTGCTTTGTAATTTGCCTCTTTATAATTTATCTGATTATTTTTTGAAGGGGTCTTCTCAGAAATCGGTTTACGCCAGTGTGTGAATCAAGATTTGACATCTAATCTGATATCAATTTTAAAAGAATGAATAAATGTTAAACAGACAATTTTAAAAAATGTAATGTAACGATTTTTTAATGGTAATCAACATACTTTTCTTGCAGGCAGGCTTTTATCAGCCCAGTAGGACTACAGTCAGGATCCCCTATCACTGGCTATGGAAATACATATTAACATTTGGTTATTTTAGAATTAAATCAACAACAATTAAAAATCGACAATAGTCAATAACAAAAAGTATTAAATGACCGGACGCCATGCAATTCAATTAACATGTTGATGCACATTAATCCTTATAATTTACGAGTTAATATAAAAAACAAAATATCCAAAAAAAAAAAACAAAACAAGAGGCCCATGGGCCACATCGCTCACCTGTGGAATAATAGGTATGATGAAATCAGCTTAATACATTATACAAACTATCTGGACAATGTAGTATAATACATGTAGATCCTTTATAAATGAAAATCCATTTTTCCCCCTGGATATTCTTATTTTTATTATCATTAGTCCCTTTTCTAACAGGATGATTTTATTGTCATAACACATGTTGAACATTGCAGTTCTCAAAAAGATCCTAAACAATTGTTTATGTATGGGATATAAACCTACATCAAACTCTGAACCCCTTGTGAGGCCCAAGAATCACCAAGGGGCCAAAGTCTAAACAATTTTAAAGAATCACCTGGCTGATAAGTTTCTTAGAAGATTTTTAAAGATTTACTCTATATATTCCTATGTAGAAATTCAACCCACAATTGTGGCCCCATCCTACCCCCGGGGGTCATGATTTTCACAACTTTGAATCTACACTACCAGAGGATGCTTCCATATAAGTTTCAGCTTTCCTGGCCAAATGGTTCTTGATAAGAAGATTTTTAAAGATGTACTCTATATATTCCGATGTAAAAATTCGACCCCCAATTGTGGCCCCACCCTACCCCCGGGGGTCATGATTTTTACAGCTTTGGATCTGCATTACCTTAGGATGATTCCGTCAAATTTCAGCTTTCCTGGCTGATTTGTTTCTGAGAAGAAGATTTTTAAAGATTTACTCTATTTATTCCTATGTAAAATTCGACCCCCATTGTGTCGACACCCTACCCCCGCGGATCATGGTTTAAAAGACTTGAATCTACACTACCTGAGGATGCTTCCACACACGTTTCAGCTTTCCTGGCTGATTAGTTTCTGAGAAGAATATTTTTAAAGATTTACTCTATATATTTTTATGTAAAAATTTGACCCACCATTGTGGCCCCACCCAACCCCCGGGGGTCATGATTTTCACAACTTTGAATCTACACTACCAGAGGATGTTTCGACACAAGTTTTAACTTTCCTGGCTGATTAGTTTCTGAGAAGAAGATTTTTAAAGATTTACACTATATATATTTCTATGTAAAAATTCGACCCTCAATTGTGGCCCCATACTACCCCCAGGAGTCATAATTTTCACAACTTTGAATCTACCCTACCTGAGAATGCTTCAACACAAGTTTCAGCTTTTCTGGCCAATTGGTTCTTGAGAAGAAGATTTTTGAAAATTTCTCAAAAATTTTCAACAATTCCTATTTAACTCCCCTTGAAAAAGGGCGTGGTCCTTAATTTTCACAACTTTGAATCTCCTTTGCCTAAGGGTGATTTGTGCCAAGTTTGGTTGAAATTGGCCCAGTAGTTCTTGATAAGATGTCGAAAATGTGAAAAGTTTACGGACAGACAGACAGACAGACGGACAAACAGACAGACAGACGGACGACAGACAAAATGTGATCAGAAAAGCTCACTTGAGCTTTCAGCTCAGGTGAGCTAAAAAAACAAAAACAAAAAATAATTAAAGTTCTTTACAGCAATATAAGATGTATTTTTGAAAAAAAGTTTGTCGCCAAAACATGCATGTTAACATGCTAATTCTGTTTGTGACCTTAACCTTTAAATTTATGATAAATGATATTTAAACAAATCGATAAATCTTATTATAAAATAGAATTCTTTACGATGGAATATATAGCAAACCGACTTTGTATAAGACACGATGCGTGACAATTGTTAATTTGCTTCAATCAGAACCTCCTAATAGCTTTTACCTCAATAATATAACTAACAGAAGTTTGTAAACCATAATTTTCTTGATCATTAAGTAGATAGAACTGTGCGGAAAAAAAAATCAGACCTTAAAATTGCAGCTCATATTGCTTTACCTATAAGAATATTTTTTTCTATAATTTACATGTAGTTTATCTAAACAATGCATGTAATTAGACAATAAATTTATATATGTGTAAAAAAAATCAAATTGAATGCGTATCTAAATTAATTAATTAAAATAAATTATAAAAAATAAAGTTTTCATGTTTTTAGTTTTTTTCAGTAATGGACAACAAGACTTTTTCATTAAGTGTCACAGTTTGTTAAATAAATATCCTGACATTTTTTTAAATGTTTGTGTTTTTTTGCGGATTGACAATTAACAAAAAATACCTTTTTTATTTCTCCAACCATTTCTTTTAAATGACTTGCAAATTTTTGGAAGATTTTTTCTATGTCAATGTTTTCATCTTCAAATCCTCCAAAGTTTCTTTTTATTGAGTGTTCCAGCATCAACCACGTTGGCCGCTTTCCATGTTTTACAGAAAATGCATAAAGCATTTTGATAAGACTAAAAAATGAAAATAGGGATCTATAACGAAATTATTGATGACCTGAAAATGTAAATGAACATACACTCAACAAAACTTCTTAGTGTTAACCCTAATAAATAGAATAATTTGAAAATTACTGAATAAAATAATGTGACATTTTCAACATTTCGTAACTGATATGTGTTTTCATCAATGGCACAGATAAAATAAGACAACAACGATTGAAATCAATTACCCGTGACGAAACGTCAAAACATTAAATTGGTATTTTTCTGCACATGCTTAATATGATTGACAATTTTTTGTGATTGGTATTAGTCTTTGGTGATAGTTTAAAAGGAAAACAACTTAACATGGCAAAAATGATCATTCAGAAAACAGCCAGATCCGTTGGAATTTTGGTGCCTGCATTGTTTTTACAACAAATTGTACTCACTTTAAATTTGCTGTTTATTTTGTCCTCGACATTCTTTTAAATATTAAGCAATCCGAATGAAACGTTATTGTGATATAATTTTTCTCTTCCATAAATGTAATGTCATTTTCATAGGCAACTTAAAACAATCCAAAAGCTCTGAGCAAAATTCAACTAAACCGGAAGTGTTTGTGATATTTAGCAAAAGTCAAAGTCTCGGGTCGCAACAAGAGGTCAAAGTCAATGCATCGTTCTTATTTATTTGAAAGTTAAGTGGAAATCAGTCACCCCGTCAACAAGACAAATGTGCTTATATCATATAGTAAATACATTATACTGGGTGAACACTTTGAAGTTTTGTTGAGTGTACATTTAATGAAAATGATAAATAAACTTATCGAAAAACAAATATTCAACGGACAAGAGACCCAGGGGTCATATCGTTCATCTGAGTAACATGGACCAATCAGTAAGCGGCAGCGTATTGAATCAAAAACATGATATCCAGTCTAATACAAACAATGGAATCTTAGTGCAGTGTCAGTCTATTTGTTTCAGCTGATTACGAGCCATCAACACTTTCTTAACAAAGTTATTCCAGCTTATTCATTCTAATTTAATTTATTTTAATTATTTTTGCAACATAATAATGTAAATGATTCCCCTAATACTGAGATATAATAAACTTGTTCGTTGTCATCGATTACAGGGTGCTTACACTCGTAATCTATGCAGCGAACCAGTCTATTGTTTAAATATGCATATAAGGATTTTGATCCAGGCCTTTGATTTCAGTATTTAAAAAAATGTGTTTTTAAATTTCTAACCTAATAATGTATTTATTTGAAATAGATAATGACACTGGAAATTCATAATTACAAACCTAATTTACAATTACAAGACTCCCACCCACACCCCCCCCCCCCCCCCCCCCCCCCCCAAGAATAAGGCTGCACTCACTGACCCTAGTGGTAAAATATTTGCTTCAAATCATAATAATATTACACATGAAAAGCTACGAGCTGTTTGCTTCAGAAGAAATCCTATAATCATAATCTAATCCTCCCACTCCATCCCCGCCTCATTCTGACCTACATGGTTAAAACAATACTTAACTTAGAGTTCGGTAATATAGATTTCTTTTAATTTATTTTCTCAAATTTTAGCCTTATGGTTCTTCAGAAGAATTATTTAAGTGGTTTTTTTTAATTTCTTTTATGAACTTTGAACCCTTGTTAGCGCCTCTTCCTGACCCCTGGCGTCATGATTTGAACAAATTTAAATCTATCATTTATCAGAAAACTAATATTAAAGTTTGGATATTAGAGGTCATTGGTTTTTGAGAAGATTATTGATCTACCAACCCTATCTTAACTATTTCCTAATTATCTCCCCTTTGTAGGGGTTCTGGCTCTTTATTTAAACAAGAGGCCAATAGGCCTTAACGGTCACCTGAGTACCATAACCCATACACAAACTTGTCAAGGAGTCTCATATATGCATTTAATTAAGTTTCATTCTGGAGTAAAAAAAATTATAATATTGTAATGACGACCATTTCCCTGCCTGAAATCTTTCAAAAAGGACAATGAAACCTATAATTTTAGCGAAAAACTTTAAGATCATAAAAGAGTGCATGACTTGATATTAAAAAGGTGCAAGACTCTGATAGAAAATTATTTTCCCATATTTGTTAACTTTCAAGATAGGTTTTATATGTATATGTTTTCATAGATAAACTAAAACAAGGTCGCTAGTATACATGTTTTACTTAAAACAACCTCCCATCCCCCATCCCTAGGGGCAGACAAACTCTCCCTGTGGGCATTTAAACAAAAAAAAAAGCTTTAAAAACCATCATGAGTTACTCACTTCTCCTGTTCCAGCTTTTGAATATTCAACCTACATTGACAATTAATCACCATCTGGCATTTATACCAAAATCATTTTACATGTACTGCTTATCAGTGATTTTGGTTAGCCAATTATTACTTTACTACTATCAAGTCTATTTGTTTATTTAGAAAGTTCAAAAACTGTTTTTGTTTCAAATGATAAAAAACTTGCATTACTCTTTTGATCATACAGCTTCTTAATTACATTATATTAAATGATTACGTACTAAATATGAACAAGCAAAGGAAGATAACTCCATTATGAAGATGCAAGGGATGATAACTCCATTAACTGTTACCCCCCCCCCCCCCCCCCCCCCCCCCC
>WFKH01011925.1:48900920-48938601 GCA_016163765.1 Magallana hongkongensis
CCCCCCCCCCCCTCCCCCTTACGTCCTGAACCCCTGACCCAGGGGCCATGAAAATCACAATTTAGGTAGAGGAGTTAGTGGACATCATAACCATGCATTCAGTTTTTTCCAACATGAGAAGATTTTATAAGATTTAATACATTTTCATTATATGGCTATATTGGCCCCGCCCTAGGACCTAAACCCCTGTCCCAGGGGCCATGAATTTCACAATTTAGGTAAAATACTTCATGGACATCATAACCATGCATTTAGTTTTTAACAAATATATATGGGAGTAGAGAAGAAGATTTTCTAAGATTTAATACATTTTTACTTTATGGCCATATTGGCCCCACCCTAGAGCCTGAACCCCTGACCCAGGGGCCATGAATTTCACAATTTTGGTAGAGGGTTTCATGGACATCATAACCATGCATTCAGTTTTTTCCTCACATGTGTGGAAGTAGAGAAGAAGATTTTTGAAAATTTGGGTTTTTTGCATATTTTTCCCCGTCTATGCTACCCGGGGGTGGTAGAGCTATGAATTTCACAATTTAGATTCCTCTTACCATAGAGATGCTTCACACAAAAAATGTTAACAATTGTTAACGAAAACAGATAGCAATAGGTCACCTGAGCTTACTCAGGTGACCTAACAAATCTGAAAGCCATTCCCCAAAGATGATTTGTGCCAAGTTTAGATGAAATTGACCCGATGATTCTGGAGAAGATTTTTAAATCACCTAACCCTATTTTTACTCTTTATTTATCATCTCTCCTTTTGAAGGGGACCTGGCTCTTATTTTGTACAATTTTAAAGCCCGTCTACAAATGATGTGTTTGGCTAAGTTTGATTGAAATTGGCCCAGTGGTTCTGGAGAAGATTGATAAAACATCCAACCATATTTTCACTCTATTCAAACTATTTCCCCTTTGAAAAGAATCTGGACCTTCTTATGAACATAGTTTAAAGCCATTTCCATAAGGATGCTCTGTGCTAAGTCTGGTTGAAATTGTCCCAGAAATAAATGAAAATGTTAAAAGTTTAAAACGACGATGGTTACGACAACGACAGAAAATGGACAAATCATGATCAGAAAAGCCTACTTAAGCCTTTAGCTCAGATAAGCTAAAAATCGTTCTGTTAGACAAACCTGTAGAAGTCTCTAAGCCCAAAAAATTCTCTTTTCAATAGATCATCCTTAACGATTGCTGAGTATGCATTTGACAAACTATCCAGTAATGGAATTATTTTATTTTGTTCATTTTCTTTGTCTTTCACACAGATGCCCCTTAAAAATAAAAGTTTCTTTATCAAAAATTGCTTGGCTATGCATATTTAAACTTGCTATTGTAATTCCAAGAGTTAATGACAGATACATAAAATCATTACTTTGCAGTATCGTTTAACTCGTGAAGATCAGGAATTTGACGCTGAACAAGAATCCCTCTATTCATTTTTGCTGGATCCAGGGACCAGTTTGAAATTCCGATGAAACCCACCTGAGGAGCAAAATTTATGTCATTAAATGAATCTTTTTCATGAAATCACTTAGGTTAAGAGTTTTATTATCAAAGCAATGAGAACTTTTACCTTCTTGTAAACACTTGTTTGCTCGCTCTCTAAACAACCATTTTCTAACAGTGGATGTAGTACCTGGAAAATTAATTAAAAGAGTATAATTTGAAAGATTTTGAGGATATTAAAAAACATTACAAAATATTTTCAAATAAAATTGTACGTTTTATGGAAACACGAAATTTTAATTGGTTTATACTTACTTTAAGTGGCATTTTTGGAGAATCTTCAGCTAGTCCTACTTCGTCAAGAACGACAACAGACACATATCGCTTTAAATCAACGTCTTTTTGAAACTGAGCACATTGACGAAATGTGTCAATAATCCCTTCTGGTCTAGACAATGGACTGCATTGAAATGATACCATTTTTACCTGCAATATATCAACTCTTGTGAAATGATTGTAAACAAAATTCCAAGACGAACATTCCTAAAAAATGCAAAGTTGTCTGCCAATATTATATTTTTTTTAAAAGAGATACATATATATAGGTGTACGTCTTTAGAAATAAAATCAAACATCATTAAAATGAATAAACACAACATTTTAAGATTAAGTACATTATTATTTATATTTATAAGAGAGTCAGAATTTGACTGTTCATTTTGCTTACACATTGGGGTTCATTACCTTAGAAAAAAAAAAGTAAATCTTTCAAACTATTGACTGTTTTACAATGCAAAGAGATAGTCTAAGCAATAAAAATGAAGAAATTATGAAAACCTGTTTGAAGTTTCGGAACATTTGTGAGACTGACGAATTTCCTTGCATGATATCTGCAACAATGGTCTTTGCAAGGGACTTAGAACTTCCAGGTTTTCCGACCAAGAAAAGAGGTATTCGAAGCTCTATGGAAACCACCATCATGAACACGTTTTCCTTGAGAGCTTTATTTTTTGCAATGTTCTTGTCTAAACTTACGTTTTCAAGAAAAACGTCTTGGCATCTATTATAAAAATCAATTTTTGATGGTAAGCTTAAGGCAATAAAAAAAATTCTTTTTAGTTTCTACAACAATGAAACGGCAAAGAATTAAAGCCAATATTTATGGTTTTCTTAGAACATGAAATATATTTCACATATTGGTAATTTTAAAACACATCTCAATTTCAGGATTTTTTTTTTCATAACTGTAGTATTTGTACATTGAAATCCACATGTAGAAAAAAAATCAATTTGCATAATTTAAAAGTTGATTGCTATATACTATTGCAATATTTATTTAAGTTTTCTTTTTCTTTTTAAATTTTGAAATAGTGCTTTGATAACGCAGTTACAAGTTACATTGCTGTACATACGTTCGTGAATAATGAATTGAGATAAAGTTCATGAGGTACATGTAACTGGTTACTTGTAACTTAATACGAGAAATAAAATACTTTGAATACATGAAACTTACTACTAATAACTTGTTACAATTATTACGAAAATAAAGGTACTAGTTAAAGTATACCAGAAATAACTGGTTATCTGAATTAGGATATAATGATTTTACAATGTAAGTTACCTGGAAAATATATTTTTTTTCTTTTTAGAAACTCAAGTTCAGATACCGGTTATTTGATATTGCTAATGATCAAAATAAAATGGCAATGCTGCTTACCTGGGTCTCATTACTTAATAAGAACGCTTGTTTTAAGCTTTACAACTTAAAAATTCATGTGTCGAAATGTCACAAATAGCGGCATTGTATTTTTATTATATAAAAGTTCAAAAGACATTAATTTACAATTATATGTAGAACTGCTACCTAATACATATGATTATACTGGTTTTAGGGTCACGGTTTTCAGGTCTGTAATCTTCACCTTATCAAGATGTTTGTAAGGGTTATAGTTATATGACTTAATGTAACGATGTAATTTTTAAAGAAAATTTCTAAGGATTTTTATATATATTCCAACGTATCATAAACAGCCTTGCGGTTTCAACTGTTATCAAAAATTCGTTTGGTTGGTAAATGTTTTCATGGATATACCCTATATCATAATGATTTTAAGAGTAATTCTCAACACAAGATACAACATCATAAGATTTTTTCAGGGGAATGTTTCAAGCCTTTCTCAAATATATTCATTTGCACCACTCGTTTTACTGGGGTTAATGGTTTGAACTAAAATTAAATAGTACAGAAGTTTCTTCAAAATAACGACCTCTCGTGTATGGCATTTGTAAGATTTAAGTACACTTACCTTTTTGTAACATACAGGGCTTTAGGAAATATTTATAGAAGAAATAATGCTTAATAATTTTGTTTGATTGCCAGCCTACTTCATATGTTTTAAGAAATTTGTCATGAAAATTGTGCATTTCTGATTAATAGAATCGTTCATTATTACGAGTGTAGGATAGTGAAATTCCACCGAGGGGACAAGATTCGCGGTCGAGGACGAGGCTATGCAATATGTAAATATTGGCCCCGAGGTGAAATTTTACTATCCCACACCAGTATAATAATGAATGAATATTTTTCTCGCATTTTTTTACATTATAAAATATCTGACAACCTTCTGTTATGACGTTCAAAAGAATACTTTCGGTGTTTACCTCCGCATGCTTCAAATAGTGCAATTAAGTCAAAATGAGAGCATAAGACAGTTTTTTTTTCAATAAAAATATGATAAATTGTAATTAATTAAGCAAAACAATTACTTAATGGATAATCTCAATCCACATTTTGCATTTCCGTACAGCAGACAACGTTTGTATGAGTTTTAAAGCGGCGTAGTAAAACACAGTGTAAGACAGAAAATTCTCACACTGCTGTCTCACACTGGACAAACCGATTTTACACCGGTGATAATGCGAGAAAAAAATATTAGGCACTGACGATATCACGATAGATCTCGGATTTGTACTATTCAAGTGATAGATCTTTAGGAAAATGTCTATTAGCAAAATCAGTACATGGTTCACCAAGTTTCAACGTACTACATGGATCAAGGTTTGAACATATTCATTTTAATTGCAATTTTCAAAATTTTTATCAGCATCACAATTAACCACTTGATACATCTCGGTAAATGTTAGTAAAATATTAAGTACTCGTGCATAAACATAAACTAATAATTCCTAGATGAATGTTCTACTTCTTGAGATATTCTTATATAGTTGATCCATTAAAGATCTTATGTACATTTGTATCACAAACTATATACAACATAACCAACATAACATGAGTAAGACTGTCTTGCGAAATGTGGTTGCATTTTATTCTGTACTAATACGATATTAGTAAGCTTTCAAGTATTCAGAAGACAAGATATCTAATTTTAGTTTTTTTTTCTCTTTTTTTCTCTTTAAAATAGCTTTTTGCAGAGTCCATCATATTACTCAAAATAAATTTAGATTTTTAATCTCTGAAGCAAAAAAAAAAAACAAACTATTTTGCTTATGAGTTAGTAACTGATCTATAAATTATCTTAGTAACGAAAAGTATTTGCTAGTAACTTACTTTTTTGTATCATCAGTAATTATTTACTTACAATTTCTATTATGATATAAAAGCTTGTGTACCTTTCAATAATCTTCAACATTTGTTCGGAACCCTTTGGTAAGTGAAATGGATTTAAAAACATCGGTGTTATTTCTTTCCGAAATTCTTCTCTTTTCTTAAGTGATGCATGGTAACATACTCCCAGGGCTAAAACTAAGGATGTTGTTAAATCGTTTGTATTCTAAAAAAAAAATAAATTCATTATTGTTTTCTTTCCGACTCATCGCATTTTTGATAGTCCGGAATAGTTGTTTTTTACAAATACCTTTATTAAGTCAAACTCTTCCTCGTCAACTATGTCTTTGCTATCTTTCACTTTTTTCATAACGTTTAGTAGCGAATTCTCGTCTCGTTGATAGTAGAACCAACTAAATACATCCAGAACCCGTTCTACATCACGTAAACTCACAAAGCTGCATTCATCCTACAAACAGTATTATTTAGGAAATAATGTAAAACCTGCTAAATTTGAAGGAATTTAAAATAGGATCATATTACTTTATTCAATTATAGACATTGATACAATTAGGCAAGCAAATTAATCAAAATTTTTCTTAAAACACCTAGACATTTTCAGGGAGCTTATAAAAAAAAACCTCTCAAAGTGGTCAAGTCATACCTGTTAAATTCAATAGACTTTATAGCCGTTATTAGCAATCCAGTGTAAAAGATATAAACCCTAGCTATTTTTAATGGCCGTTCCGTTACTCCAGCCAATCATAAATAGATTAGTATTTAACATTTGTATTGCCTTTTACCATTCTTTTTGAATCCAGCGATTGCAGTCTATGTTGTTTACAGCGGTTTACTGTATGCAAACTTTAATTCTCAACTTATAAAACAAGTCACAGTAAATGACTAGCCTGTTTGCAGCAAAATATAGATCACTTAAATAGATATTGGATAATGACAAGATTCTTCCTGTATTTTGGTCTAATTGCGTCGATAATTTGCCTGTTTAACATGTTAAAAACAAAGCACTCTGATTACAAGGTTAAACAAGATTTCACATCAATTCTACGTTACTATCGAAATTCAGTGGTCACGAATAGTCGAATCCGAGATCGGGTGTATTAATTTGATAGCAATTAAGTACTGGGCATATGTCCTTCTTATTTACCGCATGTATTTTTTCGCAGTATTTTGTTTTCTTTTAAATACATGTAATTGAAAATTGGAAATAAATCGACAACACTCAGATCGCATCACGAAGAAAATGTCTCAAATAAAATCGTACAAGGTGTAGAGAGAATTTAATCCATTACTATTTAATTTCCTTATTTCTTCGTACTTCTTCTTTCATAATTTGTTTTAAATAAAAAAAATCTTATATTTTATAAAACATGAAACATTTTCGACTCTATGAGCTACTTTTAAAAGTTGCATTTTCCCACGTCATACTAAAAGAGAGAAGGCGTGTTACTTTTTTGTTGACGTCTGTCTACCTCGCCTAAACTTTCTTTGATATGATTTGAAAAACATGACAAAATATGAAATGCGTATATGTATGTTCACATTGCTAAATTTAACAGATATTCTCATTTTGTTCTTTTTTTGTTTTACTTCACGCCTATTTGATAATTTGTAGATTAATTCATTCATATCTTAGTAATTCTTCGAGCGCATTAGCTGGCCTAAAATTAAAAGAAAGCTAAATCAGGTTAATGTTTTTTGCTGTGTTTTAATGGTTTTTAAAGATGTTTTATCATAAAATTTTCAATTTAATTTGTTAAAGTAATTAACTTCAAACTATGCTTGGGAAACATGTTAAGTGGTTATTCTGGGAACTTTTTGATACCTAAGAGCATTAGCGCCAATGTCATTTTCGTAAGTTTTAGGCGTCATCGTGAACTAATGTCATAAGAACATCATTTTGCGTATCAGCGGGTCTAGCTGATGCATACGAGTTGCATGCGGTCTCTCTTTTTTAAGTGTCAGTCGAAACGCTATTTTCAGAACAAAATTAAATAGACGAATAAGTTACATTATAAATTACGTATATTGCTTATAAAAACATAATCGAGAAATAAGTGGGTTGGCCTCCAATTTTTTTAAACATTTAAACATTTAAACATTTTCAATAGATAGTTAAAAGTGGTGTAATGTTATACATGCTTCAAGTGCCTGTGTTATTTCTTCAAATGATTTTTGGTCAAATTCAAGAAAAACATTTGAATAAAAATAATGTATTTGCAATCGAATCTTATACGATGGATTTTTAGGAAATTAGTATATTTCAAATATATTTTTACGTTCCGTATATTTCAAAGTGTATGGCATTTAGCACTTCAACGGACCCTGGTCAGTCCAGGTAGATTAAACCTGATTTGATTAAGCCCCGCCTACTTTCCTATTAATCGTACGGTCACAAATTGAGCCTCTTAAGTTATTTTGAAGACAAGTTGTAAGTAATTGCAACAGTTTCACCTATATATAATAAAATAATCACATACCAAATATCTTTTTAAATTGTTAAATTATAGAAAACTCTCAGTATGTATGTCGCTGAATACTACTTAAATACACTTTATACAAAAGTTTAGCATTTTTTTTTAAATGGCAACTAAAATGACTCAACAAGCAAAAATACTGGTTTGAAACACTATGTTTAAAAGAAATATTTTTTGCTTTTCTGATTCTTTTTTTAAAACTTTTCTTATTTTAAACATGTTACCATTGCAACAGGCATCAAGTTTCTTATCTAAGAAGTGTATTAAAAACGCTATAAATAAATTACTTCGGTTTAATGATAGTGTACTTTCTATGGTATTGAAAAATACAAATAATCATGTTTTGAAAAAAATGACGGGTTTCCATTTTAACATCCTTTGGTTTTTAATTTGCCCACCTATGCATTTTTTTTCTTTGGTATTGACCATATAGCTAATTTAATGTTTCATACTTTATAACTAATTTAAGCTGCAATTACATTTTAATTACTTTACAGTTGCAAAGTTTTGTCTTTTTTATCTTTAGTATTTATTACTACGGAAACAATTGCCCTTAGCAACAAATCTATTACATTGAGCTGCTTTCTACACCAATGCGTATCAATTGTTGACCAAAAAAGTGTTGACTTTACACAGAGAAATTGTAAGTTACAGACGGGAGGTAAAATAACGCGAAAAGTAGGTGGATGGGACATAGTAAACTATACACTGTTAAGTTTCTGACATGTGATGGTGCAAAATGTACACGGTACGGAATGTCAACCCTTTGCAGGGAGATAGCTTGGGGAGGTCCAAAAGCAGAATATTTATGCACTCTGACCACTGTTCCTTGCATCTAACAAGTTCTAGCCAGTGTATTAGCCATTACGTAACCAGCCACCTGTTGACTCGTCGCGTTGGCAATGTTTGTTTAACAATTTCCGGTGTCAGAAGCATGCATTCATAGTTTATATAGGAAATAAACAATAATTATGATTTGATTAAAATAATTTTATGTCCCGTTATGTCGTAATTGGTTTGCATACTGATGGACACTTTAAAATTAGAACGATCATTTGTATGACTTGATAATGACGATAAACGACACATACAGACATTTCTTCACAATGTTTTTTTTACAATAATCAAATAATTGGATTAATTATCAATTAAATAATTACATTTGTTGGTTGTTTTGGTTTAGATTCACAAGCGTACGTTATTACTTTTAAACGAATTGAATACATTATGTACGCATGCATATCGATGACTTTTAAAAAATTTCGTCTTTTGGGGATGCGTATAGTGCATAGTAACAGCCAGGGTTTTTTTTTAACATAATATACACAGGTGGGTGCTACACATGAGACTTTACGGTAGTCTAAAATCTTTCCAAACTGGCATTCTCATGACTGGCTTATTTTCAAAACAGGCCTATTTTCGAGTGATTTTAAGTGCAAGAAATGGGTGGCTTATTTTCAAAACCGGATTATTATTAAATCCGGCTAATTTTCAAGGCTTTAGGGTATTTAAATAAATAAAATATACTGGAGACGATTTTTATCACAAATTAGATTGTATGACGTAGATTTACACATTGATGACGTCATGACTGAAAGTTGAATGTCGTGTAAATTTGATCAGAAAACTTTGTAAACAGATTCAAAATATAAGTAATCTAAGAACTCTAATGTCTAAATATTTTGGTGTGATTTATTGAGAATGGAAAAAAAAATACTGGGAGAGATGTTTGTTTTATCAATTATTCACTAAAAGGTATGTAAATTTGCTTTTATTTCTCGGCCAGGCTTTCCTCTGTCGTTGTTTATGATATAAAAATCCGACCAGAACAAGACTACCCCGTATATATTGAACTTCAAATTTTACATGTATCGATAGTTTGATCAATGCTTCAATTGAGAAGTGCAGCTAGAATCCTGTGTTATGTGTTGTTTTGATGCAACATCCCAGATAGCATACTTATATTGGCCCAGCGTTGGCCCGATGTTATCATTTATGTGGGCCCAATGTCGGAAAATAACATCGGCCCAATGTAATTTTGCTCATCGGCGCAACATTGCACCAACACGTTGGCGTGACGTTGGCCCATTGTCAGTAGATTGACAGTTTTAATGTTGGCCCAATGTTGGGCCAACGATTTAATCCAACCAATATTCCCCAATTTTTGTCCTTATAAAACAATCTCACAAAGATTAACAGTAAGTCTAATCTTTATTAGTTTCTCACAGAAAAGTAATCAATATATATTTTCACACATTTTCTTAAAACGCACTCTTAACTGATAATATCAAATTTTCAAATGTTTCTTATAGTCGATATATATACTTCCACATCCCTTCAATCTTCTTCATTTGTTTTCTTTACTCCTATTTTCATCCCCTTTCCGTGTCAGATTAAAAACGAATCACTATAAATGCGTTTGGTCACTATCTTTAGTTCAGTTCCAGTTTAGTTCTCTAGTTTTGACCTCGTTAATAACGCTTTCGCAAACTGCTGCTGTAAAATAAAAAAAAGATAATTATATAAAATGGGAAAAAAATATATTGATATATATAGAATTGCATTTACATTATAAAAATAATAATGCAGACAAAATCCTCAATATAATACGATTTTAAAAAATATAATACATTATTGTGTCTTATTAAATTTAGCTTTCAATCCAACAATAAATTTGTTTGCGGGAAATGGGGCCTATTTTATTGTGCACAATTTTAATATGCGTATCAAATTTATTTTTTGTAATTTTACTGCTTTTTTACTGTGAATCAGTCAATTTGATTTTTCCGGGGAGGAGGCCAGGGGCGCGGTGGGGGGGGGGGGGGGTGTGGATCTATCTGACATTTTTTAGATCGTGCAAAACCCACAGCTTCTGATCTAATATTATCAGCATATCATGCCGATGATTTATCATACAAAAATACGACAGAAGTATTTATTAAAGCTGCGGTGAGGACTATTAAATCATTTTGCCCTGATCATCTGACATCAATGATAAAAAATTGTGTCTTTAATTCCTACCCTAAATATTGAATTTTATCATAATATTAAATTTAGTTACCTTAGATGTTCCTTAACTTGGGCCGACAAACTACATGGTTCTATTCATCTTCACAGATAATATAGGAGACAGCTATGTCACCGAGTTTGAACATCAGCAGGAGAGTGTCTGCACAAGAAAATTGCCTTTAATTTGCTTTCAAATTTTCATTTAAAAGTTTTGAGAACATTATTGTATAATAATCAAACATTTATAATAAAAATCTGTAAAGAACATATGTATACTTACATTATTCCTGCAGGCAGCCATGATGCTAGCATCAGATATAGTTACTCTGATGGATTTGTCAAAAATGACATCACAGTTCTTTTGGCGGTAATGTTTCATTCACGAGTGCAGAAAAGTTACTATGCATTAATACTGCATTCCTTTCAAGGTACAATTAATCTTACCTTAATCTATAAAGATTTTTAACTATAAAAGACTTTTAGTCAATAGTTTTCTAAAGACACGCCAAATTTAAAATTATATAGTTTGTTTATCTGTAAAATAATTATTTATTTACTTATTCATAACACACATTTTAGTCCGTCGGCCCGACATCGGTACAGTGTATTCGCGCCAACCGAGATCAATATGATATTGGCCCAACGTTGGTACAATGTCCATGTACCAACGTTGGATGAACTACGTTGGTCCAATATTGGAACGATGTCAATGCACCAACAGTGATAAATACAATGTTGGTCCAATGTTGGTCCAACGTCGTTCTACCAACAGCGATATGTAGCCAACCTTACAACCATATGCCAACGTTGGGCCAACGTAAGCTTGCTATCTGGGATATCGTTTTCCGTGCAAACTGAATAAAAGTTGGGAAGGTTTTTTGAGAACCGGGTGAATAACAATTTAATTAAGGAGAATAAAGGATTATAGCAGCGGGTTTGATAATACTGAGATGTTTCGCCTTCTCTACTTATGTTTAGTGTTTTGTGGAAACCGCAGGGTAGTGTTGTTCTATCTCATTTTATGTTAAGGAATATACGTAAGCTATTTATAGCTGTCACGTGATAATGCACCGATGTGGCAGTGATGTACTAATCGATTTTATTGCATTGACATCTATTTCAAAGGATAATACTAAGTTTTTAATCTGATTCAAAACAGTTATTTAATCTCACAATTTTGAATATAACAGCCTAAATAAGACGCTAAATTGCCCAGATGCTTCCTTAACATCCCCGCGCCATACTTAATTTTGTTCGTTTCAAACTTTTCAAATTAACTTATAAACTCATGAATTAAGATTTTTAAAGATTCATTATATTTCTTTTTATATTTCCTTTAAAATTATATTAATAAATTCAATGGCCTGTCTATTTTCAGTTTGAATAAAAGGATCTGCATTTATTCAAAATATATATCAAACTATTACATAGCTGTAATGGAATAATAGTTGTGACATTTATATGAAAAGTTGAGTTTAGTACAAATTTCATTCAAAATGTCAAACTTGTATAATGAAATCAAAAAAAAAAAAGAACTCAGCATGCCTTGAACTATTTTTTAACCCATTGCAGCCTTATTATTTTTTAACTTGCGTCAAAAGTTGTTTCTTTTATTTTCGTATACATCCCGTCCACATGTGGCAACTTCAAAATGCGTTTATCAGGAAATCTGCATTAAAAATATTAACTCAGAAAACCAGACAAATGTTTTGCCATTATTCTAAAAAACTTACTGTTTGTTTTCGCATAAACTCTTGGCACTTTGTTAGAATCTGACTAAGTGTTTCGTCAATATTCTCAATGTTTGGGATTTTATCATCCTTGATCTGCAATAAAATGACTCTTTTACTTACATTTTATCAGTCGGCTACATTCTCGTAATTTCATGCATAAGATATTTATCTTAAAATGTATATCACAATAACAAATTTAAAAAAATGTTAAATAAGAATTGAATGCATGTTTTATATAGAATGCTTACGTTTCTTAAAACCATTTGTTTTATGTACATCTGTTCAACTTCAGTCCTAAGTTGGCCAAAATCCCAAACAAATGGGAGCAAACTTCTTGGCAACGGCTTAACACGATAAACAAGCCATCTCATAGGAATTTGACCTTTTAAAAGCAACTTTGATGTTAGCAAAACCTTGTTTTTAAATTTTCCGATATTATTACATATTGTGATCAAATTAATGTGCTTCATAAAAAATATCGAGCTACCCATTCGATCTGTCGTCTTTTTCGCATCTACATGGAAACCGAGCCCGGCTTTCTCAAGTTGTTTAATCATCTTTGGGCTATGTCTAAAGAAAATAGACATTTTTAAAATGTTAAACTTGATTGCTCAGATGTTTTGAAATGAGGTAAAATTTAAATACAATGAAGTAAAGCTGAATTTATGAATTAGATTTTCTTAAAAATAAATTCTTAGTGGATTTGCCATGCAAATATAATGTACTTATCTATTATATTGTTTTGCTGGAAACAGTTCATACAAATGTTTTTCAAGCTAAACGAACATACCTTTTGTAAGGATTACAGGCTGCTACTATTTTCAATGACTGGCACAGGTTTAAAGGTCTTCCACGGATTGTTTTGTCACACATTATCTCCCTGATAAGTCCGACTGCTTCGGTTGTGTTTGCTTCATCAAAAAAGAGTACAGTATAAACATGTTTTGTCTCTTTTCTCTCGAAATTTTGTCTGGCTGCATTTTCAGCTTCCTCGACTTTCTCAATGATATCTTTCTTTGTAGTTCCTCCATGGACCTACAGAGTAAAAAAAAAAACCCGATATTCTAAATGAATGAAACAAGCATGTAAAGGTGTTAAACAAATTATTTGTACAATTATTTTTTTTGTGTGTTTTAATATACCTTCATTACAAACATGTTCTGTACATTCTTTACATCAGGACATTGAAGCTGACACATGAATTGAATAAGTCTTGTTTTTCCGCATCCTGTTTCACCCATTATAACAACAGGTATGTCGCATCTAAAATTTAATAACTTATTTTTCAAATGACTGACATTTTGTTGAAAAAGATGAATCAGCAATAAATTTGAATCAATGTTTTGTTTATTTAAGTTTGAAAATCTTTTTCATCAAAAAACTCACAACATGTATTCGACTGTTTTTGTTTTGTAAAATAGACACTCACCTAAATCGCATGTAGATGGCTAAAATTTTTTTGACATTATCCATTGTCAATTCATAGGTACTATCTGGATCATGCACTTTCTTCACGCCCATAACTGAACAAAGTTTCTGTAGTTTTTCTTTCCTTCATTAAATATCGGAATATCGATAATATTGCGCTTACTTTAAATCACTTGTTTTCTTTTATTCAAAATGAGTATGTTAGGCAACTAAATGTATATTGTAAAGTTGTGTTTAATTGTTTGTATTTAATGATGAAATAGTAAAAAAAAAATATATGTACATGCATTTGGTATTTTATTAGGCTTAAAGGTTGTGTCAGTGATGAAGTCCATTTAAAGGCAAGGTGACATTTTTTTAAATGACATGCAAAAATTGCAAATGTATGAATTACAATTTATTTTTTCAATCAAAACATACCTCGTTAATGTGTCAAAGTTTTCATTCATATTCACTTTGTTTTGGTGCAGAGCAATACCGAGTTGTCTTGGTAAAATTCCCTCTTCAATGATTGCTTTTGTACTAAAGTCTATCAAATTCCCAGTCCATCGATCAACGGAAAATCCGACAAAAGTCATAGTATTGCGGTCAGGATTAAAAAAAAGATATGGATGTGGGCTGAAATAATATTCAAAAAGTTGAAAAATCACAGTGCAGACTAAATGTGTGATATATCTTATGTAAAATTGATAGTGTTTTCTCGTAATCGACATTTAAAATAACTTTATTTTTAAAGTCCGAGAAAATAAGCACTGCTTTCAAATTTACCTGGTTAGTGTACCCCTGTCTATTAACTATATTGAGGCCCCAGGTTGTAGTGATGGGAATCGGTGCGATTTTCATAATCGATAATTGGTTTCCCGCAACTAACTAATTATCGATTATAATCGGAAGTTTTTATATTTAAGAGTTTAGTGCTAAATAAATGTAAATAAACAAGATTCAATTAACTGACTTGTTACAAGGCCTTTTGTATTTTAATTTACTAAGTATTTCTTGCCATTAAAATGTTGATTCAAAAGATTTTCTTTAGAAGGCGGTCCAACATTAATTTTCTTGCAACCAAAATACATCAAAACCCGAAAACGTGATTTATTTCCCGGGTAAGGATATGGAGATCGTCTGACATGTCGGCCATTTTTTTTAAGGTTTAGATAGTTCGCGTCTAGAATATTCTGTTTATGATATGCGCGATATAGGAAAAAACCCTCAACCGATTAATCGTAATAAAACCTTTCATGATCGAGCGCTTAAAATGTGGTAACAATCGACTGATTTTCGATTATAATCGATGATTGGAACATCACTACCAGGTTGAATGTTAGAAAATGATTGACATTTTTTTACTCGTCCTGTGTATACATGTCTAGTGCTCTCGACGATCGTGCAATTAACTTTTATCTTTCATGC
The DNA here is from genome assembly GCA_016163765.1 of Magallana hongkongensis. Lineage (NCBI taxonomy): Eukaryota > Metazoa > Mollusca > Bivalvia > Ostreida > Ostreidae > Magallana > Magallana hongkongensis. The sequence continues at coordinate 48,916,010 of WFKH01011925.1, forward strand.
ATGGATTAATGATAAAACGCCATGTCTATTAGCACTATTAATAAAAGAAGCTACTGTCGACAGAAATTTTTTACTCTTGAAAATTGAAAATATGAATTACAAATTAACTCGTACTTTAAATTAGTTTATGTACCACACCGAACGAGCTGCTCACATAGTCTATCAAAATCATGTGCAGCCGATCATCAATGAAAACGTCCTTTTATTACAGGGACTTAGACCGATTTGAGATCAAATTTTAATATTTTTATTTTTATGTATGAAATCGTTAACTTGTGCATTTTGACCCAAATTCAAATGTCGGATGTCAAATTACAAGCGACATACAGAGGTATGTAAACAAACATTAAGTCTTACATTTCTTTACCAATAATTACCATTTCGTTGACAAAATGACTCGTGGCAAACAAGATAAACTGATTCAATGTTTTCATTAATAAAATTATCCACAAAAGAAAGCACCATTGTATTTTGCTTTAATAAAGATGTTTTTTTATGAAAAATTGAGAATAAATAATTAAATTAAATCAAATCTTGTGTCCATGATTCATAGATATCCCACTTCTTTGAGAAATTAGAGGAGCCGAAACTCTGGTTTCATGGGCAGCTGGTAGAAGTATTTTGCACATTAGCAGCTGATCGAAAAAACTATACAAACATGTGCATAAGTTTTGCATTTGTATTTGGGCACGTTACACTATTGTATGTTGCAGAAAACATCACGATAAACACTTAGTCAAACCCTTAGGAACTTGTTTGGACAAAAGAAAGATTTTGTCCAAGTCGCACGCGGTTATTCATGCTTCATTTCATTTCGACAGTTTTTCCTAGTACATATATACATACGATAATTTTCTAGAACATCGTAAAAACTATGTTGATAGCATTTTCACACCCCGTGTATATAGACATGTATACACAAGCGAGCGTGTTTCTTTCTTGGCTTCACGCCTTTATCAATTAGGCACCACCCCATCTGATCTTACCTGAGGTAAACCGACCGGTTAAAAACCTCGACATTTAAGTAAGCGGACGAATAAATGCATGTAACTAGTATAAAAATGTTTGTTTTTTCAATAAACAATATCCTTAAGCAAATACATGTATATTATTTGTCATATTAGTGAAAAACCTTTTTTCCCACGTCCTTCTTATCTGAAATTCTTTTAAATCCTCATCATATATCGTCTCGTTCCCACTTTCTGCCATTTCATCTTGGGATGCTTCTTCACTCAGTTCAAGGGAGCGAGTGGCAAAATCCTAAAAAGGAAAATTCGATTTTATTTTCTAAACTGAAGTAATGTATCATGATGTATGCTTCCGCATTTCCTCGATTCACAAGCTTTTAAAGTGATCGGGATCGAGAAATCTAAATATTACTAAAACTTCCTTCTCTCGCTGGCTTCGATCTCCAGCAGACGTCTTTTTTCAGATAAAGATTTAATCAGATTAAATCGACTTATTTTCTCGCAGGTTTTTAAATATTTTCGACTCAAGAAATTTAACAGATGATCAAAAGCACATTGTGCATTTTCTTAGCACGTTGTGTGTGTGTTTTTTTAAGGCACGTTATGCATAATTGCAATATAATTTCAATATGAATGACTCGAAGAGTGACTCGTTCGAATTGGGGCACGAATCTGAGAGATCTAATCTCTCTGAAAATAATGAGAGCTAAACTCATCAGGAAACAGATCTGCATAACAACTCTGATATTATTTCTTTAGAGACAGAATCTGATGGAGAAAGATTTGACCATACAGAAGGTGAGAATTAATTCTCGCTTGAAGGCAGCATGACTGTATATTGTCAGAAATATTTTGATCAACATCTCACAGAAGACAGCATTAAAAGCAACATTTAAGATGCTGAACCTGTGCTTACTAATGCTTTCTGTACGTCTCATACAGTTGATTATTTCGTGGAGAATTCCATAGATTTTGATGCTATGAAATTTTTAAAAATGCAGGATGAGAGCCCGGCATTTATTCAGAAGAAAATTGCTCAGATTATGGGGCCGTTGGCCGAAATCTGGCAGACTGTAGATGGGAAACAGAAGGGACAGGAAAAGAATTCTGAGTTCATAGTTCTTAACACGCTGAAACTAATAGAACAAACAGTTGTTTTAGTTGGCCAAGCTAATGCCACTTGTTTGTAGAAACGGCGTGTTAATTTCTTGGCTAAGATAATAAAAGGTGTTAAGAATGCGAAAGATCACCTTAAGACTATTGAGCATGATTTAAGTAAAGAAAAAGAGGGGCTCCATGGAGAAACATATTTAAGGTTCTTGACAGAAAAAGGAAAAGTAAAAAAGAGCCAGAGAGATCTCTAAAGAAATGCAATCGAAAACAAAAGCGCGAAGACCAGACGTCACAAACCGCCCTTTCATGAAGGGCCCGTGGGCATTGACATCGTGGGAGCAGAGAGTCTACATGGATGTCGAAACAAGACAGTCAAATTAACAGAAAACCTGTGCAGTCAAACTACAAGATTTCAAGAAACCAAGATCAAGTGAAAACAGGTATGAAAATTATCAATGGTGTTCCATTGAAGGATCCATCTGAAGGATGCATGTTTTGCATACCAATATATAAAAATCACAGAAAGTATCTAAGGTTTCAGAACAAAGTACAGATGCTACAGTACAAAGGACTGCCGTTTAGGCTGGCATCAGGTCCGAAACTTTTCACAAAAATAATGATACCAATCATTGCGCTATTGAGACGAACAGTCCGCCTTGTGATTTACGACATATTGTTCCTAAATCAATAACAAAAGGGTTATAAAAAACAGAGACATTTTTATGGTTGCTTCACAATCTAGGCTGGTAAGTAAACTTGAAAAAATCAGTCCTAACCCCATGTCAGCATCTACAATTCCTGGGTCTAACAATAGTTTCAGTGGAAATAGATATAACTCTGTCAGCAATTAAAGTGGAGCGTATAAAAAGAAAATGTACAGACATGATAAGTAAAACAGAAGTTTCAATACAAGAGCTATCAAGTTTTATAGGAACACTTAAATGCTACAGTAGAAGCTCTCATCCCAGCCTCACTGTATCTGAGCGAGCTTCAAATGTTTAAAACAAATGCTTGTTAAAAGCACAAAGAAATTACCAAAAAATGATAATACTGCCACAGACTTCCAGAGAGGAGAGAAATTGGTGGCTACATCAACTAGAACATTGGAATGAAAAACAAATTCTAATGTCCTTAAATCCGGACTTAGTGATAGAAAACAGGTTGGGGGTAGTATGTCTCACTCAGAACTTAAGGATATGGGGGGCCTAGAATCCTTCAGAGAAAAAATAGCATATCAATGTACTCGAACTGAAGGCAGTACAGTTTGCAATTCAATCACTGACCAAACACAAACAGAACATTCATATTCACATTAAATCGGACAATACAACAGTTCATATCTGAACAAAATGGGGGGGGGGGGGGCAAGATCAGAACTGTTATTACAAACAACAAAGTAGATTTAGACTTACTTTCTATCCAAAAAGATCATGATCACTGCAGAAAATTCACCTGGAATACAGAACGGTCAAGCAGACTTGAAGAGTCGTCAGATGAGGGATACGTGTACCACCAAGTGAATGCTGAACAAGGGAATATTCAAACAAATAAATCATATGTAGGGGCCACACAAAAAAATATAGATCTTCTTGCAAACAGGTTGAACACACAACTGGAAAATTACATGAGGTGGCGTCCAGACCCATATGCGATGAGAATAGATGCATTCAAGATACACTTGAACAACAAAAGGGGGTATGTTTTCCCTCCATTTTGCCTCATAACAAGATGTTTGTCCAAAGTTCAGAAAAAGATCAGAAATTGTCATGATAACCCTTGCATGGCAGACTCATTTATACAATCTACTTCTTCTGACTTTGTCAATAGACAACCCGATTCTTTTACCTCCCATAAAAAACCTGCTTCTGTCACCAGAGAGAATAGGGCACTCACGAGTCAATAGTCAAACCTTAAAGCTAGTGGCTTGGAAGGTTTCAGGAGACGAAAACAAGCAACAGGAGTTTCGGAGCAAACTTCTGAGCTCTTTGCTGCAGGTTGGAGACAAGGAACTCGGACAACTTACAACAGCTGCTGGGGACAGTGGGATAGCTGGTGTCAATCAAAACAAATTGATCCTTTTCAAACCTCTGTAATACATGTAGCTGATTTTTGGCCGAGTTCTATGCAAAAGGGTATGAGTATAGAACAATTGACATTTACAGGTTAGCTGCAGGTCTGTAGCTCCCGGTCTGAAAAAATTCGGATGGACGACCTGGGAGCTACAGTGCCACCCATTGAAAAAAATGTGTATTTATTGCGCAGATAAACGTGCGCTTGTTTTGGACTGATTAACCTTATTTATACGAAAATTCTGTGAAAACAATTAGTACCAATGAATTTTTCATGGAATTTACTACTGATATCGTCTCTTTACTTGCCTCGGATAGTCTTTTAAACACCATCACCAGCCCCGTAAATTAAAGTGGTGCAGTTTGTTTACATGTTATAATGGCGACCATCGATCTCGATGTAAATTTAACATACTTGATTTTCCGAGGTTGGTAGCGTGTTTTGGAGAAAATCTGAGGCAAGTAAAGAGACGATATCAGTAGTTAATTGCATGAAGAATTTAATGGTACTAATTGTTTTCACAAAATTTTCGTATAAATAAGGTTAATCAGTCAAAAACAAGCGCACGTTTTTCTGCGCAATAAATATACAATTATTTCAATGGGCGGCACTGTAGCTCCCAGGTCGTCCATCCGATTTTTTTTCAGACCGAGGGCTACAGACCTGCAGATATTTACAGGTCTGCAATATATGCATTCCATATAGAAATAAAAGACGACAAAATTGGGAACCATGACCTCATTTGTCAACATTATGACAAGAATTTTCAACAAAAAGCTATGAAGGCCAAGATACATGCATATATGGGATGTGAATAGATCACTCTCATATATCATAGGCATGGAAAATAACAAAGATTTGTCAATGAAGGAAATTTCAATGAGACTGTATGTTAATAGCTCTTGCCTCAGCAAGTAGGTCATCTGAAATTCACAGACTTGATATTGAAAACATGAACATAACTGAGGATGAAATTATATTTACTTTGAAAGATATAGCAAAGTAAAGGAGAGTGGGACGAAGCCCAGTTTCTGTCAAGTTTACAAAATATGAGGAACAACCAAAACTAGATATCATTTCTTGTACAATGGAATATTTGGAGTAAACCAAAATTATTAGGACAGAACAGCTGTTTGTGAGTTTCATAAAACCACACAAAGCAGTTTAACACTGTACAATAGCAAATTGGTTGAAAAAATACTTTGGCATTGTCAGGAGTAGATGTCTCAAACCCCATTCAACAAAAGGTGCAAGTACTTCCAAAGCTAACAAGTGTGGTTTATTAACTGAACAGTTTATCAGCAAAGAAAATTAGAAATCTTGTAAAACTTTTTTTAAAAAGTTCTAAAATCGCCCAATTGTTGATGATGATAACACATTTCAGAAATTTGTTTCGAAACTGTAATTCTAATGGGCCATAAATATGCACATAACATATGTATCAGTTTAGTTTACATGTACCAGTATGTACCCCCCCCCCCCCCCAAGAAAAAAGAAAAAAAGGCATATCTTTGATATTAAGAATGCGTATGTAGTCGTTTGCGACTTTAAGTCTTTTCTATTTTCAGCTACAAGACTTAAAAACGTATAGGATGAAGAGGAATAAACCAGCTAACAGCTGACAGGTCTGGGTGTGAAGAAATGTGGTGCCCAGAACAAGCAGAATAAGGACACAACTAATCAGCTGATAATTATTTTCATTTTTTTGTTAAGAACATCAACGAAATACTGACATTCCACAAAAATGTTACCTTGCGTCTTATACGTTTAAAAGGTGAAATAAAGTTGTTTTGAATTTGTTTACCAATTGTATTTATTAATCTGCTAGCAGCAGTAAGTCTCTGATCGCTCGCCATCGACAGAAAGAAGTTTTTGCAATATTTAGATATTATTTAGATATCGATCCCGATCACTTTAAAACGCTTGCGAATCGAGGAAACGCGGAAGTATAGATCATTATACCTTACTTTAGTTTACTCATAAAATTATAATTTCATTACGTGCGCTGAAGCGCACATGTCAACTTTTCAATTATATGTTAAATACTAAAATCAAGAATTTAACGGTTTTTATAAGTTATATTATAATAATTAAAATAATTTACATTTGCAAATATGCTTCCTTATATGAACCTATAAAATAGCAAAAATATTCAATTCTATGTGAACTTTTTCATGACGTCTCAGTGATTACTAGTACTTCACGCGCTTATCGCTTGACGGTTGCATTATTGTAACATTAAAAACACGGTTATTTTAACAATTCTATACGGTTGCCTTTTTCAAACGAAAATATAATGCAAGTAATAAACAGCAATGTTAAAAAGTTCACCGGGATATGAACTTGTTAGTACGTGATCAAATCTTCTGAGAATCCCTTCGGGCTTCACAGGATTTGATCACGTGACCGACCAAGTTCATATCCCGGTGAACTTTTTAACTTGTTGTTTATTTCTGAAATAAACCAAATTCAGCTAAAGCACAGTTATTAGATGACGTATTTAATAGTGTAAATAAAAGTTTTTATCTAGTTGATAAAATTTAGAATTGATATTTTTATTAAAAAAACAATAACATACCTAAGAAGACCTCTTAAGCCAGAAATTCTATTGATAATTACATACTGTGCAATTTGAAGAAGGGAACGAACATGTTTATAAATATATGGTTTACTTGAAAATGGGGCTTAAACGTTGTCTTCCAATTTTTATTTTATTGAGCCACATATTATTTGGATTAAAGTTTGAAATGCGACTGTATATGCTTTAAACTTGATATAAATAATATTTACAAATGGAAATTAATTTAGTTTAGTTGATAATGACCATCAACTGTAATCTAATTTACTTTTTTCGTTTCTAGAATTCAAGAATGTTGTATGTCGTCAATTGTTTTATTATGTCAATAAATTTATTGACGCTTTGTTATTAGGAACGTGAGCTGATTATTTTGTGTTCGATATTAATGATTTATTTAGCCTGAATGATTGAAAGATAATTGTGCTTTTGGATAATTTTAAATGTTGCCACCACCCTTTGTACGTTGCGCAACCGTCCCCTTTGATGTGTTTTATCCGAAATAGTACAGCAAAAGTGTTAGTGTTAGTGTTGAAAGTGAGTGTGACGTAAATCACAATGAAAAAATTCAATTTACACGTTATTTTAAAATATTTGAATGAAAATCATTTTGAATATCAATATGTTTACACCTTCTTCAAACAGGAAACATGACTAATTTATATGTAAATATCTAATGATTCAAATTTAGGAAAAGTTATACAAACTCGAGACATCTGGATTAAAAACTTGAGAACAAATTCGGCAAAACCAGGAAGAAATTCAGCAGCGGCATCGCTGACGTAATCTGACTGTTCATAATCTAAAAGCTGGGTATTGAGAAATCCAACAAAGTTTCTTAATTCCGCCCATGATGGATCATTCACACCACTATGTCTGGAATAGATATAAATACAGTACTCAAATTTCGAAATGTAACCAGAAACTGTACTGATTTAAGAAAACATTACTGTTAATCTTACTTTAGCAGTATTTGAAGGCATGATCTTGGAGTTCCGTAAGGTTTGTTCGCATTTACTTTTTCTGGAGTATGGTCTTGCTCCAATTGATGGAGGTATTGAAATGGTCTTTGAAATACGCTGCTTTCAAATTCCTTTTGATCAAACAGTATATCACTTTCCCTATATCCTGTACAAATATCAATAATCTATGAAAAGTATTTCAAGGTTAACGTAGGGTTATGGTAATAAATATGAATCAAGCATTCATTCTCGCTCATTCAGTTATTTTTTCTCTATAATATTATTTTGATTTCAAATCTAACGAAATTATTATTGATTTTTCAAACTTTTTTTTTTCAATTTAGTGTCACGTACTGAAAAAAAAGATGACGAAGTGATTCTTATTGTCATCATATTTTTCTTTTTATAAACAATGTGACACATTGGAATGTACATTATTTAAGACGAGAATGTTTGCTTTTTAATTTTTTATATTTACATAGCTTTGCTTCAATATTCTAAAATGTATATGTTTTTCACATCTTGAATAAAATCTAATGAAATCTAGTGAAAGAGAATTCTTAAAAAACAAACAGATTTTTAGAATATATTGTTTATTTCTGGTATACTAGTATTGTCTTATCCAAAAGTAAACATTGCAAAACGACTCGACATTTTGCAGTTCCTTTTGGTGATATTGTTGTTAGTTCACACCAAGCATACACTAATCTTCATTTAAGGCGCCGCGATCATCAATATTGACTAAAACAATAAACCAATTTTAAAAAGCCGCGATGCTAAAAATTGACTCTAACACAGGGCATGATGCAAGATATTGATGTAAATGTACATGTATGAAGGATCAACTTTTCTCTCCTGTATATAAAAGTACATGAAAATAAAGATGTGTTGCTGTACATTGCATGATAGTTTTATAGAAAAATCAATTTTTTCATTCGTAGAATCGATCATTATATTTTCCATGATGTACAGTTAACCGATCGCTGCAATCCTTATGAATGGATTTCATTTTTCAATTTGTTGAATCGTGATTTATAAAACATGAGCTTATTGAAATCACAAATTAGAGACATCGAAGAAGAGATTTGAATACCTTCTAGAGGGGGATATCCCTCAAACTTTTTGAAACACTCCAATGGAGACCTACATACGACATATGGTAATATTTCCAAACACCGGTGCAAATATTGGTATCGATTAAGCTATTAAAATAAAACATAATTAGTATGCATGTAAACATAATTTTAAAGTATGTTGACACAAGTTTCCTGCATGTTTACATAATTAATCTTGTATATTGACATATTTAATCTTGTATGTAGGAGGCACCGTTATAAACTAGCATTTAGTTTTGTATAAATTGAATATGAATGCATGTCATAGAGTTCATTGATCATACGTTTGTGTCAGACGTCTGTGTAAGTATTGGAATTATTTCAACTAGATATAAATCAAAGGGTAATTTCCTCCATACATAGCCTCTGCTATCAGTAAGACAGCCCAATATTAGAAGTTGAAAAAGAAGATAATCAACGCCATATTCGACCTGAAAAAAAAGAGTCAAGAATCAAATGATTTATTTGAAAATCATTTTATGATACTCATGAAAATACGTTGTTTTGAAATTGCAAATGTTTACTTCTTGTGAGAAATCAATGTGAAAGATCCGAGGTTTTTTATCCATATCTGGTTCAACTTTTCTCAAAAGAAAAGACATAACATCATCAATGTCAACCTTCTTATCAAGAATAGGTATTGTGATTGCTTTTTCCCGTTTAATTTTTTCACGTTTTTCTAGAATTAAGTCCAGTTCTTCAACTTTTCTTTTCTTGTAGAGTGTTTTTCCAACTCCAGGCCTCGAAGACTTTATGACTCGAACAGTACAACTGAAAAGAAAAGTTATATAAAATAATACTAACTTAATTTAGTAAATAAGTTTTTCAAAAACAATCTCTAATGCGATTCAAAAGCCATATTGGTCACTTGCACAACATTGCTCAACAATGACCCCAGTAACTGTACCTACTTTGACTACTGTGGTTTCATCAGAATTCGTGGTGGCTTAATTTTCCTGTTATTCGTGGCTAACCCTCACCCACGAATTTACATCCTTGACGAAAACTTAGTATAAAAGATTTAGTTTTCCTACTAAAATCCACGAAATAACATCCCCACGATTAAGCAAAAACCCCACTACCCACGAAAATGGCCCCCACGAATTAAAATGATTCCACAGTATATATATGAAACAATCCTGTAGTAAATTTTCCCCTACCCAATAGCAGGTTTTCTCTTAACCCAGGGATTACACTTTGATTTGAATGTGATTATTCTAAACTAGATGTGATATTTGCAGGCTTTATTCTATGCCGAATATTAAATCTATATATCTCTTTATGAATTAAACTAAATGATATCAATCAGCATTCATCAGTACAAAACATTAAAATATATTTAATAAGTAAATCTAAGAAATTGTCAGTTAAAATAGCACTATTATTATTTTTACACCAGCAGCTCTAAACTCCTGGAGTTTCTTGTCTAATGGAAGCATAAAGATAACATTAGCTGTTTTGTCCCGAAAAAAACCCCACCCGAACCCAATTATCAGTTTTTACTTTAATATCTCTACTCGGAAAAGGGTTTGATCCTTCATTAAAGGAATTTTGCATTATGTGTACTTTAAGATGTGTGTTTAGTTAAGACAATAATTGTACCCCCTCCCCCATTTAAAAATAGTCTTTTTACATGTACAGACCCTGAAACGCACTTCTACACCTAAAAAGCGTATGGGAAGCGGGCATCGTATTAGAAGCGTATCGTATCGTGCGAGAAACGTACCGGACCGTATAAGGAACGCATCGTACCGTGCGAGAAACGCATCGTATCGTATGAGAAATGCACTTTATTGTTTGTTTTTTTTTAAAAGAAACGAACTTTTCAGGTTAAGTAAAATGACCTCAAGTTCCGATTATAATTACAAGCCCGGCGGCGCGTGTGCATACTGCTGTGTAGCGGCGTGTGTATAGTGCTGTATGTATGTTGCATAATCTCTGTTGATCAAGAGAGAGAGAGAGTAGAGTAGAGAGAGAGAGAGAGGGAGAGAGTAGAGAGAGAGAGAGGAGAGAGAGAGATAGAGTACGTGATACATGTTGTTAACCTCGATTAAACCTTAGTAGAAATTATTGATTCAGCAGTGGTTAAATTCGTTAGGATGTACAATGTAATTTTTTTTATATCATGCAATGAAATGTTTCTTTTCCCGGCTCAGGTGACTTAACAGAAATCGTTTTTAAACAGACAGTACATGATTGTACATAGCATATTGCTTTTTCTTCCTCTTTTTTTTCGGAATTCTAATATTGTTATGTTTTAAATGTAGTTTTTGATTGTATATCCCTTCCTCCTAAAAAAAATTTTCCTATTGTAAATAACGATATATTTATTTAAAATTGTGATAATCTTAAGAAATGAAATACTTTTAAATTATTGTGAATTAGATGTTTTAAAAAACACTAAATGATCAGCGATTGTTAGAAATTACATTCATATCGCAAAGTAACCGTACAGACCGTATGGAAAGCGTATAGAAAACGAATCGTATCGTGCAAGAAACGTATCGTATCGTACAAGAAGCGAACCGTACCGTGGAGAAACGTACAATGTATCGTATCGTACAAACCGTGTAGCGTGTGAGAAGCGTGCGAGAAACGTACAGCTGGTGTAGTAGTGCGTTTCATGGTCTGTAGTTGGACCTACAGGCTTTGTTTGAAATCAATTGAATCTACCTCATTTAAAAACAAAATGCCCATGGGTCACTTTCCACACCTAAGCAACAATGTTCAAATCTGACATATACCTTATTAACTTATCATATTTAGCGGGAATTTTTTAATAAGTTTGTTGTATGGGCCCAACTAGTTCCCTTTCCTGATTCACTTCTTGCATCCTGTAAACAGTTTGGTTGTAAGAAAAAGTCCTTAGGACGTGAATTGTTTATCGTGATAATTTGATTTCGATTTTAATATGACTGTAATTTTTTTTAAAGTTTATTTGAATAATAAACCTAGGAAATTGATAAATCGAATATCTGGTTATTTTCCCTATTATCTAATTTTTTACTTTTTTCGCGATCACCTGCACATTGCAAAATAAAATACAACACGGAGAAATTATATCCGTGATTACTTGCTGTAAATTTTTTTTTAAATCACAAAAACGACTGATGCATATAAAAAGGTTAATTACATGTATTTATACATTTTATGAACATTTTATGCAGATTTTGACACACGCTTAAACAAGAGGCCCATGGGCCACATCGCTGAGCAACAATAGCTAATACTTTGACTATAAACACTTCAAATAATAAAAAAAAAATAGAAAAATATAATATTTAGCAAAGTGCCATAATTTTCTAATATAAGATTCAATATTTTATAGAGGAGTGGGGGTGAAAATATATTGCGGTATATAAATTATATATAACACCGGTATGTTATTTCCTGCAGTTTTTTTTTTTTGCACATATTTAAACAGTAATAGATCTTTAAATATAAGATGTTTACACATTTTCTAAGATGTATACATGTATCAGTTTAAAAATCAGCACCCATTGTGGGTCTACCTAATCACGTGTTAAAGTAATCATAATTTGAACAAGTCGAATCTACACAATAAGAGGATGCAAACATTCTATTTCATTCATTTTTGTCTCAGAGATCATGCAATACATATCTAGTTGATATGATGAAAACACTGGATAAAGTGGTTACCATTTACTTGCAAGATTTTTTTATTGGTGTATTGGTATTTTTAAAAATCAAAAAATCTAACTTAAATTAGCGTAATTTTCATTTTCTGAGCATTTATAAGATTAAAAAAAATTCACATCTAAGTGAATATTTTTGTGTTTATTTAAGATGCTAAGCTATATGAATTTACCATGCCAATGCGATACATTTCATTTTCACAGCTGTTATCTCATATATGAAAGTTAACAAAGATTGACAGACAGAGGGTCGCAAGATAGTCTGGAAGCCAGTACGCAGTGTTTGAACTCTGTGGCAAAAGTCGCAAAGGCCACAGTCAAAAATTTAAATGGTCTCTCTCATTATAAACGATTGTTGTTGACCTGGCATGAACTTGTGTGACGTTTTATAACCTTACACACTTGATCGATGAAAACACTCGACTGGAAAATGCTGTCAAGTGATATGTTAAAGAGCTTTTCAATGTATTGACTGGCATATCACTCTATTGTACTAAAACCCACCCATGTTTTTCATCTTTATTTTAAAAAATGGCTTCAAACCAACATGAGTTTCTGCCGCAATATTTTCTTAAAAACAACGATAATGCGGATATCTTCAAAATTATAATGTGTCAGAACTGTGGAAACTCTTTAAAAGACGTCGTTTTTAGTTATAATTTAATTTATTTATAAACTATCACAATTGTTGTAAATTTCATATAATTCATCAAATACGAAGAAACCCCAGAAAGTAGTTATAGTACATCGTTTTTTTAATTTTTCTGTACAAGTATTTAATGTCAGTAAGACATTCCTAATGATCAACCAAATTTTCAGCGTCTCTCGTAGAATTATAAGCAATGCAAGATACAGATCTCACAATTCTGCTATGTTTGAGTTTTGTTTTTGTTCACATGAGTTTATTACATTCAACCTTAGATTTTATAACTTGGTATATTCTATTTTGCATTTGAAATGTAAAAAAACAAGAACATGGCTTTAGCTCTGTGTACAAACATAAAATTGTGAGCAAAGGTCTGTATCTTGCTTATAACTCGAAGCCTGACACTGAAATACAGTTAGTAAATAGAAAATTGTAAACAATAAAAACAGAGGGAAAATGCACTAAAACAAAGAAAGAGCACAATATATTTTTAAAATCATACATATACCTACATATTTCCATCAGCGAAAAAAATGTCTGTTTAGACTGAGTAGACTCGAGAAAATGGTAAGCATCTTAACAAAACACATTACATTAATTAACTATTGCACAGAGATCATACCGAATTACCAATTGAATGAACTGGCTCTTAGTATATTGTTACTGCATCAGATTTTGCTCATTTTGCGTAGATAAACAATCAGCTACCTGATTTATCGAAGTCTATGTTATTCGATAAGTAAAAATGCCAAAATACAGGCGATCGTTCTTGAAGTTAAAAAGCATAATTAATGAAAATGAAATGAAATCAAAACAAGCTTAAACCACCTTCACATGTGAAAATGACAAAGCATTGAAATATTTAACCTCAATTTACTTCACAAAAAATGGCACCAATAACTCTTCATGTTTCAAAGATTATCTTTGCACGTGAACTTTTGCACAACAAACAAATTGATCTTCGTCAGATTGACACTTTTAATATGCAACCAAAATGGCTGCTTGTAACAAACAGCCTCGTTTTTGAGATATGGAATAACTAAACCGAACTTATAAAGTGGTTGAAATTGGCCGAGTGGTTTTAGAGAAGTTTAAAATGTGAAAAGTGTACAGACGGAGGGACGGACGGACGGGCAGACGGACGGACAGATGGACGGACGGACAGACGGACAGATGGACAAATGTGATAAGAAAAGTTCACTTGAGCTTTCAGCTCAGGTGAGCTAAAACACTGGATATACCCGGATGTTCCTTCTTTACATGTACTCATAAAACACATCATCAAGAAGTTTTTTTTAATCATTTAGTACTAAAATATGTCTCCATTTATGTCTCTTGCTCACTCTAGGGACAATTATTTCAACAATTAAGAATCAACCGTATTTAAAAATTTTGAATAGATTTCAGTATTTCTTATTTATTGGAGAAGAGTTTTATAAAATTGCATCCTTTTTCACACTTTTAAATTCAATTTCTTTTTTTACAGGGGGTCTGATACCTATTAATTATAAAAAGTAATTTCCTTTAACGTAGAATGCTTTGTGTCTGATGTATTTGAAATTAACTGAGTAGTTTTAGAGAAGAGGTCGAAAATATGAACAGAAAATAGACGGATGGATGACAAGAAAAGCTCATTTGAATCTTTGATTAAGGTACACTGTAAACCGGTTGTTTGGTCCAAAGACAACGGCAGACAACGGGCAAAGCTGTCTTGAACCTTTTGCTTCTTTATGCATTTGCTGACATCAATGAAATATTTTAAATAAGATTGTATTGTTGTACTGATTGTTAAATTTCAGTGAAGATGAAACAATTTACCTTTCAAAGTCGACATTTCCCGCTGGATAAACTGACTCTTCCATTTTGTTATTTTGATTAGATACTTTTAGCTTCTCTTGAAGGTACGGTAACAGAACTTGATCACTCATCAGTGGGAGAGGTGGTCTTCTGTATTTTTCCAAAAAAGCGACTATTTTTGAATTGCTTGTGTCTTCTGAACCACAAATGATAACCATTTTGTATCGATGACCTGTTATAAGAACACATTTAAAGTGACAATTTAATAACTGATAGAAAATAAATTGAAAAAAAATGTTAGTGACGATATTTTTTAGATAGAAATTTTAGATAAAATTTTATTACATGAGTGATTTTCACCGCATATTGAGCTAAACATATGATGTTATATTATATTATTTAATATTATATACCTATTTACTGGATATGAGGATGATAGCAAGTTTATTGTCACCCAAGACAGCAACTATTTCACGAGGCGAAGCCGAGGAAAATAGTTGCTGTTGAGGGGGACAATAAACTTGCCATTATCCTCATAGCCAGTAAATAGGTATTTTATTATACCGAAGAAAACTTTATTCGTCGGCGATGCAGAATTTCTTGATGATAAACAAATTAGAGTTATTGGACTTTGAATTTAATTTGTTACGATCGGATTACGTCAGAGGTGTTCCGAATTTAAAATGGAGGGAAATCAAATGCCGCCGGTGAATAGCTTCGATGACTATTCACCATGGGCAGATAGCAGGGAAACTATTTTACGGTTAGATAGAATAGCATGTTTATTCATTGTAATTTTACATAGAAAATATTCACAGAGGTATAATAAAATATTATATTATATTCAGTATTATATTCTTACTATATGACTCTATATAGACGAATAGTCAATAATTGTAACATTAGCTCGTCCGAAAAATATTGACCGATCAATTGTTTTTTATTATACCTCTGTGTACATTTTCTATATAAAATTACAACAGATAAACATGCTATTTCATCTAACCGTGAAATAGTTTCCCTGCTATTTGCATGCTAGGAATAACATCAAGAGAATATATTCCCTCTTTTACAATTAATCGCTGCTGGTTCGTTGATTCGTAAATTGTTGGTTTGTTTCTTCATTTAACAAAACAAATGTTGACTGTGTTTTCGGGCAACATTGATTTTATAAGCCCCCTTGGGACGAATTTATTGCCCACCGCTTCGCTTCGGACAATATTTTGTCCCTCGGGGGCTAATATAATCAATGTTGCCCTCAACCCCAGTCAATATCTGTATAACATAACACTGTCATAGATACATGTACCGACACGAGTACATATGAAAGAAGATTGTTAATTTGATAAATATCATACCAATAAATATTGGCTAGTTTATGTTATATCAAACCGTCCTAAAATCCTTATTTAATAAATTTATCAATCAATCAATGAAAAAAATTACCCTGCAGCAAAACGTATGTTATACCTGTAGTTATAGTTTTGTCTCGGACGCACAATTTGCGCCTCTGGTAAGCCAAGTACATGTAATTATATAAAAACCCTTTATAAAAAACAAGTTCTGGCGAATTGTATTTCAAATACACGGTCTTTTCTAACACACATATCAAGATAAAGTGACATAAATACAAACAAAAATCCTTTCTATTTCGTTTTCTGGGTTTTTTAATGTTACTCAGTTTGTACTGGTGGCCCATTAAAAAAAAAGTTCAAAATATGTTTACGCTGCTCTGAGCTCAATAAGTCCTTTGACGTCATCTGATTTAATTATTTTCAATGAGAACTTCTGTAAATGATTTTGTTAACAAGGTTTCAAGTCAAAGTTTTAAGAATGTTATGTTTTAATTCTTATATGTTTTTTGAAAGTTGAAATTTAATTTTGCTACATCACAAATTGATTGAAGTATGGTTTCGGATGTGCTATGGCGTAATATATAAACATGAAAAATAAATGTTAATGCGCTGTTACGTCGTAATTACACACTTTTCAATTTTAAATATTTTACATTGATCATTTCATGTGTACATAATGAAACGATTATTCAAAATGATATTTATGGTAAATAAACATTTAATTAACAAAATGAATAAACATTAAAGATTGGTAATAATATATTAAATTTTATTTTAATTTTGATAAAAAGCATGGCCTATTAAGTACTTGTGTATACGTTTTGTTTACAATATAGGTATTTTCCCGCCACTCAACTTGAATTATATTTTTTTACTGTCATTTAGTTGCAATTTTGCAAAATAAATGTTAAATTTTCATATTAAATGTTACTCACCTTTTTTCATTGTATTCTCAACGTGAAAAGTAAGTTGTTTTTCTGCCATTTCACAAACGTCATATCTCAAGTGTTCAACATTTGCTAGGCAATAAATTTTTCCAGAGTCACTGTACATTGCCCTTCTCCAAAATATTTCTACCTACAAAAATCAATATTAAAAGTTATCAATTTATTTTAATCACATATATTTTTTTTCGTTTCAACATCTGAATTATACTTGACCTCGCATATGCCAGTGTCTTCTGTGCATAACAAAACTTCGTCCGGTTTAGGTAAAGTCTGCTTAGCATCAGCATTGTAAATTGAAAGAACTGTATTGAATACGTCACCTAATAAGATTTCCAATAAAGAGACATCATTTTAAAATTTTTCCTGCTTGTCATAAAAATGAATGTTTTGAAAAAACATTGATTAATCTTACACTTGTTTTACCAACCTTCTGAACACACAAGTAAATTTGGTTCTCCAGTTTGAAAACATCTGAGAAAATTTCTATCCACAATCACACTATCTATTGAATTTAAAAAAAATGAAAGCAATCATTAATTTAAACAGTGTTAAAAGAGTTTGTTTTACTCATGATGCAAAATTGATTTTTTCAACGATGGGAATAATTTATTTTCAAGATTTTTTTATTAAAGACTGAAAAAAAAATTGGATTTCCTACTCCATTTGATGTACTTTTTCTGTATAAAACATTTATTTCAGATAAGATAACATTGAAGTTTGCGGAATACGAAAGATATAGTTGCTTTTTTAATATTTTCAAATATGTATGAAATGCCAGGTACTGATACGGGTGATATTAATGTGACAACATTACCTGACTTTTGTAACAAACATTAACTGGAACACAATATTTATTTCATGTCAAGAAAATATTTTTTTAAAAGTTGCCCAATGGCAAAAAGTATAATTCCGTACATGTACATTGTCAATCATAATAGAAAACAAGAGGCCCATGAGCCACATCGCTCACCTTAGGAACAATAGGTATGATAAAATCAGCTTAATGGAGTCATAATACAAACTATCTGGACAATGTAGTATAATACATGTAGATCCTGTATTAATAAAAATCATTTTTTTCCACTGGATATTCTTATGTTTATTATCATTAGTCCCTTTTCTAACAGGATTATTTTATAGCAATATCACATGTTGAGCATTGCAGCTCTCAAAAAGATCCCAAACAATTGTTTATAAGTGGGATATAAACCTACATCAAATTCTGAACCCCTTGTGAGACCCAATCGTCCAGGAATCATCCAGAAGCCAAATCTAAACAATATTAAATAATCACCTGGCTGATTAGTTTCTGAGAAGATGATTTTAAAAGATTTACTCTTAATATTCCTATGTAAAAATTCCACCCCCAATGTGGCTCCACTCTACCCCCAGAAATCATGATTTTTACAACAAACTGAGAATGCTTTCAAACAGTTTTCAGCTTTCCTTGCTTATTAGTTTCTGAGAAGACGATTTTTAAAGATTTACTCTATATATTCCTATGTAGAAATTCGATCCCCAATTGTGACCCCACCCTACCCCCGGAGGTCATGATTTTCACAACTTTGAATTTACATTACCTGAGGATGCTTCAACATAAGTTTCAGTTTTCCTGACCTTACGGTTTCTGAGAAGAAGATTTTTAAATATTTAATCTATATAATCCTATGTAAAAAGTCAAACCCCCATTGTGGCCCCATCCTACCCTCGGGGGTCATGATTTTCCCGACTTTGAACATACACTACCTTAGGATGCTTCCACATAAGTTTCAGCTTTTCTGGCCAAATGGTTCTTGAGAAGAAGATTTTTGAAAATATCTCGAACATTTTCATTAATTTTTTATTATCTCCCCTTGTAAGAGGGCTTGGTTCTTAATTTTCACAACTTTGAATCCCTTTAGGGTAAGGATGCTTTGTAGCAAGTTTGGTTGAAATTGGCCTAGTGGTTCTTGAGAAGATGTTGAAAATGTGAAAAGTTTACAGACGGACAGACAGACAGACGGACGGACGGACGACAGAAAAATGTGATCAGAATAGCTCACTTGAGCTTTCAGCTCAGGTGACCTAAAAACCATTTACACAATGACATGACTTAAATACTTACATGAAATACAAATTAAATGCGATAGAATCGTTTTGTAAATACATGCAGCTACAATAAAAAATAACAGTTTGGCATGAACATATTTTACCTTTCTTTGAAATATTTTGCAGAATTATTGCCAAGTGTTCCACGCTCAAATAGTCTGACAAATCAGATGATATTGATGTCTGAAACGTTCTCCAAAGTCGATTTAAATTCTCTATCAGGGGACCAACAGCTGATTCACTAAAATAATCAATTGTTGAAATATTGTACATTGTAAATTGATCCTTAAGGTCAGGGCCCATGAGCGTCGCCTCATATGATGATAATTACAAAAATACGTATGTTAATTATTTTCATTTAATACCATTTACTGTGAATGATTACTAGTAACAAATGACCGTAGGGTTTCTTTTAGTACTGCATGTTTATTGTTTTAAAAATTAATAGAAAAAATAACTCTTTGAATGTTTTACATTTAAATTTTTTACTAATTGTACTTTGCATTAAAGCGTAAATTATTCAGCAATTTTAATTCTCATTTCATTTACTTTTTTCACATTAACCAATCCAACGTGCATTGTTAAGACCTCATACATATATGTATACTCGATGTACGCTATATCACAGAGATGAGGCGCCGAATGTTCTCGATTAAGTCGGATACATGTTGTACATTGTAACAGTAACATTTAAGTAAAGTTAAGGCGCCGACTAATACGTGTTTATTATTTAGATAGCGACGAATAGTCAAGAGAGTAAACACTTTTGATTGGGTCTCCTATTTACGAATTTTTTTTTAAATATACCGACTATCGGATGTGCTAAGACCTTTTCCAAATTCGAAATATGAAAATCATAATTAATGCAGCTACACTTATAAATTAAGATATATGTGTCGTCCGAAATTTCACAAAACACACGTGTGAAAAGCACAACTGAATAAATGAAGTATATTAATTTTGTTTTAAGAATATAGCTCAGTACATTGTGTTTTGCACTTAAATTTTTTTTTTTTTTGTAATTTTTTTTTACAAATAATAGTATAAGAAAACCATGAGGTCAGCGAAAATGCGCAATGTAAAATCAGCCATGTAACGATGAAGATGAAGTTCGTTGCCAAATTCGGGGACCGAGAAAAAGAAAGAAAAAATTGTTGAGTAGCCGCTCAATCCTTATGGAATTTATAAGGTCACGGAATTTCTTACATAAATTGTGTAATGTCAATTACTTAATGGTGGATTTCTTAATCAATTTCAATGACGTTAAAAATAGAATTTTTTTCCCTTTTCAATCCGTGACGGAAGATATCAAAGATACTGTTGTTAATTGCTAGTAAATACAATTCCGCGAACCTGGCCACATCACGCTCGGACGATTACGTCAATCAAACTGGGCGTTATTTTTAAGGTCTTCCGTTTCCAACGGAAGACCTTATAGTGATTGTAATGTTTTTTATTATTAAGGTCTTCCGTTTCCAACGGAAGACCTTATAGTGATTGTAGTGTTTTTTCTTTCTTTCTTTCTTATTATTAAGGTCTTCCGTTTCCAACGGAAGACCTTATTGTTATTGCTTTGTTTCTTTTCCTCTATTATTATTATTCTTTTTTTTTCTCCCACGTTTTCTCAAAAACGCTTCGGCCGATTTCAATGAAACTTTCAGATCTTGTTTATGACAAAATTTGTAAGAAAATTACGTGGGATTTTTTTGGTCGTCACTTCCGGTCCCGAGATATTAAAGATTTTATGTTTTTGCTTGTTCACGAGTTTTCTCCAAAAATATTTAAGATAGAACTTCCAATTTTTTAGGGATGGTAGAAAGTGTCCTGCCGCAGTGTACTACGCATATCCGAACGTCCGCCGTCATTTCCGGTCGTCACCGGAAGAAAACAAAAAAGAGTCATTTTTTAACTTTTTTGTTTTGAAATTTTTTTATGTTACTATTCGATAGAGACACATAAATAACTTCAGAATATGAAATCCGTTTTAAAATCGATCCACGCATTCTCGAGATTTTAGTCTTCAAAGTCTTAAAGCGAGAGTCCGCGTAGCTCAGTCGTTAGAGTGGTGGACTGGTGCCCAGGCGACCCGGGTTCAGTTCACGAGTGTCGAACGTTTTTTTCTTTCTTAATTGTGGTTTGTTTTACGATTTTATCTTGAAAATGATGGTATAAAATGTTTTCCGTTTAAATTTTATCATAAATTTAAATAATATCGGGGTTTTTTTCAGTACAAATATAGAGCCCGGTCAAAAATACAGTTAATTTCCTGCTTTGTGACAGTCTTTTTTTTATCAGCAGCTTTCTAAATTCAGACGCTCGTAGCATCGCCGGCATCAAAGTCATGCCGCCGAAGCACCCCTGTAATACGACCGCATTACAGCTCACCGGGTCGCTTTGCCGGCATCAAAGAAACGCCGCCATCTCAATGACTGTGTGCACACAACAAGTAGCGACTGCGGGTAGGAAATAACCGTTCTCATAACAATATGCCTTTGTTTCAATTATTATACATGCATTTAAACTGAGGATTGTTAAATGTTTCTCCACATACGTGAATACAGGCATGCATGTATACATGCGTTTATCGACAAATGTTTTTGGACAGATTATATAAATGTTTGAAATGTATATTTACTCTCTCTCTCTCTCTCTCTCTCTCTCTCTCTCTCTCTCTCTCTCTCTCAAGTCATGAGCAGTGAATGTCTGAACTCCGACTCTACGATGACATGTGGTGATAACGAACTGTGTTCAAACTCAAAATTACAAAGAAAAAATACAAAACGCCATCAGAGTAAACACGGATCTAAACAATTCGTTGAAACTTTTCTGCAGTTGTAGCCTTCCTTGTGCGTAGTTCTCTAACTTATTCGGATTCAAGGGTCAACCCAGAAAGATATCAATACTAAATATAAAGTTGTATTCCAATAAGCAAAAAAAAAAATTGCTACGCCTAGCTAAGAGCTCTCTCTCTCCCTCTCTCTCTCTCTCTCTCTCTCTCTCTCTCTCTCTCTCTCTCTCTATCTCTCGTGACATATTGAAAAAAGTCATTCTAAACATAAGAATAATTTTAAATGTTAGTACATGTATAAATATGAAAATTATTTGTTTTTCGACCCGCAGTTAGCTATTTTATCTATTTGTAATGCAGTTGCATCGTTGAAACCTGATTCACTGTTGTTGCGGCGGAATGTCTTTCATGCCGGCGACGTGACCGAGTATCGAAATACGTCACAATACGGATTTTACAATATTTGTTTGACTTTTACATAGCGTTTTAGATATCCGGTATTGGTTTTGCTC
>WFKH01011925.1:48955914-48975807 GCA_016163765.1 Magallana hongkongensis
TTTCTTTGAGCCTGAAGGCAGACTAGCACATTTCTTAGAACCCAAAGAATGTTCAATTTTACTGATGCCCGAAGGCCAATGTTCAATTTTATTGGCGCCCGAAGGCAAATCTGCAATGTTACTAGCGCCCGAAGGCAAATCAGCAATGTTACTGGCGCTCGAAGGCAAATTTGCAATGTTACTGGCGCCCGAAGGCAAACTATGTACTCTTTTTAATGAGGCAGTATCCCCCAGGTCTCGTGTCCTGTTTTTCACGTGGCCAGGTTCCACGAGTCTTACATGTCCGTCAAACGTAACGTCATTTGTTGGGTCTAACTGGCTCCTGTTTTTTACGTGGCCAGGTTCCACGAGTCTATGGTCATTACTGCTGGCCCGGCTCTGGTTTCCCATCTTCACCAACGACTGCCGCCAACTCTTCTTGCGAGGCATTCGGCGTCTAAAATAAACACAATTTTACCTAATGCATTCTCTAAATATGACTTTATTGTTTATTAACTATAACAATGCAATGCTACTACAAAAAATTAAGAGATGTTTGTAAGACAAATAATGATATGCCCACCTCTGGATGACTCTGCCAAAAAAATAGTTCAATGGTACCTACCAGTAATAAAAAACATGACCTAAATATTCTCCCTATAAATCTGTGTACCAAATTATTCTAAATATGAGCAATCTTTCCAGAGATAAATTGTTTGTTTAATGAACTTAAAAGTCAAACTTATCAAACGCTGTTGAATATTCTAATAATTAAATTAAACTGTTATATGTTTGTTATATTACTTATAATAAACAGATTTCAAATAAATTTACCTGGGAGAAATAATGTTTCCATTGCATTTGTGTAGACTAAGTGATGTTTTTAATCATCGATTTTAATAAAATAGCAATCATTTGTAAAAACATTCTGACTCCTGGGGTGGGTGGGTCCAGGACCGCCCCAGAGTCTCATGATCTAAATGCCATTTGATGCCCCTTCACATAAGGAACAAGAATATATATTGCTTATGGGTGGGGATTTCAAAAGTATTCAAGACATTCGGGTACTTCCTGTTCGAGGGGGGTGAGGACCACCCCCGGGGCCTATGACCCACATACCATTTGATGTCCCTTAACACAAGAAACAAGAATATATATAGTTTAGGGATGGGGATCTCAACAGTTTTCAAGATATTTGGGCACTTCCTGTTCGAGGGCGGTCAGGACCACCCCCAGGGACCATGACCTACATACCATTTGATGCCCCTTGACACAAGTAATAAGAATATATATAGTTTAGGGTTGGGGATCTCAACCATTTTCAAGATATTTGGGCATTTCCTGTTCAAGGGGGGTCAGGACTATCCCCAGGGCCTACGACCTACATACCATTTGATGCATCTTGACACAAGGAACAAGAATATATATGGTTTAGGGGTCAGGATCCAAACCGTTTTTGACATATATAGACATTTCTAATTCCTGGGGGTGGGAATGACTCCAGGGGTTGAATCTAATAATCCCCCTATATTGCCTGTAACAGTCAAAATATGATATTGAAAACCCTTTGTTCTTATCTCTCTCCATTTTCAAGTTAAAACCATTTACAATATAGTGTATAATTTTTCTTTGTTAACTTTGTTTGGGAGTCTTAGATACAAAAGCTTAAGTAGCATTGCAATTCAGTTGGTTGTATCATATGTTTATTTACACTTATTCAGCAGTAAACTATGAAGTATCAAAATTTTCGATTATATTCGATAATTAGTTTCAGGAAATTGTTAATCGATTATGAAAATCTCACCTATTCCCAACACATCATCTGCATTTAGACAAATTGCATAAATATAATTACATAGCATCTGTAAGTGGTGTAAATTCAGTTTAAGATCATTAACTACATTGGGAAATCAAACATTTTCACAATCAATTATAGGATATAATCGAAAGTGTGTAATCGATTAAATAATCGAAACTTTTCAATTTTTCTTAATTGAATAAAACATTTTTTTTTCTGAACAAAGTTTTGTATTGTTTTAAAACATTTATTCAAAAATATTAATAAAAATTATAAAATGCACCTACAACAATATGTACTGGACCCGATTTGTATAATAAATTTTGTGAGTCATGCGAGACACCTGGATCCTCATCATCCGTTGCACATGGTGCCGCCATTTTACCTCCTTTTGTTTTGAAGAAAATAACAAGTCGTACAAAGGTTTTTCGTTTTAATTATTATTTTTAAATAATCGATTATGAAATTCATAATCGGTCATTGACAAGTTAGCTATACACTGTCTCAAGTTTTTGCTTCCACCACTTTTCGCTTGATATTTCGATAATCATAAATACCTTTGTGCTCAAACTACTTTTATCTACTAATATGAAAATGTCCAGATTATTTGTTTTGAAATGCCCCCTCTACCGCTTCAGGTTTCAATACACATCCCAAAATAGAAAGTCTACGAGGATTTTGCATTGCATCAGCCATTAAATAGTCCGGATAATAACGTTGAAAAATTGTGCGAGGTATTCCGAGCGAGTTCCGAATGGAGAAAAGATGTAAACATTTCCCATTATAAATCTCCTTAAGAAATTTGTTTTCATTCCTGTGAACTTTTATGAGTGAAAAAAGATAATTTTTCAATGAAGATATCTTATATTCCCTTTTATCGATTTCAATTGTATTTCTTTCACATGGAGGTATGTGCAGGCTACGCTCAGGTCACAGTAAGAATTTGTCCCATATATTTGCAATGTAGCAGCCGTGAAGCGGATCTGCTTCGAGTCGATTTTATTTTTAAGTCTGTTAAAAATAATCTGCAAGGGCAGAACACATTTTTATACATTACAAACCTGTTTGAACATGCATATGTAGTCAAATGCACAAAATATCCAATTAATGGGTCATACCAAGGCATTTTGTATACACGTTTGAATTTGCCTGTCATTTTGTCTGAAATCGCACTTCGAATGTCTCGGATTTAATCATTAACATGGCGACCGTAAACAGCGAATTTTCAAACGCGATGTTAAAATTGGCAGTGATTTCATTGCAAAATCAGTTAATGTGGTAAAATGGGATTATAGAAGAGCAACATTGTAGGTATGTGAGACTAATCACATGAAAATTTAGGCGAGATGCAGCTCGATATATATTTTTTTTATTTGCTACAAAGCGAGTATATGAGACAAATTCTATTGTTAAACCATAGGACATCTGTCATTTTAACGATAGAACATTCTATCTTCACTTGTCTGTATACACGCTTTGCATATTTCTAGTGAGGACAAGCTTAATAGATTGATTCATTTGATGAACTTCGATCTACAAACCCATTGAAATAGGCCCCCACTAAATAACTTTTATTCAGCATTTTGTTGTTGGTTTTTTTGACAGACTGTCTATATTCAATTCACATTTAGATTATATTCTTTTTTTTTATATCAATAAACATGGATTTTGTTTAGATTTCTCAGTATGGTAAACAAAAAAAAAATAGTCTTTAACTTTTGGTATGACTGGCTTATCATTTTCAAAAAAGAGAATTCTCAGAATTAAAGAAGACAAACATGCACCTATCTACTTACTGTCAATAATGAAAAATGTAGATTACAGTCCATCAAACGAATAAATTATTAATGCTGACCAGACAAGTTCGGAAATAGGTTATTAAGTATTTTAAATTTCAAATGCACTGCTTTCAGCTAAAAAGGCCCCTTTTTTTAATTTGAAAAATACAACAAAACGTCACCAAACCTGTAAAATTCCGAAGTTTTTTTAATAGTAGCATAATGTCTCTGCAACTCGATGAAAGAATAAAAAAAAAAACAAGTTTACGTATCGAAAACTCAAAACAAACATCGTAGATCAAACCAACTTCAAACTCACGTTTATGCAATCCTACGGGGTTTAGAAAACAAGCACAAACATTGCAACAATTAAATTACTACGATCGTCTATCGATACAATATATATGATAACTTAATGCATAAGTGAGTCACTTTGTTGTCATTTCGACCACATTACCTGGACAGAACCTGAAAAATCTATGAAGCTAACTGCAATTGTCAAACTACGAAACAAAGTTGACAATATGGCTGCAAACAAAAACCACGTTTTAATTTTCGGAATACCGAGCCCGATTTTTAAAAGTGCAAATAAATGCGTCTTAAATATCAACCACAAATAATAGCCCAACTATATCTCTGGCAATAGTGATTTTCACAGTCTTTCATCTACACTAAAAAAAATGTTTTCACATAAGTTTTAATTTTTTTGATTAAATGGTTCTTGAGAAGAAGATTTTTAAAGATTTCCTCAACACATTACTATGTAAAGTTTGACCCCCAATTGTGGCCCTACCCTACCTCCGGGGGTCATGATTTTCACAAATTTGAATTTACATTACCTGAGGATGCTTCCACATAAGTTTCAGCTTTCCTGGTTGAATGGTTCCTGAGAAGAAGATTTTTGAAAAATTCTCACAAATTTTTTTAATAATTCCTAATTATCTCCCCTTGAAAAAGGGCATGGTCCTTAATTTTCACAACTTTGAATCCCCTTTGCCTAAGGGTGCTTTGTGCCAAGTTTGGTTAAAATTGACCCAGTGGTTCTGGAGAAGATGTTGAAAATGTAAAAAGTTTACGGACAGACAGACAGACGGACAGACAGACAGACGGACAGACGGACAGACAGACAGACGGACGACAGACAAAATGTGATCAGAAAAGCTCACTTGAGCTTTCAGCTCAGGTGAGCTAAAAACCCCAAGAAAATTAGGTAACGCATAATATTTAAGTCATTCTAATTATTCTAATGTTTTCTATATTTTACGTCCATAAAAAAAATAAATAAAACTAATAACTGTATCCTCTCCCGTATTCACACACGCCTACCATAAACAACCGTAGTTACTATCGTAACATTTACATCCGGTGCCTTGTCGATGTCAGGGCGAGTTTAAAACACTTTATTTAGTTTAAATATCAGCTGTTTCTTAAATTATTTTTTTTTCTTATATATTCATATATATCGTAAAATACCGGTATTTGATTTTAATATCGCGATATATTGTCAGCAAGGAATAAACCGCAATATACCGATATACTGGTAATATTGCACACCCCTATTAAACAACTCATCTTGAAGATTCATTTCACTTTTATTTTTAACACCTCTGCAGCCTTATCGAATCCATTGTTGTACACACTTGCTCTTGTCACTTATTCATGCTGATTATCTCGGACATATACTTGGGACAAAGAAATAATCAAAACATTGCAACACCATGTTATCTGTGACGGTCACCCCTTTGAGCTGATTGAAGAATACCACTATGCAGAAAGTCAATTAAGATTTTAAAAAATCTGCATCAGAAACATTATGATCATGGTCACAGTACAGGTCACGAGTATCTCGACACCCACCGTGGAAAAAAACACGGTGGAAAACGGTCTGTGTCACACCATGTACACGGTGTGACACCGTGTATGTGTATTGGAAAATTCAAGAAAAAGCACCGTATCGCACCGTGGCCGTGTAACTCCGTGGCCACTGTGTTACTCTGTAGATATCGTTACCTGAGACGTTAATAAAAATAGCGTATGTTTAGAAGTAAATAAATTATTGCTAAACAAGGGTTGAAATATATATAATTTTGTATATATCCTTTTCAAATTAAACAAGAGGCCCATGGGCCACATCGCTCACCTGAACAGCAGTTCCTTGTAACATTCTATTTCGTAGCATATGCTATTTATATTTTAACGAGGCTAGGGGGTGGCTGCCATTTTAAAGCATTTTTATCTCTACACAAAAAAGATTTTCACTTGTTCTATAACTCTTACATTGTACTGAATTTGTCTTTTGAAAAAAATGGATATGATGGTATTGGAGTCAATAGATGGTAAATCAAGGGTTACCAGATGCAAAAAAATAATTTTGGCTGTTTTTCAGCATTTTCTAACTTTTCAAAGGGAAGTAACTTGTAAAACTCCAAATATTTTGTTCAAATATTTTCCTTTTATTTTTTTTTTAATTTCACCATCGACATTTTTTTTTTATGCTCAATCTTTATTACACATGTATTGATTATTATTATGTTAAAATTTTAAAATAATCTTGTGGCTACTTTATTTCTGTTTTACATATTGGCATTTTTGTGACATATATTTTTGGTAAAATTGTGATATTTTTCTTTATAACAAATAATGTTAAGTTTTTATTATTGTGATGTTATTGGTATGTTTTTTGCCTTTATTTATATTTCATATATTTTTCATAATTTAGTTTTTTTACATAATGTTCAATTTCTTCAAATGCAATACATGATAAAATTAACGATGATCGGGATGTGGTCTTTCACATTAAAATGTTAATTAAGATTATGTGAAACATTTCTGCAAATTTTGTGAATTTTGGAGAAATTTTGTTTTGACCCCCCAGCCTCCTTAATCTTTGAACCCCTTTCTGGGAGCCCAGTATTGGTCCAAAGTTTATGGTTGGCTTTAACAATTTAGAATTGACACTATTTGAGGATCCTTGCATAGTAATCTCACAAACTGTAGCATAATAGAAAAAACTTTTTAAAAAAATTTTCCATATATATTTCTATATTAAACTTTGAACCCCTCTTGGGGCCCCAGTATTAGTCCAGTGGTCACAGCTTTACTAATTTAGAATCTACATTACTTAAGAATGCTTGCATAGTAATCTCACAAATTGAAGCATTGTAGTTCTCTATAAAAAGATTTTTAAACATTTTCCGTCTATATTTTTATGTTAAACTTTGAACCCCTCTTGGGGCCCCAGTAATAGATCGAGGGTCACGGCTTTTATAATTTAGAATCTACACTATTTGAGGTTGCGTACGTAGTTATCTGACAAATTGAAGCATTGAAGTTCTCGAGAATAAGATTTTTAAACATTTTCCATATATACTTCTACATTAAACTTTTAACCCAACTTGGGTTCCCACCATACTTGCCAACTAACCCGATTTCGTAGGGTCACACCTGATTTTTCAACCCTCCACCCGATTATTTTTTATGACCCGGCGGGTCATGCTTTTCACCCGATTTTTGTCGAACAACCCGAAAATCTCCCGATTTCCGGATTTGGTTCCTAAATTAGGTTGCGCATTGGACTTCCAGTTATGAACCCAAGCTGAGCTTGGATTTACGTAAACAATGCCGATGGCTATTACAGCTAAGTAACTGTTAGGCTAAATTATTATCGTGAGTTGTTTTGACAAACAGAGGGTTTAAATCATTAAGTGCGATGGCTTCCAAAAGGAAGATCGAGATCTTTATTGGGGCCAGCGGAATCAAAACCAAAAACGATTTTTTTAACTTACAGTGTAACGTCATAAAATAATCTGATGACCGAAGCTTTTTGAAAAGTAACATTTAGAAGAAGTGTGATTTTAGAAACTCATGGGCTTTTAGAAACAATAAAAAAAATAATATAAAAAAACTTGCACTCAGAAGCCAAAATTTAACATACTTGCCAAATTAGCAAAGACTCTTCTTGTGCTGCCAAACAGTAATACTGATTCAGAAAGAGCTTTTAGCATTGTTAAAAAAAATTACACTGAATTTCGCTTGGAACTTAACATTGAAAATTGAATGCCCAACTGTCTTGTAAACTTAAGGAGGTTGGATCCTGCGATCATAAGGCTTTAAGTTTTTTCTAAAGTATTTTTTAAAAATCTACATACATAGCTAAACCTAAATTCAAAACAAAATTTTGGGGTCTATATGCTCCTCTCGGTGCTACAGTGTATTTAATATGACCTTTCTGCACTGAAAGTGCAAATTGCACATAAATCGCTTTTTCCTCAATAATTTTTAATCGGAAGAAACCATGGCATCAAATACAAATTTATATTATTTAAAATTAATAAAATTAAAATTATCATAAAGAAAAAGTTTGCAATTTCTTCACCTAATTGATATTTTGACCTTTTTGCACTGATAAAACGCTGTTTGTATCCATTAACAATTCAACATGCAAATAAATTATTTAAAAGTCTCAAACTTTTTCTCAAATTTAAATAGACTTGTCAAAAATATCTTTCAAATTCAGAAAATAAAACCAAAAGTATGGGTCTATGATGTAAATTTTGAGATATGGCATGAAATAAGCTAATTTTAGGCAATTCAATGTGAATTAAATTTATTTCTTCATACATTTTTTACTTTGATCGTTCAGACTCAATCATCTTTCGATCATTACATGCTGTCATCACAGTCATGCATTTTGATCGTGTGCTTACAATAAACAGGAAATGGATTTCGCGCGGTAAAAGTAAAATGAGAACTGTACAAAGGGTAATTACGGGAGAAAAATATCATAAGGATTGAAATAAAAAAACGATTTGTTTTTATATTTTATAGAATACATGTACAAGTTTATTTTTTCTGTAGATTCAAAATAAAACTCTCGATGAAATCTAAACCAGGTGTCTATAAAATCAGTCTTGGTAGGGTTTCTTTGTTTATACACAGTTGAACTCTCGGCACGTGCTACTCATGCCCGCAGGCTTCGATAAGATCAGAGGTTGACCCATGCGTTATATACACAGTAAAAAGTCACACCGAGGTGTGAACGATTATTATGATTATGTACACATTGTTTAAGCCATACGGTAGGATATATAAAAAAATCTTGAGGAATAATTACAATGACGATAGATGAACAGGAACATTTATAGCAGTAACATAAGCGGGTGAAATGAATCTCCGGTGAACTAATTCATGTTTCAAACTCAATCAACAACAAAGACACAAGGTTGCATGTGCTACCGTATTCATGCCCACAGGCTAGGTTACTATGCCCCGGTTAACACCAGTTTGTACACATGGCAGGGAAGTGATTTAAACAAACGATCTTAACCGTTAATCCGGCCGTACTGAATGGATTGATTTTAAAAAATGACAATGCAATTTCAGACATTTTCTTCCAATGTGTAAATTTATGGAATACATTTTATTTCCCTTTTGTTTAAACTGTAAAATAAGATGAAAGGCTATAATGATAACGTTATTGGTTTAAACCATTTATTCATTCAATCTAGTGGTAATTTTTCGACTAATTCATCGAAGTCGACCTATTTATACTTTTTTTTTATTTTTTGCTAAAAACGGGCTCCTTCGCCCTATAAACAGGATCGACCTAAATTCCCTAAAATATGGTATATAGGCAAGAAGGCTCTATTTTGGAGCTATTCGCCATACTAAATACCATTTTTATTTAAATTCCTATCATTTAAACTCCACGAAAAACTATCATATAAATTGTTGGAATATGTAGATAATATTATGTAAATACCAAAACAGTTCCACCACTAGATATTTTTAAAAAGAAGTTTAAACCTTCCTCCCCCACTTTGTTACAAAGTATTTTTTGAACAGTTCTTGCACGGCGTAACGTCATAATAAGACACGTAGAACGTGACGTACATTATTTATTTGTTTCTCGTAAACGTTTGACTTGCGTGGGAATTTCCGAAGTGTTTGTTTTTCGAATACTGTTTTGGACTACGGTAACCTTAATTTATTTTCAATCTAATATAGTGGTGTGAAATGGCATCGAAATTTTAACCGTTGAGATCAATCTGATTACATCGTCTACTGTACAAACTTTTAGTCATCATGTTAAAATCGTTGTGAAAACCATGAGT
This sequence comes from Magallana hongkongensis, assembly GCA_016163765.1. Classification (NCBI taxonomy): domain Eukaryota; kingdom Metazoa; phylum Mollusca; class Bivalvia; order Ostreida; family Ostreidae; genus Magallana; species Magallana hongkongensis. The sequence continues at coordinate 48,965,583 of WFKH01011925.1, forward strand.
CTAAAATAAATGAATTAAATTCATACAAATAAAAATCTTATAATCCAAACTTGTTTGCACTCAATTACATACCCTCTCCGAGAGAGAGAGAGAGAGGAGGGAGAGAGAGAGAGAGAGAGAGAGAGTTTTTAAAACGCAGTTACTGTTAGTATTTCAACACTGCTACAAGCATTATAAGAATAGATAAACACTAAATGCTTCATTGCTATACATTTTTCTATTCTTTGGACTTAAAACAATAGAACGACAATTTTTTCTTCTCATGGAAGGAGCACGTGGTGTAGCTCACTGGCTGATTTGATTGACAGGGGTAGCACGTGGACTCTGACTGGATTCTATCACAGTGTGCAATTTTGGGGGAAACGGGTTCATTATAAATGTATAAATGGAAACTATACAACTATCTTTTTTAAATGAATTACAAGTAAAATGTACTTAAATTTACTCTCTCTCTCTCTCTCTCTCTCTCTCTCTCTCTCTCTCTCTCTCTCTCTTATGGCGATCATAACACAATCAAACAGTAATTACTGCAGTAATTTCTTGGAACACAAATGAATTAAAGTGGCTTGATAAAGATGAAATCAAAAATTATCTAGTACCGATTCACTGATTCTACGCGCTATGAATATCTACTGGTACTACATGTACAAGTACATCACACATATGTATAATATAAAAAAAATGAAAATGTACTGAATATAAAGCTGTATAATTATATTATTTTGAGAAAGTACAACTGTTTTTAACAGCCCTTTAGATTTGACATCGTTGAATAAAATTTAAGTGAGAAAAGATCACCGTTACAATTCTACGCGCTGTTGAAACTGATCAAACTAGTAGACTCGATCACTAACGGTACTGCGGTTACAAATTGACCGAAACATAATCTTATTAAATTGTATATTTAATTTTAAAAAGGAAAAGAAATTGTTAGTGTTTTGATTCATCAAACATTTAAACATGTCGGCGATTTTTGTTGTTGTTTATCCCAAGAGAAATCCACCGAAACTATCGCTTAGGTCTAAAATAATGCGTGTCTAATTAAAAATTTTTTTTTTAATTTCTGTTTCTTTTTCTGTAATTCTCTTACGTAAATAAATATGTTATTTTTTAAAGTTTTATTCTAAAATCCTCCCTTTCACAGTTAAATACCGCGTGTTACACCGTGTAACTGTCCGTGTTGCATCGCGTTGCACCGTGTCGCACCGTGTTTTTTCTTGTTTCGAGGCCGTAACAGAGAACAATAGATAAAAGGTACTGACACTTCCACGCTCAGCGTGGACTTTTAAACACGGTGGCCGGTGTTTTTGTCGGGATACTTGTGAGCTGTACTGTATGTAAATTTTTCAGTCCATAAATATTTCCTCGTAGATTTTTCCTTAAATTACCATGACAGTTTTGTCAAAAGTCTTGGTGCATATTATACACCCGAACTACGTTTTTTCACAAACTTTCAGGCCCAAAGTGGGGGTGCGTATTATATTTGGCAAAATACGGTACATTTTAGAAATATAACATAATGTTGATGTCATTATTCTCTTTTGAAAACAGAATAAAAGTGCCTAAATTGGAACTGTATACATACATGTACATGTGTTCAAAATGGTATATGTGTATTTTCATGAGATTTAAACAACTTTTAAATTTTAGGGCATATATTGAATGAAACTGTACCTTCTTTAAATCATTAATGTGTAAGAATAAGTTCTTTCTTTCTTATTAAATGTTATGTTATTACAAAATTACAAAACGATTATCATTTCCTGTTATACAGCTATACCTACCACCTGAATTCACTGGATTTTGAGCCTCATAGTCAGGAGGTTTTCCACATTGTGAACAAAACATTGTGTCTGGAAAGACAATGTTGCTGCACGGTGCTCCATTCCGCTCTCCAGAGCACATTTTGGCATCAGCTTGAAAACAAGACTGGTTTATTTTCCATCCACACTCGTTACAAAACTTTTTCCCTTCCTTGATTTCTTCACCACATGGTTTGCGAGTCCTAACCCCATCGTCAATAGTGCTGGGACAAGGGACTACCCTTGCTGCAGTAACTCTAAGCACTTTAGCTTCACACTCAGGACAAAATTTGTCTTTCTGTTGAATTTTACTTCCACATTTGTTGCAATTCATAGCTTCTCCGTCTTCTGCAAAATAAAAATCAATATGATTAAATACTCATCTAGCTGCAATAATGTAGCTCTCTCCGATTTTTATATCTGATGTTTACTTGAGAGGGCTACAATTCCATAGGATCTCCGTAATGGTGCAAAATTAATTTTTTCATGCGACTGACTTCGGTCTGAAAAGATCGTTTTTATATTTGACTTCCTTTAGATAAAATGATTTTTTTAATTCAGGTTGAACAAACTAACCGCATATAAATCAAAACCAGATAAAACACATCAGCATGTTTACCAGTCGTCTTTTTCAGCAGCCATGACAGTTCTCGTTTGATTTTATAGAATTTACGCTTGGAGTTTTGATGGGCTTGATAATGCGATTGTCAGTATAAATAAGTGATCTTACCTCGTTCTGTCACTAAAACATCATTTAAGGAAATGGCTTATAATGGAAAATTCATATTTACCGCATTAATTATGATTAAAATAGGGGAATTCCTATATTCAGTTCAAGATCCGCTCCTGAATTCTCATTGGCTGTCCCAAAATAAAACCGATCGAGGTCAGTAAACATGGCGGACAAATTCAACTTGTATTGTTGACATACAAGGAAAATAACCGATATATGGACTATACTTAATATTTTTGGATTAATTTATGCCATACACAACTACAATGTTTGAGTCCAGGTAAGAAATGCAAATGTTATTGTCATTTATATACGATTTGAGCCGAAATCGTTGCGGGAGTGAATCACTCCCGCACTTGCACCATTAAGAAGATCCTATGGAGTTGTAGCCCCCTCCCAAAAAAAAAAAATTGGGAGAGGGCTACATTATTGCAGCTAATAGTCATCCTTTAATTTGCTATACTCTGTCCTAAGTTTTTGCTTCCACCACTTTTTGCTTGATATTTCGATAATCATAAATACCTTTGTGCTCAAACTATGTTCATCCACTAATATCACATGAAAAATGTCAAGATTATCTGTTTTGAAATGCCCCCTCTACCGCTTCAGGTTTCAATACACATCCCAAAATAGAAAGTCTACGGGAATTTTGCATTGCATCAGCCATAATTAAACCTTTATGATAAAGTTGAAAAATTGTGCGAGGTGTCCCGGCCGAGTACTTCCGAATGGAGAAAAGATGATAAATCTCCGTAAGAATTTGTTTTTGTTCCTGTGAACTTTTATGAGTGAAAAATGATAATTTGTCAATAAAGATATCTTGGATATTTCCCCTTTTATCGATTTCAACAGCATTTCTTTCACAGGTATGTGTATTTTTATTAAAAATCATCAAAAAGTGATGGAAGCAATAACTTGGGACAGACTATAACACCACCATCAAACAATACTTCAACCAAGAACATGTAGAACACTTCTATATTTGACAGGCTTGTAAAACAAACATTCTAATTTCCGCTTTTTAATTTGATTTTAAGTTCACTAATTCCTAATCCAATGCAAAATAAGTACATGTACCTACATTGTATTATCTAATGTAACTATCCATATTGTTATTACCCTGACAACTCAAGCACCATTTTTAAAAAATTTTATCAAAATGCTATGGGAAAATGAAACCAATATTTTTATTCTGATCAATTATTACGCCGTACATGTAGTCACAGTAGTGTAATATCTTTGTATTTTGAAACCACTTTCACTTTCTTCATTAATATGGAAATACCAAAATTTAACTTATCAATTTTTCCATGAAAAAATAATGGAGACTTTTTTATGAAGCAGGAATATGTAATGTTGGTATTACTACGATTAGCCCCCAGTAGATCAACCAATTTTTTATCATAATGATTCATAAAAAAGTCATGTTGCCCAGTCAGCAGTGCTTATGTACCATTCAATATACTTGTAACTAGAATTATTTCAAAAACGAAAGTACCTTTTTAAAATGCGCATTTTTTCAATCAATATCATGTTGAATAAAACACAACACATTTAGCAGTGTTTTGCAGTACGTATAAGTTTACAGACCCTTTAATAATATCGAAATTATACTTCTAACGGTTACAAAAATGATGTTCCTTATATTTGATAATGCATATTGGCGACTTCCGTCACTCAGTAAATCACGATAAAAGAAACTAGTGAGACACTTACTCTACAGTGGAAATGCATGTAAATTCTAAATCATACAATAATTAAATGGTGCATCTTATAAATTTCCCATTCAGCAGAACAGCATCTTGGGTTAACCGCGCACTCTCAACGCCACTTGTCAGTAAGCAACGAAATCGAAACGAACAAACATTCATGATCCGCATATTCTTAATAAGAAATACAACTAGAATTGGGGCGCCTGTAAAGTGCGAAACAAAATCGAAACGAAACGAAACTAATCGAAACGAAACCAAAAATCGAAACGAAACGAAACCAACGAAACGAAAAAAAAAACGGAATTAAACAAAATGTTTTGTTGATTTGTTTGGTATATTTAAGGAATAAGGAATCATTCTTTGAGTATTATGAGGTGATAATTTCGGTCGGGGCGTGATCAAATCTATCATAAACTCTTCGGGCTTTATTTGATTTGATCACGCCACGACCAAAATTATCGCCTCATAATACTCAAAGAATGATTCCTTATTCCTTAATATACCAAACAAATCAACAAAACATTTTGTTTAATTCCGTTTCGTTGTTTTTTTCGTTTCATTGGTTTCGTTTCATTTGGTTTCGTTTCGTTTCGTTTCGTTTAGTTTCGTTTCGTTTCGATTGGTTTCGTTTCGTTTCGTTTCGTTTCGATTTCGTTTCGCACTTTACAGGCGCCCCTAGAATTGTACATTGATTGTTATCGTCAAGGCATATTAAACTGAAATTTCGATATGTGTTTTTCAATTATCATTTCATTTTTGGAATTATAAGGTGCTAAAGTACTAAAGTGCCTGTTTCATCACTCATTAAGTACCATTTATATGGACTTAATGGACATACATTGTAATATATAATGTACGATAAATGTAAAATAAAATATGTCTTCAAGAATAGTCTATTTAAAATATAGTATAAGTACTGCACATGTGGTATAATCTCTTTTTAAAAAAAATGTTGATAATTAGGCATAGATCATTTTACCTTCTTCAACATCCATCTCACCATCTCTATGTGTTAAACACACTGAGAAACGAAAGTAGCCAGGTAGCAAGATATATTACGTAGTTTAATTTACATTTTCTGAAAACGCCCAATTTACTTTCTCTTTATATTCCTGGGAAACAAAAGATATGAATATTTAGAAACCGGAACAAATGATTTGGATTGGGTATTCCGCTTGTATTACAAACAAAATGTGTTGATAACAAGTTCATAAGTTGTTGTTTGATATCAATTAGTTAACGTTCACCGGTGTAACGACGAAAAGTGACCCCCGTAGAATATTGACCAAGGGTCATTTTTCTACGTAGAAAAATGACCCTGTCAGTTGTAGAATACTTGGATTACATCGTAGAAATGATGGTCTTAGGGTCATATTTCTCCGTGTGGGTTGTAGAAAAATGACCCCGTAGAATATTGACTAAATTTTATTACATATTATTCTATGTTTACTTATTTTAGGTCCATTCCTTTGCCTAGGGTGGAAACAGGGATAGTGGTGATTGTGTGTGTGGGGGGGGGGGGGGGGGAGAATTACATTGCCTGCTTGGTACTTAGATTTTTTTTATCGTATAACCTTGTAAGAATTACCAGCTTGAGTTCGCTTGTCTGATCACCTGTCATTGCCTATCATCATCATTTCAGTCTGTTTTTTAATTTTTACCAAAAAAGGAGAAAATATATATATTTCTTTAATTAAAGTACATTGTCCAATCATGACTGAATAGGAATGATATTAATCTTAATGAAAAAAAAACTCTTACAAATTGCAAACAGGAACTGATACCAGTAAAATTTACAGGGGAAGAGAAAATTATTCATCATGGTCTCTATCACAATGAGGAATTTATTATTAACCATGGGTCCGAAATAGGCACATCTCATCACATGCTTAAATTCATTTAAAAAAATTATCCGCGGGGGAGGGGGGGGGGTGGTCCGATGGATATTTTTTGGAAGGGGGGTCGAGGCCTATTATAGGTAAATTTAATGTGACCTTAATAAGTTTGAATTCCCTATCCCTTAGATCCGCGATCGAATGAATGCGTCATCTCATTTATATATTTTTAACAATCAATTCTTTATTATTACATGTACAACAGGTTTAAAAAGAATGTATTTTAAACAAAAACGATGCTTGATTTTAAAACCATATGCACATCACAAATCCCAAAACTTCGAATTTAGAATTGAAGAAACAGATTACTTTTCAAATGATTCTGCATAAATTTAAAATCGATATCTGTTGTAATCAAATTGAAATTAAAAATGTACTTGCAAACTTCGGTATATAACAGTGAAAGCCAATTGCAAAGAAGCAATGACACTAAAAAGGGCGTTGGCATTGACTTTGACTCCATTTGAATATAACTCTGGTATTTAAAAACGACATTTGAATCTAGTAATTAATACGGGCATATTCTTACATAACTATAAACTTTACTTGGATTTCCCATATAAGTGTTCTAGGCAATCATACTCATTTTTAACAGTTTTTAAAAGTAGAAACAACAGCTGTTTTTTAATTACCATTCTCGAAAAAGTGATCTCTCAACTGGGTGTTAATAAAGTATAACATCTATTGAGATATATTTGTTGATAAGTAAAAATCGAAGTAAAAGAACTGTTGTAAGTGTCCTTTCTGACATATATTATTTTTCAAATAATATCTGCAATATGACTACTCCTTTTGGAACTTTATTGACTTTGATCAAAACAAGATCACCTAACTGAAAATCTGGTACATTTGCTTCTAAATAATGCCTAATTTTGTTTTGCTCTTGATGCCAACGTATATTTTCTTTTGCAATTTTATCATGCACTTTCAAATTTTCCAGAAATTCTTTGACAAATCAGAGGGACCATACAGAATTGTTGAATTGGGCCCTAATTTCACATACAAACTTAGACGATGTAGTGACAACAAGCTACATGCTTCCATGATGAATGCATCAAATTTAAAATATTACCATGACCCAGAAATTCATAGACAAAAATATGAAACATTAGATTTACCAGGGCAAATTTCAGACTCGGAAGATGAGGGGTTAAATGAAACAAATCAGGGGCAAAATGATGATAATGCAGGGCAAAACATTAATGACCCAACTGAGGTCACAGGTGAAGGTCAGAGTCAAGATTTGAATAATCAAAAGAGTCAAACTAATGGGTATGGGAATCAAGGGATAAATGATGAGTCCATAGACTTGGGGGAAAAATCTGACGAATCTTCAGATATTGAGGAATATGATCCTCAGAAAAAGTGGAAATTTAAGAAGTTTTTAAGAGGTCGTTTCAGAAACGGGAGAAGGGAAATTTATGTGGAGTGGGAAGATGGTTCTAAGTCGTGTGAACCAGATAGTTGTTTTGATGATGATGTGCTAGAGATGATTGATCGAAAATTCACTAAACTGGGTACCATAAGAAAAACTTGTTTTAAGAGAAATTATTAAGTCCTGATCAAAAACATAAGGTAGTTCAAGTTATGAAGTTTTTTTTAATGCTCCTTATATGGCCAATATTTTTATATACTGCCTTGAGTATTAAGGGATTACTATGCCAAAACTTTTTGTACTTGCATAGGGAAAGTTTTAGATATCAGTTAGACATTGTAGACATGCAGAAAGGGAGGTATATAAAATATATATATATGTATTTTGTGTAAGGAAAATTACATAGATCTTTGAGGAGTTATGTTCAAATCATGTGTGATGAATTACATCATGGCTAGCCATAAAGTATTAAAATTTAATTTTTTTTTACAATTTTGCTTTAAAATCAAAATGTGGTTAAACAAGGAAAAGTATTACTAATGTGGTATTGTAGACCTTCATCTTTGTCAGAAATTACAAGTTATTAGTGCTAGAAAGCTCGAATACCGCGGTTCGCGTTTTCAAAATATACTTAACCGCATTCTTGATAGTCTTTTCCCATTTCAATGTCTTTATAGGAAATTTTGGAACTCAGCATTACATGTCTGGCATGCTCCTCGTCCTGTCCCTCTGTGCACTCGTCACCCCAATCCCAATAGAGCCTACCACGGATATCATCATTCAAAGAATCAATTATGGTGCAATTTTCAAGGAAGAATCGAAACTTTTGTTAGCCAAGGAAAAATGGTTGCACACTTTTCATGTTGAACTACCAAAACGTTTTCAATTGTCCAAGGTACCTTTTTGCAATGTACAAAATAGAGTAAGAGAATCTTCTTGTACTTTACTTGATAATATGGTTAACTTTATCCATGGTCTACATGAAGAAACCTTAGCTCATCTTAATCAAACCCTTTTGAACATTCGAACCATGATTCCTCAAACCCAGATTTTAAAAAAAAGGCAAGCTAGAGCATTATTACCCTTTATTAGATCCCTGTCAAAAAGTATATTCGGCACAGCAACCATAGATGATGTTAATATATTAGCAGGTCACATAAATGCTTTAAACACTAAGACTGAGAAAATGGCTAAAGCTTTGGAACAACATTGTGCCCACTTATCATCATTCATTTCTTTAACCGATAACAGAATTAAGAATTTAATAAGGGGAATCAAAGACAATTCAAATTTCATGTTGAAAATGACAACTGCATTTAATAACAAGTTCTTTGAATTAGACCATTCTTTTGCTAATGTGTCAGAAATTTTGATTACTCAAGTTAATAAAGCCACAACACTGAAATCAAAATTAGATAAGTTAGAAAATGCAATTCAAAGTCTTTTGGAAGGAAACATTTCTCCCTTTTTGATTTCAAAACACATGTTTGATAGAGTTATTGCGGAAATCAATCATAAGCTTAGAAAATCTTACCAGAAATTTTATCTTGTACATACGGATCCCTCTTATTACTATTCTAATGGACAATTCCTTTTTGCCAGAAACAAAAAACGAGTTGTATATTACAGTTAAATTCCCTATTTCATCCCAAAGTACCCCCCTTCAACTGTATAAGGTGTTAAGTTTACCTGTACCAACTTCTGAGAATGTAACAGAGAAGATGCAGGCCACCCAACTTTTATCTCTTTCCAGTTATTTTGCTATAACCAGTCATCATGATTATTTTGTCTCTTTGAGTTCTGAGGATCTTTCTAATTGTGTACAAGGTTCTGTATGGATGTGTAATTTTAATATACCCTTGAATCCTATTACTATTCCAGACTGCACTATGGCTTTATTTGCAAACAATATAAAACAAGTTAAGGAACTTTGTAATTTTAGGTACATACCTTCTTTGTTAAGCTCTGATATCATTGACTTACAGCTACGCAAGTTCTGTTATACAACACCCCTACTGTTATTCTAGATTGTCCTGAGGAGAAGAAAGTATTGAAAGGCTGTGCTTTTTGTGTCATACAGATTCCTTGTCGATGTTCGTTATCCACAGAATCATTATATTATGCCCCACGTTTAGTAGATTGTTATCAATCAGCAGATAATTTTTCAGTCATTCATCCAATTAATTTGGCATTATTACAAGAATTCTTTGACGAATCTAAATGCAAACATGCATTACAGCATTCTATTCTTGTGTACCTTGGGACCCCCACCCCTTTTAATTGCACTGTTTTACAGCGTATGGTGTGTTGGTCAATACACAATAAGACATACATAAACATACTGGAAAATAATACATAGAAGTTCGAAAGAGTGATGTACAAAATATACACGTGAAAATACACGGGACAGAAAATATTCCGAGATTCCTCTGACTCCAACATCCGCTTTAATACTGTGACGCGCGTCAAAAGCGGAGGTTAGGGTCAGAGGAATTCGGATTAGATGGAAAAGTACAAATACTTTGAAAAGAAAAAGTCAACACGGCATATCTTGTATTGAAACATACCTCTATAATCTCTCATACGATAGTTGAGCTGAATTTCCCTCTATCGACGTCTTGCAGGCCATACTTCTTTTAAAAATGTTGACACACCGCTATCAGCTGTTCTTCGCAGTCCAAACATGGCGAGTTGACATGGTGAATCGT
>WFKH01011925.1:48989812-49013922 GCA_016163765.1 Magallana hongkongensis
CCGAGACAATAAACGTTGTATCCACGAGGTCTCAAATACGGTAATGACTAGAACAAACAAACTTAGTGGGATGATATACTTATGTTTGTTGATATGTTAAACAGGTTTTGTTTGAATCAACGTAACTTCCGGTTGTCACAGAAACTACTTTTAAAAGGGGTTTTTTTCTTCATTTTCTGTGTTTAGCTTGGTAAGTTCTGAGAGTTTTCTTCAAAGTAAGTGTTTTATGGAATACATTTTCTACTTGGAAGAAGCATTGCTTTTTAATAGATTAATACATGTTTATAAGAACGGAAGACCTTTTTGTTGCTATAGCAACAAGATTCTAGTTAAGGTCTTCCGTTTCCAACGGAAGACCTTCTAGTGATTGTAATGTTTTATTATTATTATTATTATTTTTTTCCCAATTTTTGTCCACAAGATTTCTCAGAGATGGCTTGATAGATTTTCCTGAAATTTTCAGGACTGATAGAGAATGATAATATCTCGAGGCGTTTTTTTCATTTTTTAAAAATTCACTTCCATTTGTCCGTTTCCTGTCCTGCGACGAAAAGCTTGTCACATCGAGATCTCAAAAACAGCAAAGACTTCAACATCCCAACTTTGTGGGATGATAGACCTATAGTTGTAGATGTGTTTAAACTATTTTGTTTTGTTCGTCGTAACTTCCGGTCGTCACCGGAAGCACTTCAAATAATATTTTTTTTTACGTATTTAATTTATTTAACATAGTATGAATATATAAGTATAAATCTTTATATATGTCATCTAAGCGATGTTCAATCAACAGAAAAATTCCACTTCCGGTGAGATATCTCAATGTTCTTAGGTAGATTTTTAAAGATATATTTTGTACCCGCGAGATCTCGAAAATTATAAGTGATCAAGGCACGAAACTTTCACGGATGATAGACATTTGACTGAAGATGTGTTTAACTGCTTTTATTTTGTCGACCATCACTTCCGGTCCACACTGGAAGAGTTCAAACAAATCAAGCTGTTTATAAGTTAAACTGATTTTCTTTGTCAATTTTAGATAAATTGATAGGCAATAAAGTCATGTTGTCAAATGTATAAGAACTACTAACTTTCAATTTTCACTGAGTACTTCCGTTTGTCCGTTTCCTGTCCCAAAACAAAAAACTTGTCTCCTCGAGATCTCAAATATGGTAATGACTTGAACAATCAAACTTTGCAGGATAATAGACCTATATATGTAGATATGTTTACACTATTTTGTTTTGTTCGGCGTAACTTCCGGTCGTCACCGGAAGCACTTCAAAAATTATTTTTTTTTACCTTTTTTAGTTATTTTACATAGAATGATTATTTTAGTATGGATCTTTTCATAAGTCGTTTATGCGATGTTGAATAAACAAAAAAATATCCATTTCCCATGAGATATCTCAAATATCTCAAGTAGCTTTTTTATACTAAATTGTGTTAATCAGAAACTGTTAGTGATCAAAACACAAAACTTACGTAGGTGATAGATATTAGATGGATGATGTGTTTAACGTGTTTCATTTTGTCAACCGTCACTTCCGGTCCTCACCGGAAGGGTTCAAACAAATGACATTGTTGATAAGTTTAACTGGGTTTTTTTTCACTGTTTCAGTAAGCTTGATAAACGGTAGTGTACGAGAGGAAAATGTTCAAGATATATTAACATTTTTTTTCATTAAGCAATTATGTTCCTCCGTTTCCTGTCCCGAGACAATAAACCTTTTCTCAACGAGATCTCATAACTGATAAAAACTTAAGCATCTAAACAAACAAGAAAAAACAGAACTATGTATGAAGATATGTTTACCATGTTCTGTTTGATCCGGCGTAACTTCCGGTCGTCAGAGCCAATATTCAAAAATGACTTTTTCTCGTTTTGTTGTGTTTAACATAGAAAAATTACTGAAAAATTCCATCACAGTATCTACTAAATCCTTTTTCTTTTTATGAGAGAAATGCATTTTTTTTTACAGATTAATACATGAGGAACGGAAGACCGTTTTGTTGCTATAGCAACAAGAGTCTAGTTATTATTATTATTTTTTTTTCCCCCCTTTTTTTGTCCACAAGATTTCTCAGAGATGGCTGGATAGATTTTCTTCAAATTTTCAGGGTTGATAGAGAATGATAATATCTCGAGGCGTTTTTTTCATTTTCTCAAAATTCACTTCCTGTCGTTCGTTTCCTGTCCCGCGGCAAAAAGCTATGGTCAATGAGATCTCAGAAACGATAAAGACTTGAACATTCAAACTTTGAGGGATGATAGACCTATATGTGTAGATGTGTTTAAACTATTTTGTTTTGTTCGTCGTAACTTCCGGTCGTCACCGGAAGCAATTCAAAAAATAATTATTTTACGTATTTAATTTAATTTACATAGAATGAAAATATAAGTATAAATCTTTATATATGTCATCTAAGCGATGTTCAATCAACAGAAAAATTCCCCTTCCGGTGAGATATCTCAAATATCTCAGGTAGCTTTCTAAAAATAAATTTTATACCCGCGAGACCTCAAAAAGTATAAGTGATCAAGAAACGAAACTTTCATGGATGATAGACATTTGAATGAAGATGTGTTTAACTGCTTTTATTTTGTCGGCCGTCACTTCCGGTCCACACCGGAGGATTTCAAATAAATCAAGCTGTTTATAAGTTTAACTGTTTTTCTTTTCCAATTTTAGAGAAAGTGATAGGCAATAAAACCCAGTTGTCAAATGCATAAGAACTACTAACTTTAAATTTTCACTGAGTTCTTCCGTTTGTCCATTTCCTGTCCCAAAACAAAAAAATTGACTCCTCGAGATCTTAAATATGGTAATGACTTGAACAATCAAACTTTGCAGGATGATAGACCTATATATGTACATGTGTTTACACTATTTTGTTTTGTTCGGCGTAACTTCCGGTCGTCACCGGAAGCACTTCAAAAATTACTTTTTTTTACCTTTTGTAGTTATTTTACATAGAATAATTATTTTAGTGTGGATCTTTTCATAAGTCATTTATGCGATGTTAATTAAACAAAAAAAGATCTTTTTCCGGTGAGATATCTCAAATATCTCACGTAGCTTGTTTATACTAAATTGTGTACCCGCCGTTAATCAGAAACTGTTAGACACAAAACTTACATAGGTGATAGACATTTGATAGAAGATGTTTTTAACGTGTTACATTTTGTCAGCCGTCACTTCCGGTCCTCACCGGAAGGGTTCAAACAAATGACATTGTTGATAACTTTAACTGGGTTTTTTTTTTACACTGTTTTAGTAAGCTTGATAAACAGTAGTGTACGGGAGGAAAATGTTTAAGATATATTAACATATTTTTCATTAAGCTATTCTGTTCGTCCGTTTCCTGTCCCCAGACAATAAAACTTTTCTCAACGAGATCTCATAACTGACAAATGCTTAAGTATCCAAACTTTGAGGGAAAATTAAACAATGTATGAAGATATGTTTACCATGTTCCGGTTGATCCGGCGTAACTTCCGGTCGTCAGAGCAAATTTCAAAAATGACTTTTTCTCGTTTTGTTTTGTTTCACATTGGAAAAGTTACCGAAATATTCCATCACAGTATAGATTAAATCCTTTTTCTTTTTATAAGAGAAATGCATTTTTTACAGACTTATACATGAGGAACGGAAGACCTTTTTGTTGCTATAGCAACAAGATTCTAGTTTCAAATATAATTGATAGGCGGCATTGTTTTGAAGTTTGTACAGGTAAAAAGAGAGCGTTTGCAAAATGTTTGGCCTTTAAGAAATTGATAAAATATGTCTTTTAAGTTTTATATTATTACGTTCAATGAAAAAGATACAGTACGCATATAATAAAAACATAGGAGCTTAAGTGACAATGCATGCTTCTAGTTTTGAATTAGGGTATTTCAGATCCTAACAATGTTTAGATTAAAACAGCGTTTTGAATAATTGTAAATAATCTTTACTTAAAAACTAGGACATTTTGCAAATAAACTACAAAATGCCTGCACCAGAGTAACTGCTTACACCTTTGGTATTTCAACACGTATGAGATAATATCCGTAAGCTATAATTGAATTTTAACTAATAAGTAATTATTGTAAAATTAATCAAAAACCTACTTTCATTTTCGATAAACAAGCCCGAAATAACAGAGGTGGAGACGTTTTGGCGGATCCAAGTCAGGGGTAGTTTGCATCAAAATATATACTTTCAATGAAATAATAGTGAATGATTACGTAAAGGACGAATATATTTACTGGTAACTTATTTAGAGTATACATAGAAGTTAAGATTTGACGAATGTTGAACAAATAAAATGAGCCAATTCGTTTCTTGAATGCGCGATTTTAGTTTTCATGGATGGAACGCTTGCGAAGCACGACTTCTGGTAAGAGAATGGGATAGAACTTTCCAGAACGGGGTAACCAAGAACGCGGGTTGACTAATTAACGTCAATGCGTAAGGTATAGAACGAGTTAATCATGCATCGCGAACAGATACCTTGGATAGGGCATCTCTGGTTAATACAAAAAAATTAATAAATAAAATGTAATAATTAAAAGCGATTTTAGTTTTGATGGAAAAAAAACTTTAAAGAACGGGGTGTCCCAGGAACGCGGGTTGACTAATTAACGTCATGGCAGAAAGTCTAGGGCGTGTTAAACATCGGGTAGATACTTTGAATCTGATAACTTTGGTTTAAAATATGCATATAAATATGCCTACACTAGCTTTGTTTTAAACTTACTTCAAACATTTTTATACCATGACAGATTGGTAGTTAACTTTGGACATTGATTTGTAAACAACGAAGAGATTTGTTATGTATAAAACGGGGAAGATAAATAAGGAGGGAGGGGAGTGACCCCCCCCCCCTCTCCAATTTTTTGAAATTCTTATTTGGGACAGTGATAAAATTTAATGTAATTTGACCTAAAGAACAAAATTTACAGATAGCCGTACTAAATACCTACTCACTGGTTTGAAATTAAAAAAATTCAATCATGCAACAAAAAGAATTAAGGCCAGGTATATATATTACATAAATTTCAGTTTCGATTTTTCACCCCTGACGCTCCTCTAAATATCCAGCAATGCAGTTTTAAAGAATATGTTACAAAAGCAATTAAGAACAATTTTGGAAACAGTATATACAACAATAAACAAAAAAATATGGTTCAACATATTAACATTGTATCATATTAATGTGAAAATTATGAATTCCCGCGCTTGCGCGGGATATCATCTAGTACTATTTAAAATAACCCTAAAGATCCAAATCGTATTGATTTTAAAAAATAGAAGACGTTAGGAAAACTAAAAAACATTATTTTACTTTTTGAAGCAATATTGTGCAACATTTAAACGAATTCCATTTTGAAAACAGACACCCTTTTTCTTCATAAAAATGAATCTCTGATAACATGATAGTACAATAATACAGTAAAAGACAAAACAATGAAGTTAAAGTTGTTTTTTAAATTTAACATTAAAGAAACAAGAGGCCAATAGGCCACATGAGTACCATAGCCCATACACAAACTTGTCGAGGAGTTTCATATATGCATTTAATTAAGTTTCATTCTGGAATAGAAATTTATAATATTGTAATGATGACCACGTCCCTGCCTAAAATCTTTCAAAAAGGACTATGAAACCTATAATTTTAGCGAATAACTTAAAGATCATACTTGAGTGCATGACCTGATATTGAAAAGGTGCAAGACTCTGAAAGAAAATAATTTTCTGATATTTGTCAACCTTCAAGATAGGTTTTATGTGTATATGTTTTCATAGATAAAATAAAACAAGGTGGCTAGTATACATGTTTTATTTAAAACAACCTCCCATCCCCCATCCCCAGGGGACAGACAGAAACTCTCACTGTGGGCATTTTAACAAAAAAAAACAGCTATTAAAAGCTATTTTTTCAACCACTTCTCCTGTTCCATCTTCTCATTTATAATCCTTCACCATCTGGCATTTATACCAAAATCATCTTACATGTGCTGCTTATCGGTGATTGTTATCGCCCAATTATCATTTTACTATGAACAAGTCTTTTTGTTTATTTAGAAAGTTTAAAAACTGTTTTCAAATGATAAAAATACTTGCATAACTCTTTTGATCATACAACTTCTTAATTACATTATCTTCAATGATTAATTACTAAATATGAACAAGCAAAGGAAGATAACTCCATTATGAAGAAGCAATGAAAGATAACTCCATACCCCCTCCCCCCCCCCCCCCCGAACTATTTCCAAATGCTTTCACAATATCTTAACTTTGATAGACAGCTTCATTCTTTCTCTTTTTCTAAATATGTGAATTTACTCATTGCTTTCATTTGAATTCATGAGCAGAATAAAATAATAAGAGAAATATATACACACCTCATCTCAGCCATAACCCTTGCCTTAAATGAAGGTCAGACATGAAATATTATTAAAGATGACAGCTTAATGGGATTTTTTTTTTTAAAAACATGCAGTCAGTTTTTATTCTGTGTCAGTAGACCTTGTTTAAACATTATATACATTAACACTAAATGACCATTTTGGCTACACCCGGCATTAAGAACCCTATACACTACATGAGTGTTTTGGCCTCGCCCTAGATTCAAATCTCTACAGTGAAAGACATGAACTTTTATTAAATATTGATAGATGGCTTTGTTTTCTTTCTTTATATTCACTCAGTTTTTATGCATTATCACTTTATGATTATTTTGGCCCCGCCCTAGAGTCAGAACCCCTACTTTAAAATTTTGGTAGAGGGCTTCCTGGTCTACAAAATAATGAATTCAGTTTTCCTTACAGGTGTGTGGGAGTAGAGAAGATAAGTTTTAAGCATTATATGCATTAACACTATACAACCATTTTGGCCCCACCCTAGAGTCAAAAGTCATACTCCAGGGGAATAGAATTTGCAATTTTAGTAGGGGTCTTCCTGGTAAACAAAATTATGAAGTCAGTTTTTCTTACAGATGAGTGTTAGTAGAGAAGAAGATTTTTAAACATTTTATGCATTAACACTATAAAACCATATTGCCCCTTTACGGCCTTAACCCCTGTCCCAGAGGCCATGAATTTCACAATTTAGATATATGTCGGAGTTTGTGGACATCATAACCATGCATTCAGTTTTCCCCACATGTGTGGGAGTAAAGAAAAAGATTTAATACATTTTCACTATATGGCTAAATTGGTCCCGCCCTAGGGCCTAAATCCCTGACCCAGGGGTCATGAATTTCACAATTTAGGTAGAGAACTTCATGAATATCATTGTCATTCATTTATTTGTTGACAAATATATATGGGAGTAGAGAAGAAGATTTTTTAAGAGTTAATACATTTTTACTATATGGCCATATTGGCCCCACCCTAGAGCCTGAACCCCTGACCCAGTTGCCATGAATTTCACAATTTTGGTAAAAGGTTTCAAGCACACTATAACAACTAGATAGCACCCCGCGCAAGCGCGGGCATTCTTGCTGTTTTATACATTAATATGAAATAATGTTTCATGTACATGGCCTTTATTCTCTTTGGTGCAGCTTACTGGAAAATATTAAATACTTTTTTTATTTCAAATTAGGAAGTGTATATTGCTTCGTTTCTCTTTTCTAAATTTTGTTCTTTAGGTCAAATCTCGATATAGCTTTTATCACTGTACCAAATATGAGTGTTATCCTCAACCCCCACCAATTCAACTTCCCCGTTTATGCATACATCATTTATTCATACAGATATAGAGTTGTTAACATAATCTGTTCTTGGTTTACAAATAAATGTATTTAAGCTTTACTGCCAATCTGTAGTGGTATAAAATTGTATATATGTATTTTGAAAACGCTAGTATTTTTACATGTTTTGCATATCTTAAAATCAAAGTTGTCAGATCCCAGGTAACAGCCTAATGATTAACTCGCCCTACACTTTCCGCCATGACGGTAATTAGTCAACCCGCGTTCTTGGTTACCCCGTTCTGGGAAGTTCTATCCATCAAAACTAAAATCGTGCATTCAAGAAACGAATTGGCTCATTTTATTTATTCAATACTTGCCATATCTTAATTTCTATGTATATCCTAATTAAGTTCCCAGTATATATCCATTCTTTACGTAATCATTCAATATCATTTCATTGCAAGCACATACTTTGATGCAAATTCCCACTGACTTGGATCCGCCAAAGCGTGTCCACCACCTTACACTCATTTTTGCTATTTCATGCTGGTTTATCGAAAATGAAAGTAGGTTTTTAATTTATTTCTCAATAATAACTTATCAGGTAAAATTCAAAAATAGCGTACGGATATCAACTCACATGTGATGAAATACCGAAGGTTTAAGCTGTTACTCTGGTGCAGGCATTTCATAGTTTATTGGCAATATGTCTTAATTTATAAGTAAAGATGCATTCAGTTTTTTCCTCAGATGTGTGAGAGTAGAGAAGAAAATTTTTGAAAATTTTGCTGCTTTTTTTTTTGCAAATTTGGCCCCGCCTGTGGCAGGTAGAGCCATCAATTTCAGAATTTAGATTTCTCTGACCATAGAGATGCTTCACACCAAAAATGGTAACAATTATCCTTGTAGTTTTCAAGAAGAAAGTAAGAATGTAATGTTGTCAACGCACGACCCATGACGACGGACGAAACCAGATAACAATAGGCCACCTGAGTTTACTCAGGTGACCCAAAAATGAGTACACGTTTTATGATTATCCTTGAAAACAAATTAACAGACCTGCTGCTGGGAAGAGTGCTAAGAATTTCTTCACTTGTAAGGGTTTTTTTCATCAATTCCGGGGTTTTAATATTCTCATGTTCTGCAGTAAGAATCTTTTCTTCATTTTCAATACACCATAGTAAACCTACAAAAAAA
This sequence comes from Magallana hongkongensis, assembly GCA_016163765.1. Taxonomy (NCBI): domain Eukaryota; kingdom Metazoa; phylum Mollusca; class Bivalvia; order Ostreida; family Ostreidae; genus Magallana; species Magallana hongkongensis. The sequence continues at coordinate 48,998,693 of WFKH01011925.1, forward strand.
TAATATCATGTATGTAATATAATAATGTCATGACACATCAACCAATGCTAATCGTCAAATGTTGTTTAGTATTCAAATGAATATAAATGACTGAATTTGGATTCTTATTCAAATCAAAGTTGTCAAAATGCTCTTTTGTTCCATTATTAAAATCCTAATATATTATTTTGAATTGGTACAAGTTGGCTTTCTATGATCAAAGTTTTAAGTATGAAATCTAATGCAGATTCTAACCTAATATCATAGTAGATTGTCTTTTAAATCCTATTATATCCAACATATCATAAATAATTTATTTGTGAAGTACTAGAACTTCATATTATTTAGTTAATATCACAATGTTAATACTAGTATGCTTTGTGTTACCGTTGTCGATATCTTTTGGATCAATGCCTTCTTTTAAAGCAGCCCTAGCTACCGTTTCTTTCTGTCCTGCATCTATCATTTCACTAAGAAAATTTGCTATTTCATCGCCTTGTGTATCTCTGCTACAAACTTCATCGTCATAACAGTTCAATGTTTGTAGTTCTCTATTTGCCTCATGCAACGCCTCGGTAAGATCTTTAATATTACAGTCGCTTTTGACAACAGAGAGCAAGGGAATTATAAATGGTGGTATTTTATCCCCATCAATCACTTTTGCCAACTCTCTCTGTAAAATGACTAATTGATCTGTAGTGTAATAATTGAGATGTTGATATTCATATCGTTTTTCATCTAAGTACTGAAGCCAGTTCTCAAGACTTGTTTCCATAAACTTTGCAATTTCTGGCATAATTGTGATGACGTCGTCTTTATCGTTGCGCCTTCCTTTCAATTGTTTGATTTTATCCCCTTTTCCAAATTCGATGAAGGCACAGACTGGTCTTCTCGGATCGCATAAAAATCTAGCCTGCCAGCTAGTAAACAACACGCATCCAGATTCCAAAAGTTTTATGTAAACATTGCACAATCGAACAACGGAGTCTAATACCTTGAAAAGAAACAGATGTGGACAAATTTTAAGCAGAAGTGTCAAGAAATTCATGTTCAGAAAAAAATTAAACATAAGATTTTTGTTAAAAAAAAATAAGCAATGAATAAAATAAATGAATGCGATCTTCATAAAAAAGACGTTTAGCGCCCTTTTCCTTTAGAAACATCGCATCCTATTGTGTTTGAACGGGGAATACCTTTTTTAAATAGAGGTACGCCTAGGAAAATAGAATGACTGATAATATAATTAACATACATTATCATTCACATGTATAATTATAAAATCGGTAAATATATTTTACATTGTGGCATTTACAGTCATATTTTATTTATATAATTAACAATTAAGGTGGTATGAGACACCTCTCGATATTATTGTAGATAAACACCATTATAATCAAAATACTCTTAAAGTTGCCCCCAAAAATGTTTTAAATATTTTTGGAAAGGTAAAAGTTATAAAAGCCCCAGCGGGATTCGTGCTCACGACTTACAGATTCGTTGGTAACGTTTTAACCCAGTGCGCTATAAGGTAAGAATTTCAGGGTAAAAAATTATAAAATTATAATTGATTTTATTGTTTACTTCGATCGGGGGTACTTACAAACTGTTCATTACAACATTCAATAAATGGCAAAAATGTCATTAAAGTTCAGGACGTACTTGATTTTTTCTCATCAATTGATTTTATATATTTATTCATCGTATGTGAATAAAATCAATTCAAAAATGCCTAAAAATATTATAATTTACCTTTTTTTTTTAGCTTGTTACCATAGCAACGGTTCTCAATTTTCATGTATAAATTCCTAATGGCACAGTCATTATAGCGTTAAGCAAAAATCTAAGCTTTGCACTTAATTTAGATTAAATGAAGAAAACATATTCTTTTATTTCCGTTTAGTAACCATGGATACGCTCTTAGAATATGCGTTTCTCCATGACGTTTTTCTGTCTTTTGAAAAATGACAACTATTTTAAATAATATATTCTACCCTGGAAACCCCAAGTTGTGCAAATTACAATATGTTATCAAATAAGCATTAAAATGTCATTTTTACCTCTTTGCCCTCTGTTACCATAGGAACGGGACCACATAGCGACAAATAATAGGTGTAAGGATTTTTTACTCATCAAAGTCTTTCAAATTGTCAGGTATGAAGAAAATCCGTGACTATGCCTGGCCACCGAATTTTGATTCTTTCATAGAATTGATCTTAAAATGGGTACCTGGCAGATGTCGCCTGGCTATGTGAATGAAAAGACATTGACCGTAATTTGACAGCTCTCCATAGGGAACGGAGGATGCTATGGACTGTACAGGAAGCACATTATCTGTCTTCATGCTTTATCATAATTTATGTACGTACTACTTTGCATAATAACACCTACTTTTTTAAATATAGATGAACATGATTGGTTTTATGTTTATTAACTAATTTTTTTTACTATAAACGTTTAAATATTTTTTTTCTGAAAACATAATAGTTTGAATATATTTCTAATTCTGATTTAATAAATATGTTAATCTGAAAACATTCTGAAATTATAGTACATGCGTGCACGTATATACACAGAAGAGACTTTTTATACACAGCAGCTCCGCTACCGGTTTAACGGGTTGCTCACTTTTTATATGATTTATAAATTTTATACAATACTTTTCGGCAACATTTGTAATTTCCATCGCATTCATTAAACTAATAATCTATTAGAATCTGAGATAAGGTAATTATACCCGGGCAGTTTCTTCACAGGACGCAGATACTTCATTTGCAACCATTTCTCTCACCAGAAGTTGTACTTCGCAAGCGTCGCAATTTGAGTATATGCAACCTAATTGATGTTCATGACATAGCAGAATAATATTTACGTCTTGTAAAACACAAGAAATATATGCGGTCATCAATTTAACAGAATGTTCTTTTAAGTATTTGATAATCATGTCCTATAACGTTCACTTTAGAAGCATCGAATTGGCCTTATTTTCATTATTTTGAGCTTGCACAAAAACTGCCGCTGGGGTCCCTGTGAAATTTGTTAGATTATTACGCGAAGTGCTGTTCTTAAAAACTTTTATGACCTGCCCATCTATTAATTATTCCCAGACATAAACATATATAGTTACATGTAACTATCTTCCTCTCGTAATTTTAACATCATGTTTCCGACCCCTGACCCTGTTTTGTTTATATCGCATACCAAAGCAAGAGTTATCGTTCGTTCCTCTACTTGGCTTCCTTTTGAAATAAACGTCACATTCATCTAATATTTACTATATATCTTTCCTAATGGGCATTTTTCACATAAATCAAATTGATATTCATAAAGGGATAAAGTAGTGATGTATACCAGGTAGAGCTTTATTATTAAAAACAAAACAACTAAAGGGGGTCGAACGATGGGAAGGGGTGGCGTATGGTGAGTTGTATGCCCTTAGTTTAAGTACTTGTAACAACCGTTAGAAGTACCATGAAAAAGGTTAAGAATGACCTGTGACATAGAAGGTCATTAAAGCAATTGCAATAGGCGCTTCCGCTTAATAATAAAAGTTCAATCAACGTTGCGAGTCATTATTTCTTATATGCAAAGCTATGCATCCTCTAAGTAAAAATAGATAGTTTTTAAGAAATCTGATATTAAAACTTTCTATTCCTTACATACTTATCTTCGAAAGAAATACAAGAGGCCAAATACTTATTCTTTGAAAATTAATTTTTATAAGCCAATATGTACCGCAGTATGTCAATCTAATATAGATGGGGCATTGAAAAAAAAATCACCTTTGATATTATCCCTGGACCAAACCGGGAGGTCAAGATTTTTTTAAATCCATTCACTTATTACAATAATTATCATATATTTGAAAGAAAAGGCAGTCCCTAGGACATAAATACAAAAAATATTGGAAAAACCTTAAAAACTTGGCTCATTTCCTTCAAATTCCCTTCGGGTTCAATAGTAAAAATTGATATTTTTCAAGACGACCCCCTCTGAAATCGGGATGGTAAATGAAAGGTTCTTAGATCTTAGGATAATTAATAAAGTAGCAAAACTATATCGAGAAGTTTCATCAAAATATCTAGTGTAAAAATAGTAAGAATCGGCCACGTTAAATCTTTTCAAACTTACAGAAAAATCTTACAGAAAAAAATTATATGTTTAACACTTCTTGGGCGTAGTACCTATATTGGCCCGGCGGTCATGGTTTTAGCAATCTAAAATCTTCACTATAAATAGGAGTGTTGATGTTAATTATATTATTTCTGATATATTTTGTGATAACTCTCCTTTGAAAAAGGATTCCGACCTTTATTTTAAGAACTAACAATTCTGTTATAATAAGGATATTATGTATCAAGTGTACTTAAAATTTGCTAAATGGTTGTAAAAAAAAGAAATTAAAAGCACCGACTTACTATTGATATTCTTTCTTATTTACGTGGACTTAGTTTTTATCGGGCGTTTTTATCATCGTAAATCTATCCATTTTGATTCAGGCGTGAAGTAGTCACTCGACTCTTCATCGGCCGCACGGTGTGTGTGTGTGTGTGTGTGTGTGTGTGTGTGTGTGTGTGTGTGTGTGTGTGTGAAGTTTTTTTTTATATTTTTTTATTTTACCATTGTAAATCTATCCACGTCTTCTTTTCCTTTTTCAGCTTTTCCAGCTATAAGCATCAATTTGCTTTCTAGTTCTTGTAGCTCTTTATATCTGTATCTTCGACGAAATCTTTCGTCTAAGAATTTGTCTTTGATGTGAAGCTGCAACACATCTTCTACTGTCTACAAGAAAAGGGGAAAACCTGCTAAATATTTTTATTCGTCATTCGTATTAGTTTTTTAAACATTTTTTTGGTGGGTTAATATATGTGGATGATTAATAACTTTTTCCGGAGTTATTTATAATCTATACTATAGTTTTCATCTTGCCAGTCAATTTTTAAAACCAATTTTATACATATAAAAGTATTCTTAAACATTAAAATCACCCTAGAAATAAATAAATTATTAAACTCAAATACCAAAAAACTACATGAAACAAACTGTCAAAAAAGTCACAGTTACCGAAAAATTATGGGTGTAATTTCTATTGTAGTTAGAAAATTTAATAGATTAATATTAACGGGTTCAAATTAGCATAAGACTGCCACTTTCTCATATTAAGCCTCTGTTGCCGTTGGAAATGGGTCCCTTATTTTCTGACGTTCTTATTTCCTTTGCCAGAAATAAACATGCAACAATGTTTTGATGAGGGTTTTTTTTAATTTAAATAGTTAATGTATTGCAAACCTTACCATTTTTGTACTGCTAGTATTCTCCTCAAACGTCCCAATTACGTAAATTCCCGCAGCATTGATTGCTTTTGCTTGCTCCATCGAAGAAATTTCGACAGATCCTTGAGATTGCTTTACACCATCATACCATTCCAAGTTTCTGCTTGTGTCTTTCTATTGATAAGAATATTTTTTCTGCTTTTTCGTATTTAGGTACTTTTCATTAGATATACTAAGAGATAGATAGATAGATAGATAGATAGATAGATAGATAGATAGATAGATAGATACCAATTTTTCTGGTAGTTTTGGATCCCTGTCTAGCTCTTTCCACACCTGCTTGCATTTTTCGATTAACTCTTTGTACCCAATAGATTTATCAATGTTAAAAATCAAAGGTGCGTATCCACGAGTAGCTGATAGTAAAAAGTTCACTCTATCTATTTCCATGTCTCCCTCGCCAGCTGTCATTGTCGCTAAATCAGCAAACACGTTCAGTTCTTGCAAACCTAAATGTTTTCAGATATTTAAATTACTTATTTGAATTAAAGGGTGACGAACTCTCCGGATTTCATCTTTATTTTTATTGTTCATACAATTTTTTGCTTAACAAACATAAATATCACTGTAAAATTGTACATAACTTGTTGTTCTTTGGATTAAACTTACTTGTTATATTTTCTTGAAGCCAACATACCATGTCTTTGCACTTAATGAATATTTCAAGGCTTTCAATCCTGTTCTTATTCTGGTTTTGCAATTCATCACATACACCAATCATACTGTTGGTTAATACCTTCATGGGCATGCTTGCATTTGTTTCCTTAGATATTATATTAACTTATATATTAGAAAAAGATTACAAAAATATCTCAAACATGTTTTTGCAAATTGCATCAAATAGTGATCATACGATTAATACAATATACGATGTACAGTAAATATTAAACAAAAACATAGGAATTTTTTTTCCATTTTTAAGTATTTACTTAGAGAGCATCAAAATATCAATTCTTTTTAAAACTCGTTATTTATTCGTTAGAGGTAAAATCTAGTGTAAATGCATTACGGAACTATTATCTAATTTATATGACTAGATCTAACATAGTTGCAAAAGTTAGAATATCACTGCCAAATGTATGGATTTCTATGTCATTTTCTTGACTACTCTCTATTTTTAATGTGTTTTTATCGTACATCAGATGCATAAAATGCCTTCAATGAATAAAATTTAATATTCAACAAACCATACGATTGTTTGCATTGATTTATTTTGTTCTTTAAACTAGGGATGGCAATTTCTAACCGGTTAACCAGTTAATCAGTCGGAACGATGGTATGTTACAACGCGTTGCCACAATGGTAACTGGTTACAAAATCAATTCTTTCATTGACTCGTCTGCGTCTGTTCAGTCTTTCTTTGATCATTGGTGATTGATTAAATAGATGTTTCAAACACTGCTGAATTACTTTACAATTATCATTTTTATACCTACTTTAAATGTGTTTATCTAACATTTTCTATCATTTAATAGGATATTGATTTATCACACAGAACAACTGATTTTGTCTATATTGGACACATACATGTAACTACGATCATATAGAATGACAATATTAAACGGAAGAACTAGAATTTGTCATAGGCAAACTTCAATCGGTCTATAATCATTTTTTTTTTATTTCACTACGATATACCGGGCATGGACATTATTTCACGACTGTTTGACTTGTTATTTTAAATGGAAATTTTTTCACGACTGTATGCTCGTTTTAAACGTACCTACAGAATATCGTGTTGCTGTGGCATTAATGACACTTAATTTAAAAATAGAAAAATATGCAAAAATTTTTGTGTTTTGATATGATTTAACGATTAGCAATTCTGCAATCGATTGCCATCCATACATTAAACAGACAATTGTGTCACTCATGAAATTCATTTGAAATTCACGTGGTACATGTACGTGTGATTAGCACCCGCACAAATTTCACGTTACAGTTCAACATAATTTAATGTAATTTTCGAGCGATTTTACGTGAAATTGTTACTGCTTCATTGTGTTACATGTATTTCATTCTTCACTTTTAAAAACATGGTGTAAGTTCTTTTTTTACTTTTGGTCTTTATATTATTTTTATACAATTTACACTTGCATACTTATGATCCTAAAAACAAATGTACAAATAAAAAACTTTGAAATATTAAAAACTTGAATTTTTAGTTCATTTTGAATATATTCCTCCTTCACTTTTATTTAATCAAGATATCAAATGATTTTGACGCAAATGCCTAGATATATAGATGTATAGTAAATATTATTTTGCATACCCAACTATAACAGAAAAAAACACCTAAATTTTAAAATTTTAAATAAATTTTATTCCGTCCTTCATTGCAAATAAATGTAAGTTTTTCTTGAGTACTTCATTCTGAAAAAATAAAAAACAATTGATATACTGTAATATTAAAATATCTTTTTATTTTGATCTGTATAGTTACGCAAAACTACTACATTTACAAGTATCGTTAGAAGATATATACATGTAACCTTAGGTAATAAATTGCTGCTATACCACTCTTTGTATAAAAAGAAGCCTCAAGCAAGTATTAGAGGTAGTTGAAAAATTGAAAAAAATCTTATTCCCCTTCATCTTAAATACTTATCTTTAAAGTAAAATATTTTGGAGAGAGAATGAGAGAATGAGAGAGAGAGATAGAGAGAGAGAGAGGAGATAGAGAAGCAAAGAAAATTCGAACAGAGGCATTTCATTTTCTCCGTGGAATTATGCAAAATTAATCTGAACCTCATCTTCAACTCTCTTTGTCCTTCATCTCCGACCTCTTCTGTGCTCTTATGTGTTATTATGTGCAAAGCATATTAGATTTATTTCTAAAATATTTGAAATTTTAATAAAAAAAAAAACCTGTGGTACAATATTTTACAAGAGTATATAGACAACCATTAACAAGAAAGTTTTTAAATATCAACATAAAACAAAAAAGAAATACACATTGATATGTTTGTATCACCGAAAACTGAATTCTAAAGGAAAGTCAGTACTACTATTACTACTCCCACTTCAAGTATACCAATACTATCCCTGATCTCTTTTGAATTTACGTGGTACTGAATTGCGTGAACCCTGAGGAACACGCAGAAAAATAAATAAGCGAGGTAAAACTATACTCTGTCCCAAGATATCTTCGATTTACATTTTGCTTAATTACTCGATGTTTATAAATACCTCAGGGTTCAAACGATGTTCATTCAAAAGTATGAAATTTTTTTTAAGATTTCTCAGTTAAATCGCCCTCGTTAGCTTATCAGGTTTCAATACACGGCTTAAAAATGTGATGTCCACGGGGATTTTGTATTGCAGACCCGGATGATAACGTTGAAAAATTGCGCGAGGTATTCCGAGTGGCTTCCGAATGGAGAAAAGATGTAAAAATTTCCCATTATAAATCTCAGTAAGAAATCGGTTTTCGTTCCTGTGAATTTTTTCGAGTGAAAAATGATAATGTATCAACGAGATTTCTTGGAAATTTTCACTTTAATCGATTTCAAATGCACTTCTTTCATAGGTATATGTATTTTAATTAAAAATCTGTCAAATATGCTGTATAAATATCCTTGGACAGACTATAGCTGCGCTGGGGAAAATTAAGCTTGCACATGAGTTAGCCTGGTTCCTGTGCAAGATTCTGTGTAGGCCAGCGTATCAGGCTAGTACATAAATATACCTTTGTGTTTGATTTTTAATATAAATAAAAATGAAGGCAAAAGATCTTACCTTGGCATCATAAATTTTATCTTCTTCTTCAGCTTGTGACGTAGTTACATATTTATCTTCGTGCATGGCAAAAAACAGTTTAAGGCTGCATTCCGAAAAAGCTTTTATGGTACGTTTAGAATTATTTTTCATGTCAACTGTTTTTATATGTGTTAAAGATCACAGACTGAGATTTATTTATAGATATTTTTTCTTATTCATATGTAAATATAACTAAAATGTTTTGGTGTTAGATATAAATGGAAGAGATTTTGTAGTCAAAAATCACGTAAGTAACTTTAAAAAAAAAGAAATGAAGTAAAACAAATCTTAAGAAATCTAATAGATATTTAAACAAAATTGTATGAAATTTAATTTCCTGTGAAATTTAAGTGACGGGTTTTCATATGAAATTAAGTGAAAATCGTAAACAAATTCACAAAAATTTCACATGAAATTCTCATGACATTTAAAGTGATGTCATTTTAATTCAAACTAGTTTCATAATATTTTTACTTGAAATTAACTTGAAGATCTTTTCAAATGAATTTCACGTGAGGCACAATAGGCTTGTAAAGTCCTAAATTATCAGAGATGTGTACAGCTTAAACGTTTCTCCATTGATTTGGCCAAACATAAGCATTGCTTGCTATTATTATCATTTAAATACTATTAGATATGAGTAAGTTATCCGAAAACTTAAAAAAAAAAAATACATACTAATTTCATCATTTTGTGAACCTGTTCGAAATTTCCATCGAGTTCAAATTCCTTTGCAAATTCGGTTATAACTTTTGCTCCGTTCACGCACTCTCTTAATACTTTGTACTTTGTAAACTGATCAAGTCGTTGCTCGATCCATTGATTTTGATAATCACTAAACATGTTGGCGATAAAGTCTAATTCTAATTTTAGTTCTTTTTTCTTCATTTCGGAGAAATGATTTCCAAACTGCTGAAATGTGATATCCCCGCTTTTAAGCTCATGACAGAGCGTTTCCCAGGATTCACACACAATATCTACAACGGACTTGTGTACTTCCTCAATGGTTATCGACTCAATTCGTTTTTTCTTTATTTCCAAACATCTTTTCATCCAAATATTTTTGAATACAATACTCCTTTGATACCTAGAAAAAATAATAATTTATACTTTCAAATAATGCTTACATTTTATTAGTTATATGTGCTAGTCATTATTTTTTTGTTAAACTAATGGGTTTTTTCTCTTTAAATCAATAGTAATACAAAAAAGAAAAAAGACAAAACAAAACAAAACCACAACAACAATCTTAAAGTTTGTCGCAATTGGTTATTTTTCTGACCAGAATTTCCCTAATAAGTAGACCCCCTTTTTTATAACAATATTTCTATTTCTATTGCAGTTCTTAATACTTTCTTCAAGCAAAAAAAATGAACTACATATTTTTTTAATCCAGCATTATGTAAGAAACAAATTACGGTTTTAATTTTTAATTGTAAAATGATAAAATGAAATAAAAGATATTTTGTGAAGAAAAACCTCCCCTCCCACCCTCAAAAACCCCCACCCCAAATCCCAGCTGGGGCCACATCACCACATGAGCAGCAATATCCGGTACTCTGATCAAATCAGATTAACAGTATCAAGTACAAAAATTTAATTATAAAAAAATATATTAAAAAAAAATTAAAAAAAAAAAAGTACAAAATATATCTTGGCAATAAAGTAAAGTATACCTTGTTTAAAAAGATCATCAAATTTTTCTCCCCATATTTTTATGATAAACATCGATCGAGCACCTTTTGTTATTTTAGTTTTTGAAAGAACATTTTTCAAAGATTTTTCTCTATCTATCTCTATCCGTGTAAACAATTAACTACCGTTGTGGCCAACCCTTCCCCCAGGGATAATGATTTGAACTTACACTAATTAAGAATGCTTCCACACAAGATTCAGCTTTTCTGGCAAATGATTTTAAGTAAAAGATTGTTCCCTATTTAATCCTATGTAAATATTACCCCCCTCCCCCCAATAGTATGGACCACCCTTTCCCATTTTAATCTACATTACCCGAGTATGCTTCCACACGTTTTAACTTTTTCTTTTTTAGAAGTAAATTTGTCGTAGTTCTTATGTAAAAATTCAACACCCATCGTGGCCCCACCTTATCCTAATAGATTATGATTTGAACAAATTTGAATTATCACTACTTAAAAATTCTATACCTGTTGTATATGAAAAGCTACATTGTACCTATCTGAATCAAATTCTTGCAGGAAATGCTTTTCTCCTATCGAAAATATAATTCCCATAGGATTTTCAGAAAGTACTATAAAATTTTCAATATTTCCTGTCGGAAAATTATTTCTCCTATGGGAATTGTTATTTTTCTATGGAATATTAATTTTAAAAGGTAAATATCTCACCTTTCATGTAAAACACACTAACAGCAAAAGTAATTACATACTCTCTAGACAATGGTCTATCAATTGCATATTAGTTGGTATAAACGGATTTTTACGAAACTGGATCTTAAGCGGGTGCAAAAATGCCACTGTGGCCTTGGCATTATTACCCGTCACAGTGTTGGTTGTTTAACGTTCACATTATTAGCAAAAATGTCTCGCCATAATACTCGAGTCCCTGACCTTGGGGCCATCTGTTTCATAATGATAGTAGAAGTATCCTTGCGAATCATCAATATCAATTTTGTTTACTGTTAGATAACTATGCCAGTAGTAGAGAAAATATTTTAAGAAGAAATAATACATATTCGCTATATTTCCACAAGAGCCCCTGACCCTGAGACTAAAATTTCAAACATTAAATGCTGATGGTTTCATGCTCACCATAACAAATTATCTAGTTTACATGCTAAATTATTAAGTAAAAGAGAGGAAAAAAGCAAGTTAACCATATTCACAGCATTATCAAAGAATAATCGCACTGACATAAAAACCCTTGATTCCTGGACCATTAATGTCACATTTTTGTAGAGACTAACTCGCTAATTTTAAATGGAACGAGTTATCTGAAAAATAACATGTTAGAATGCCTTGCTTTTTCTAACTAATCTTTTTTTAAGGGTTTAGAAATGGGACAGATTTAAAATATCAGAAAAGAAACTGATCCTCTTCGTAATAACGTGGAAGCGATGGATATACATACAAGTTTCCATCGTGCTTTAGTAAATAAGCTATATCTACACAGTGTAGGAACGGAAGTGTACAGTTTTAGGTGGCGCTGTTTGTCTAAGCGAGAGAACAAGTAGCGCTGCGGACAGTATTTTGATTGAAGATGGGAAATACGTAAAAAAACCTAATATCTAGAAGGACAGTAGCTCGATTTTTGTACGGTAGTAAACTAGAGTAAGTCTGTACACTTCATTTCACTTTTAAAATCTTAAAATTTCTTTAAGCAACCATTTTTATTGGAGGAAAACAGTACAAACATTAAAAAAAGAAATTGCATCACAATATTCAAAGACGTGTTTCTCATTTTCTTTGACAAAAAACAATGTTTCTTGTTGTATAAATATCTTCTTTATATGTTTACTTCAGACAAAAAAGTTTATTGTATGTAAAAGATAAATAATATCTTTCACATTTTAAGCTTTTCTGACCATGTCTCGATATTGTTTACTGTACGCGTAGCTCTTACAGGTGTGTAAGGGTAGCTCTGATTTGCAGATTAACATCTGTACGCGTAGCTTCGATTAAAAGCTAAAATAAAAAAAAATGTTTACATTTACATTTTTATGGTTTGTTTTCAGTCCACTCTATCGCTGAAATATACAACTTTATTGTTAGTAAAATATAACTTATCACTGTAGAGCAATCAATCAGTTTTTAAATGTTTCGTTTCAATTATATTTTGAAATTAGTGTAAGTCAATTTCATTTATATATTCAGTCATATATATGGAATGTAAATTTGATATTAATAACGTATTATATGTGCAAGAATACAAAATGTTTCTGACATTTTGTTTGGCAAAATAAATAGCTTAATACTTTTACTTCGTAAGTTGAATCTCATAATACAAATCGAGTACCGATTTTGATATATTTTTGCAATAATTTTCTAGTTACTGTTGATAAAACTTTTGTATATACTATACGATGTATAATGATAATTAATATTAACTAGATACGATCTCGTTACGAGTAACGAGTAGGTCTTCCGTTCAAATTTTAAACGATACGATTAAAATATTAATAAAATTTCAAAATTCCCCCCAACACCTCACTTTCAGATAATGTACATGTATGTGAATGTCAATATAATTTACAATGCTTAAAAAATATTTTGCAATTTTCACCTACAAAACATTAAAAACTTAAAATTTTAGTCCCCTAAAATCACAAATTTTGTCATCAATGAGTGTGGTAATTAGTTTTACAAACTGATGTCAATCTATCTATTGCTTCTATAATGCATTACAAAATCTTGATGCTTTTTAAGTTATGTGTAAGATACTTTACAAGTGTCATGGCCCCTAATCTAAGGGACCAGCCCTTTTTTCTTTAGTTCATTCGAAAGGTCTCACGAACACTAACATTAATTGCTCTTACACAGCTATCTTAAATTGTTCATTTTTTAGATACAAATTATATTTATTTATATTTTAGGAGCCAGCCCTGTAGATCCTTAATGTGGACAAATATTGGTGCTTTGATTAGTGGAATAGATTTTAATCATTAATACAGACATTTTCTCTTCTACATTGCTTAACAAAATATGACTTCTTTTCTAGATATATCGCGTCAAAGTTTAATTACGTTGGCCCCTTAAAATCCCTAATTACGTCATAATTGGGCGTGACAATGATTTTTGCTGATAGATATTGTTAAGATCAACAACTTTGCTTCTATAATGCATTACAAATTCTTTATCGTTTTTAAGTTATTTGTAATAGACTTTACGAGTGTCTTGGCCCTTTATTTAAGGGGCTAGCCCCTTTTTCTTGATTTTGTTGAAAAGGTCTTATAAATACTTACATTTTTTGCTCATACACCTATCTAAAATTGTTGTTCATTTTTGAGATACAAATGATTAAATATTTTAATGGCCAGCCCTCTAGATCCTAATGGGGACAGGCATTAGTGTTTTGATTAGTGGAATCGATTAGTTTCATCAATGCGAACATTTTCTCTTCTAAATTGCTTAACAAAATATATCTCCATCTCTAGATATATTGCGTCAAAGTTTTAGTATTTTAGCCCCTAAAAATCCCTAATTACGTCATAAATGGGCGTGGTAATGATTTTTACTGATGTATATTGTTACGATCAACAACTTTGCTTCAATAATGCGTTACAAAATCTTTATCGTTTTTAAGTAATTTGTAATAGACTTTACGAGTGTCTTAGCCCCTAATTTAAGGGGCCAGCCCCTTTTTCTTGATTTTGTTGGAAAGGTCTTACGAATACTTACATTTTTTGTTCATAAACCTATTCAAAATTGTTGTTCATTTTTGAGATACAAATGATTAAATATTTTAGGGGCCAGCCCTCTAGATCCTTAATGGGGACAGGCATTGGTGTTTTGATTAGTGGAATCGATTAGTTTCATCAATGCAAAAATTTTCTCTTCTACATTGCTTAACAAAATATGTCTCTATCTCTAAATATATTGCATCAAAGTTTGAGTATTTTGGCCCCTAAAAATCCCTAATTACGTCATAAATGGGCGTGGCATTAATTTTTCCTGATCGATATTGGTACGATCAACAACTTTGCTTCTATAATGCATTACAAAATCTTTATCGTTTTTAAGTTATTTGTAATAGACTTTACGAGTGTCTTGGCCCCTAATTTGAGGGGCCAGCCCCTTTTTCATGATTTTGTTGGAAAGAACTTTTGATTCTCTACCATTTTTGTTATATATGTCTTAACAAAATATCAGCTGATAAAAAGATATAGATCAAAACGTGTGAAAATTTTGATTCGAAATTCGTAGCCAATTTTCGTGCCTAGGCGAGCTCCAAGAAATGGCGCCACAGGCGCCAAAAAACTACATTCTGCACAACTTCCAACTATGGTCTACCTATCCTGAAAATTTCATATTTATATCTCTGATAGTCTCGGAGTTTATGTCTGCACAAAATTGGTCGAAAAAACTTACAAAATCGGCCGTAAATCGGAACCGGAAGTGACGATTTCAAAATTTCAAACAACTTCTAGAATTATGACCACTGGCAATCATCTGTGAAAAAATGGTC
>WFKH01011925.1:49016507-49027236 GCA_016163765.1 Magallana hongkongensis
CTATTTTTACTGGTTTTAAAGACTGTTCTAAAAAATGAAATAACTTTTCTTTAACGTATAATTTTAATTCTAAAAACAATTTTTAGGGAAATATATTTATGTTCGTTGCTAAGCGTATAGAGTAAAGATCGGGCACGGGCAAGACGTAATAACGCGTGAATTACGTCATACGTTGTTTTGTGACGTATGGACAATTACCTTAAGGATATGACAGTAGTTTTGATACAGATCGGTGATATCGGGACGGCTGTCCGATTCCGACTAATGTACAAAAGAATTTCAACAGTATATATACTTTGTTGATACACAAAACATGTGTAAAACGATAAATGAATAATAGTTCAGACCATGACACCTGAGTTAATCCCTAAGTAAATTACATAGCCAATTAATCCCCTTTGAACTGTTTAATGCCTGTAAGTGATTCTAGCAGTATATAGATGACAGGTGAGGAAATTCAATTATCTGAAACTCTAAGACATTTGACGTTTTTACTATCATGAACTAAGATAAACAAGTAAATGAGATTAACTAACACTTGAACCTAACAAAAGCGTCTCCTAACAATAATCATATTCCAACCCTGAGAAAGTATTTTTATTAAAATAGCGCTAAAATTTAGAAGAAAAAGAAAATAAATAGAAGTAAAATCTTTGACACGATAATATATTGTTTTCCCTCAGACTGAAATATCACGCTTTCCTAAGTGTAAACATGACACGTGACTGCCGGATATATTTCTATGAGATTTATATTCGGCAATAAGGCCGACGCTTCGCCTACTTATCTCATATGGTATTTAATACAAAAATCGCGTTCCGTAAGTTCTAAAGATATTTGAAGTTGTTGCCCTTTGGAATTATATTTTAATTATAGCAGTTTCCCTTGGAATTTCCGTCACTTTGTTGTGTCTGGAGCAGAACAAAATAGCAGCGTCGATATTTACTTTAACCTCTGCGGACGAAAGGGAGAAATCGTTTATATTTTGAATAGCAACAACATATTGAAAGTTAACAGGGGTGTAGCGAAGATTTTTAAAGACTGTTTGAAAGGTGAGGATTTCAATTTTGAAGAGTTCGATTGTGTAAAATTGAACGAGATGTAAGCCCTAAAGCTACTTTTGGTTTTAACATGGATTTGCGTAGATCATCGATTAATGTGAAATTAACGTCTCACTTCATAGTCCTTGAGGAAACAAAACTTATTGGGTTTGTGATTGACTGACTACAGAAAATTGCTGATAAAGACAGCTCGGCTTCGCCTCGCCATCTATATGAGACTTATCAAGATAAATTTAGTCAGTTACAAACCTAATAAGTAATAATGTACATAAACTACAGTCAAGGGACAAAGTTATTCACCACCTGTGTGCAAATCGCGTTGCGTCTTTTCGCATGTTCTCTTAATTAGGTAGGCTGTGCGCTATAAATAGACACGAAATATGCCCTTTCTCATTTTAACTTCGTGATGAAATACTCAAACTGATGACGTATACACAAGATATTCTGCCGTCTTGTTTGTCGATAAATTTATACCAAACAACATGGGTCGAAAGGGAAAAGAATTATGTACCAACGTCAGAAATAAGATTGTAAAAGCGTATAGAGAAAACAGAAATATATCAGAGTTGGAAAGAACATTTGGACTTCCTAGATCTACAATACGTAGTACTGTGAAAAATTTGAAGAAACGGGACAGGTAAATAATTGACAAAGAAGAGAGAGGAAAAGAGTGTTTACGGACAGAGATAAAACAAAAACAAAATATTTGCGCGTACTTAATGAAAACAGACGAAGAACTTACAAAGACGGCAACAATCATAGATTTTGTACCATACCTTAAACAAGAGGCACATGGGTCGGTCACATCGCTCACCTGAGCAACAAAAGGCATGATAAAATCAGCTTAATGGAGTTATTATACAAAATATTTGGACAATGTAGTATGATACATGTAAATCCTGTATAAATAAAAAACCATTTTCCCCTTGGATATTCTTATGTTTATAATCAAATCTCTTTTCTAACAGGATGATTTTATAGTCATATCACATGCTGAGCATTGCAGTTCTCAACAACATCCTAAACAATTGTTTAAAATATGGGATATACACCTACATCAAACTCTGAACCCCTTGTGAGGCCCAATAATCGTTCAGGGACCAAAGTCTAAACAATTTTAGAGAATCAGCAATTTGTCGAAATGCTTACATATTAGTAAAATCATATATTATAACATTTCATTTTTGTAAATTAAAATGTTTTCCTTTGTAAAATTGGATCCCCAATGTAACCCCACCCTTCTCCTCAGATTTTGATTTTAACGAATTTGAATCTACACTACCTAATTAAGGTTGCTTCCACTCTGCTTTTCTAGGCAAATGGTTTTTGAGAAGAAGATTTTTAAAGGTTTTTCTCTATATATTCCTATGTGAAAATTTGTCCCCCCCCCCCCCCCGTTGTGACCCCATTCTATCCCCGGGGATCATGATTTGAACAAACTTGAATCTACCCAGTCCCTACCTGGGGAAGCTTTCACTCAAGTTTCAGCTTTTCTGGCCAATCGGTTTTTTATTTGAGAGGAAGATTTTAAATATTTTTCTCTATATATTCCTATGTAAAAATTCAACCCCATTGCGTCCCCACCTTACCCCCTGGGGATCATAATTTGAACAATCTTGAATCTACCCTACCTGAAGATGCTTCCATTCAACTTTTAGCTTTTCTGGCCTTTCGGTTTTTAGAGAAGAAGAATTTAAAAGACTTACTCTACATATTCCTATGTAAAAATTCGACCCCCCATTGTGGCCCCACCGTACCCCTGGCAGTCCTGATTTTCACAAATTTGAATCTACACTAGCTGAGGATGCTTCCACATAAGTTTCAGTTTTCCTGGCTGATTGGTTTGTGAGAAAAAGATTTTTAAAGATTTATTTGATATATTCCTATGTAAAAGTTCGACCCCCTATTGTGGCCTCACCTTACCCCCGTGGGTCCTGATTTTCACAATTTTGAATTAACACTACCTGAGGATGCTTCCACATAAGTTTCAGTTGTCCTGGCCAAATGGTTCTTGAGAAGATTTTTGAAAATTTCTCGAAATTTTTCAATAATTCCTTATTATGCCCCCTTGAAATAGGGCGTGGTCCTTAATTTCACAACTTTGAATCATCTTTGCCTAAGGGTGCTTTGTGCCAAGTTTGGTTAAAATTGGCCAATTGGTTCTTGAGAAGCTGTCGAAAATGTGAAAAGTTTATGGACAGACAGACGGACGACAGACAAAATGTGATCACAAAAGTTCAATTGAGCTTTCAGCTCAGGTGAGCTAAAAAGAAAAATTCAAGAGCCTGGATACAAACGGAGGGTTGCCAAGAAGAAAATCGCGATTCGCGAGGTTAACAAGAAAGCTCGCTGCAAGTGGTGTAAGGAGAGGAGAGATCGGAGTGTGCTCATAATTGGAGTAAATGGGTTTTTAGTGATGAAAGCCAGATAATAATTGGAAAAAAATTAAAAAGTTAATAAATCGAAAAAGACGACGAAAAATACAGTGCGCAACTTGTGTGTCCGCCATCTCGACGACATCTGAGTATCATGATCTGGGGATGTGTATCTATAAAGGGAATAGGAACTTTAACTGACGTAAAAGGTAACATAAATGCCAGAAAATATATTTAAATATTACACAGTAACCTTTGGCCCGTTTTAGCCAGACATTTCCCTGATAACCAGTACGTATTTATGGACGACAATGCTATCGTGTATAGAGCTAATTTAGTAAAAGAATACATCGCCAATAACAATATAATTGCAACATCATGGCCTGCCCAGTTTCCTGACCTTAGTATTATCGAGAACATTTGGTTCAAAATAAAAAGAACACTGGAAACCCGTGCCGAATTTATTAACAGCAGCTCATGGTGGAAATTCGGACTACCTGAGAAAATTTACCTACCGCTAATACTGAGGACCTGTATGCGACTATTCCTTGAAGGCTAATTGAAGTTTTAAAAATGAAAGACAATCTAACAAAGTATTGAGGTAACATAGGCATTTATTAAAATTTAATTGATCCTAAATATCAAGGTGCGTGATATACAAAGTCAGGCGGCCATTTTGAAGTGGCGAATAATTATGTCCCTTGACTGTATTTTTGAATTGTACCTGATCAGCGACCAATGTGAAATTAATTGAAAAACGTACTTTCATTCTTCATAAAATATCCCGAAATAGCAAAAAAATGAGAGTAAAGTAAAGCTTTGGCGGATCATAATCACTTGAACTTTATTTAAACAATAAAATCTATTCTTTGTTGATTCATGCTGAATATGAAGGTAGCGACATTTCAGGAAAATAATACAAAACGTGCTTACTTCGCTACCTTCATAACAAAAACAAATTTATCAAATAAAGCATTTTATGGTTTATATCTAGATCTTTCTCTTAGAAAATTAATGAATTGATCGCAAAGAATATTACGTAAAAGTACAGTACCCGCAACGTTAGTTTTTACAAGATAAACGATAGGATAGGATTCACGCACGATAGGATTGGATTAACGCACGATAGAACAGTATACACGCACGATACGATAGCATTAACGCACGATAGAACAGTATACACGCACGATAGTATAGGATTGATACACGATAGGAAAGGATAAACGATGTACATGATAAACGTATAATCGCTTTAAACGATCTTCATGAATAACCTGATAATGGCATAATTTGGGAAAGAACACGTAATTTCTTTTTAGTAACAATTGCCGAGTTGTTAATCATCGCTGCATCATTTATAGAATGTATAAAAATGACCAGTTAATTTTTTTTTAACAAAAATTATGAGCTTAAATGATCAATAAATTTTCTGTATTGTTAACATTGCTTTCATTACCAAACACACTAGCCGATCGCCGCGAATATTGCAGCCCGAGATCAAATCACAGAAAATAGCGGGTTCAGTTATAAAAATCCAACTCTTGTTTAAAGTAAATATAAAATCTATCATAAATACATTTCTTTCTGTATAGGAAAATGATGCATTAAAAACGAATTATATAACATACAAGTTAAATAAATAATTACGCAGATATACATTCCGCGTACGATTTGTTAACATTGTTTTCATTAACACACACTCTAGCCGATTGGCGAGAACATTTCAGCCCAAAATCAAATATCATACGGAATATAACGGGTTCAATTGAAATACAACTCTGGTTTTAATTAAATATAAATTATATCATAAATACTTTTGTTTCTGTAAAATATGATGCATAAAAACGAATTATACTGCATAAAAGTTAATGTTTACGCAGGTATACACTTCGCGTACGATTTAATATATCCAATATACAGATAAATATGTTACCTTGTTCCTAAGAACTTCGATAAACTTCGATAGTTTACATTATTTTTTTTTATTATTTCCAATGCTTACAGATATGATTTACTTGTTATATTGGTTAATTTTGATCTAAAAAATTAAGAAATTAGTATCATGATAGAATGCTGGATAGGATTTTACAATTCTTGTTCGATAAATTTTCTTATACGGCGCAATGAACGACTTGCAACTTTGAAATAAATTTACTTGCTTATGAAAAGGCACGAAACGATTAACACGATAGGATAAACGGAAAACTGTTAAAATTGAACGATAAACCTGATAGAATTAACGCACGATAGGATAGGATTAACGCACGATAGAACACTATACACGCACGATACGATAGCATTAACGCACGATAGAACAGTATACACGCACGATACGATAGGATTGATACACGATACGATAGGATAGAATTGTAAAAAATAACGTTGCGGGTACTGTAACTAAATTATTGTTAAAGGGACTTATACACGATTTCAGCTCAAAATGCTTTGCCTTAATTTGAAAGTCAGACATTGAGTTATATACAAGATACAGAGTTTTGTAAACCAAAGCTAGACGCTACTATCTCAATGACAAGACAAGCAAATTTATGCTCTTCATGGCCACAGGTGTTAATTAGGGTCTTCCGTTTCCAACGGAAGACCCTCTTGTTATTCTATGGTTTCTTTTTATTATTATTTTATAATTTTCCTCTGACATTTTTCGAGAGCTATACTCAGAAATTATTCGGTCGATTTTCACCAAATTAACAGGACTGATAGAGCTGATGACGTCACTTCCGGTTTGAGATTTTGAAGATTTTGTGAATTTTTATGGACCATTTTGTCCACGTAGCTCCTCCGAAACTTATAGTTATAGAAACGTATTTGACATTATGGAAAATGCGCAAGGCGCCGAAGCTCGCCCGTGGTCGAAAATAAGCACCAAAATTTGCTAAGAATAATGTTCTTAACAATATGCCACCTTTAAACTTATGGTTAATGGCCCCAGTAAGGAGTTAAAGGATCGGGTTCTAAAAAAAACTTGTTGTTCAGATATCCTTAAAACGGTCAATAATGAAAAATGAGAAATATTTTGAAAAGCAATGTAGAACAAAAGTTGCTCAGAATAATGTTCCTGAAAATATGCTACCTTAAAATTGTTGGTTCATGGCCCCAGTAAGGAGTTAAAGAGTCGGCCCCGAATACACATTTGTTCAGATATCTATAAAACGTTTAACAATTCTTGAACACTTGTTGGACAAAATATGTTTATATTTACAAGACCTTTAATTTGATTCCGAGAAAAAGGAACTGATCCCTTCAATTTGGGTTCAGGAAGGCTTTAAAGTCTTTTTTTATAACTCTTTACTGAGCAAAAAATTGTTATCAATTACAGAAGCAAAAATGTTCTTCTCATCGTTTTGACCTGAAAAATATCATGCCGAGTTCAAATCTGAAATATGTTTAAAAATCGGACAATGCATTGCAATGCTATTGAGGTTTTTAAATTGATTTTCCGGAAATCTTTATTCTTCGTTCTTAGTTTAAAAATATAGTGTGAAGTTCAACTTTAAATTAACTCGTACAAAAAATAATTTGATAATTGTTAAGTCGTTCTTGAACATATTCGGATTTTTATTTGTTAAGCTGTTTATTGAATTGTTTAAATGTTTGTTAATTCGTACTTAGAATCATTACGATTTTGTTAAGTCGTACCAATAAGCATTCAAATTTTATTTTTCTCAGTATCACTTGTTATTTATTTTTGAAATTTGAATCTTACCGGAACTTCCAACTTTACTATCGACTTTAAAGGAAGACCCAACGAGCTATGCTTTAGTATATCTTACTTTTTTTTGAGCGTGTATTTTGATTTTTTTATTTTGAGGGTGTGTCATGTCAAAAGGTGTTTGCATTAAAGTCATTTGAGACATTTAACTGATTTTCACACAACATGCAATACAAACAAGAAATATAATTTATGAGTCAAAGTGTTGCGTTACTTTTATTTTATATTGTTAAAAATGTTTAGGTGAACACTTTAATTTTGGTTCAATGTATTTATTCAAAAATGATTATCGTATACATAAGAAATTAGGTTATGGCCAATTTTGAAAAATAACTTGCGACAATTCGGTTCTTTGCTATTTAAATTATGATTATGATTCAGATGAAGCTCAGAAAGAGGTTACCGAGAACATCATGGCGAAAGCTGTAAAGTGAGTTTATCATGCGTTGGACACATATTTGGATCAGGCACCTTTAGTTTGAAATATACATATAGATAAATGCATTTGCATACACGAGTATATAAATAAGGAGTACAAGCAAAAATAGTGATGTGTCATGGGCGGAGGGGCCCCCTCCCAGTCTTTTTTGAAACAGACATTGTTTAAAAAAATTTTACAAATATACGTATAAAATAATTGATTTTTTTTAAGGAATTGGGTTCCTCCTACCACTTTTGGGGACAGCATTGAATATTATATTAAAATCTACATAAATATCGAAATTTCAAGAGGAATGATGCGATTCCCCCTTTTCCGTTTTATAATGAAAACAAATTATAATTTTCTATGCGATTAAGGAATACCATTAAATGCAATATCCATGTATTGTGTTAAAATTAAAAATATTTTCAGTTACGACCATATACTGGATATATTGTGTTAGATAAACAGTCGAAATCCGAAAATGTTTATAATTTTTCAGTCAGCGGCAACAAAAAATTAGAATGATTAAACTTACTCATTAAGACGTGGTAGGCGCTTGATAAGTTCTAGCGGGAAATTTTCTATCTGAACTTCTGGATTGTAATCTTTTGGTATTTGCTGATCTTCCATATATTGTAATGTTCCTGTCCTTAAAAACAGTTTGAGCGGTTGTTCATCATTGTAGTGCAATTTACTTGCATCAATAAGGTTTTCTAAATAGAAAAATAATACATTTAGAAATGAACTCATATGTCGATCTTAAATGTTAAATGGACCAAGTAATTGCCTACATGAGTTTTCTTGCAAATTTGTGATTTTATTTTGTATCATTTATACCTTCAAAACACTGCAACAAGTCCGCAAAGGCAACACTGTTTTTAATAGTTTCATCTAACTTTTCCAACTCCTTGTGTCTCCGATCTAAGAGGGAACTGATACACCCGTCTTTAAATTCTTTACAATTTTCATATTTCCATATAATTGCGATGATATCTTTATATCGACCTTCTGTGTTCAGGATCAGTTTTAATTTCCTTATTTGAATACTGCCACTTTTCAACTCTTGCGCTGATGATATTAAGCTTTCTTTTATTCTCTTTAAATGTGTTTTACAATTTTCAGAGACCTTTGCAATCTTTTCATCTACAAATTTTAACCAATAAATGTAGGTGTACTTTATGAAAATGACATACAAAAGAAAAGTCAATTTATATGATAAATACATGATAAATGAAATGCATGATAAATACATTTTAATAGAAATTCAAAATAAGTGTTTGGTTGTTAGATATTAATAGATTATGTAGAATCATCGTTGCATTTAAACGGGTATTGAAGACTTTTATTACTTTTATTACTACGCCGTAGTAAATCAATATTTACATTTAAAGAAAACACTTTATAATCAATGTACATTAAATGTCACAATGGTGACACACATAGTAATATATAAGAAAAGAATGGTCTAATATCGAAAACATAACAAAATGATTACTATAAAATAATAATAATAATAATAATAATAATAATAATAATTAGGGTCTTCCGTCTCAGCGGAAGATCCTTCTATTATTCTATTGTTTCTTTTTCAGGTTTCTTTTTTTTCTTTTTTTTTTCTTTACAATTTTTGTGCAGAAGATTTCTCGGAGATGGGTCGTCCGATTTTCGTCAAATTTTCAGCATCGATCTATCATCATTTGAAGTTTGTACCCTATTTTTTATTTTGTAAAAATCACTTCCGGTTCGGACTTATCCGCCATTTTGTCATTTTTTCGTGACTTTTTGTCCACGCATCTCCTCAGAAGGTAATAAAGATAGAAAGCTGAAATCTTCAGGAATGATAGAGGACATGCTAATCAAGTCGCTCCAGGAAAAATTATTGTCCGCAATTTCCGAGAACGGAAGCTAGCTCGGATCAAAATATAGGTCAAAAATTTGCAATGGATTTTCTTTAAGGATCTCCTTAAAAACGATTAAAAATATAATACTGAAAATTTGAGGAATGATAGATTCTGCGTCAGATTACATCTTACTCAAATCGATTTGATGAATTTTAATTTTTTCAAACAATTTAAACTCATTTAAATCGTGTTAAAATGACCTCAAACTAATTTTAAAACATGATATGTAAGTTGCGCTTGCAATTCTGCGTCAGATGACATCTTTCTCGAATTGATTGGATGAAATTTAAATTTTTCAAAAATTTTAAACTCATTTAAATCGTGTTAAAATGACCTCAAACTAATTTTAAAACATGATATCTAAGTTGCGCTTGCAATTCTGCGTCTCATGACATCTTTCTCGAATTGATTGGATGAAATTTAAATTTTTCAAAAATTTTAAAATCATTTTAATAATGTTAAAATGACCTCAAACTAATTTTAAAACATGATATCTAAGTTGCGCTTGCAATTCTGCGTCTCATGACATCTTTCTCGAATTGATTGGATGAAATTTAAATTTTTCAAAAATGTTTAACTCATTTAAATCGTGTTAAAATGACCTCAGACTAATTTTAAAACATGATATCTAAGTTGCGCTTGCAATTCTGCGTCTCATGACATCTTTCTCGAATTGATTGGATGAAATTTAAATTTTTCAAAAATTTTAAAATCATTTAAATCGTGTTAAAATGACCTCAAACTAATTTTAAAACATGATATCTAAGTTGCGCTTGCAATTCTGCGTCTGATGACATCTTTCTGGAATTGATTGGATGAAATTTAAATTTTTCAAAAAAATTAAAATCATTTAAATAATGTTAAAATGACCTCAAACTAATTTTAAAACATGATATCTAAGTTGCGCTTGCAATTCTGCGTCTGATGACAGCTTTCTCGAATTGATTGGATGAAATTTAAATTTTTTAAATTTTTTTAACTCATTTAAATCGTGTTAAAATGACCTCAGACTAATTTTAAAACATGATATCTAAGCTGCGCTTGCAATTCTGCGTCTGTTGACAGCTTTCTCGAATTGATTGGATGAAGTTTAAATTTTTCAAAATTTTAAAACTCATTTAAATCGTGTTAAAATGACCTCAAACTAATTTTAAAACATGATATCTAAGTTGCGCTTACAATTCTGCGTCAGATGACATCTTTCTCGAATTGATTGGATGAAATTTAAATTTTTCAAAAAT
>WFKH01011925.1:49038573-49049089 GCA_016163765.1 Magallana hongkongensis
CCACTAATCGGCGCGCAAAAACTATGAATGGGACATATTATGGCGCGAAGTCCTGCTTTACCATTCACGCAACGACTGTGGTTTGAATCATTCAATGAACTCATCCATTGACATAGATCTATGGGGAGGGGGTCAAATGACGTTTATGACATATGTTTTGTAACAACTACATAATAATATTATACTTTGGATCGGGTGTTCTAAAAATAGTTATCGAATGAACACACAGACTTGATGGCAATTTAATTCCTCCAGTAAATATTCCAGCTATATGAATATATGCATGTGTGTATTTAAATCCAAACTGATGATTCTTTGGTAATGATGATAATTCATTACCAATTATTACTTACAGTTCCGTAATAGACAATATGTTACAACTTGTTGCGATGACCCCCCCCCCTTCCCTATATCCACCGTTCAAATATGGCTATATGGCTACTCTATTTTTGAATCGGCATTACACACGTGCATGGTGAACAGCCCTTATACTTGAAAACTCTTGTTTAGCATATTGTGATTTAATAATACTCTATATTAGTATATATTATATAAACAACTGTATAAAAACGGTGTTGGTTATACCAAACGAAATGCTACTGTACAGGTTAATTTAATATGATTACATTTTACGTACGGGTTATTTAATAAAGATGATGTCATGATCTAAGGTAGCAAGGGACAGTTTCGGATTTTTGTAAAATTAAGAATTGCTGTACTTGAAGGCTTATGAGTGTTGCTAAAATTCATGAAATGATTTTTAATGATTATCATTAGTTAGAGGATGTCAATTGTTGAAATTGATATGCGATATGTAGGCCCCATATGTTAGGTACATGAGAATCAGAAGTAAAATGCGAAACCTGCGGCTATGACTGTTGTGTTGACTTTACACAGTGAAATTGCAAGTTACAGACGGGAGGTAAACTAACACGAAAAGAAGGTGGATGGGACATTGTAACCTATACACCGGTAAGTTTCTGACATGTGATGGTGCAACATGCACACGGTACGGAAGGTCAACCCTTTGCAGGGAATTAGCTGGGGGAGGTCTAAAAAGCTGAAAGATCATGAAAAATTAGCAAAATATGAAATGGTCAAAATCTCATAAAATCCAGTATGTAGAAAATTTTACAGGTTATGACTAGTAATTTTCTTCAGAAAGTGGTGATTGGCCTTATAAAGAGTGAATTAATGGTATTTGTGCTGAATGGGAACTGATGAAATTCTAGTTACAGAGTTCCGAAGACACGCATCCCCTGGCTACAATGAATTGTATAAAAAAAAAAACTGTCCCGTGCCACCTTCAAGACTACATGGTATTTTCAGATTTCTCATTTAAGTGTAATTTTGAGGGGATTTTGTACCATAAGTAGTATATTTTGTGAAAATGGATGATTTTTTGGCTATAGATGTCATTGCATAATTTATTAGCAGTAATATACAAAATGATGTACTTAACAATATGCAATCTTCAAAAATTCGTTAAACGGCCCCTAAAAGGAGATAAGGGATCGGCCCCTAAAACGTTCTATCCCATATCTCACAAGAACGGTAACATATTTCTAAACACTTTTTGAACAAAACGTGTTAAGAATCAAACGAACTTTCATTTGATGTCTAGAAAAAGAGAATGACCCCTAAAATTAGGAGATCAAAGGGCTCTAAAGTCTTTTATCTATAGCCCTTTACTGAGGGAAATTTTGTGAAAGGTTATAAACACTTGTTAAACAAACTGTGTTTCGAATTAAATAACCTTTTATTTGACATCATGAAAAAGGGGCTGGCCCCTCAAATTAAGGGACCAGATGGCTTTAAAGTCTTTTATCTGTAGCCGTTTACTGAGAGATATTTTGTGAAAGATTATAAAAGCAAAATTAGGTATAAAACGCTTATATATTCTAACAATGTAATGGTTTACTTATGCGTTATCTAATTAGGGGTTTTAGGGGCCAGAGGTAAAAAGTTTAATCTTTTCTATCTCAGTTAGGAGAAATGCAAGTATTTAAAAAAGCAACGTAAGAGAACTTATAAAAAGCTATACAGAAAAGCATTAGCACTTCACTCCTTTTTCCAGATCATGTTTTCTTGTCGAAAATCAAAGTCGATGATGTCATTTCACCTTCTAAAAATCGAACGGAAGACTTGAGAAGTCAAAAAATATGAACACACAGACGGACGGACGACGGACAACAGGTAATCAGAAAAGCGTACTTGAACCTTCGGTTCAGGTGAGCTAATAATAAACACGATAATACTGATATTCAATGGGTTTTGTATTACCTCCAGTGCGATCGCTTCAATAACTTCAATGCAATCATTATGGTGTTCGTTTTCATCTTTGCAGAATATTTTTATCAGTGTGTCCACAAAGCTTGGTGTTGATATCTGTTTAAAAATGCCACCAACATTTAACTGAAATCATTTCGAAATTAAAATTTGGAGGAAAGAAAAGGTAAATTAAGAATGACATTCAAGCAATACAAGGGAAAGTCACTGTAAAAGTTATGATACCGTTTAAAATACCATTTTGTGATTTGTAAGCGCTGTTAATGCAAGAATTTATAGCATTAAGCGTTGCAATTTATATCATTAAGCGGTGTTGTATCATTAACGGTTGTTACAGCGCATTCAATCTAATATGCATGTGTGTGTGTTTTTGTTCACGTATGTCTTTAGATGATATTGTTGACGTGTCTCACTTGAATTGTATTTCCATTAACGATTTGATACCCGTTTGATACATTTGACTAGTTTTTTTAATTATTTATTTTCCATCCTTCCTACTTAGTCCATAACACGCTAAGATGCTTAGACTGACGAAATTTTACTAGACTATTTGACTAATTGTAATAAATCAATTAATCATTCATGTATCTACATTTCTTTTAAAAAAATGTCAAGTTATAATCCATAATAATCATAATAAACTTGGTTGGTCACGTGATCAAATCCTTTGAAGTCCGAAGAGCTTCTCAGAAGATTTGATCACGTACCAACCAAGTTCATATCCCTGTGAACTTTTTAACATTGCTGTTTATTACTTATATTTACGTTTGAAAACTGCAAACCGTTCAGAATTATCATAATTACCTTGTTTTTGATGTTTACAATAATGCAACTGTCAATCGATAGGCGAATGCGGAAATCATTGTGAAGGCATAATTACAAAATTCACACAGAATTGAACGTTTATGCTATTATATAGGTTCATATATTTGCAAATGTAAATATATGCATGTTGTCAAAATACGTATAATGCCTGTATATTTAATCTATGTAAATATGTCATCAGACGTCTATTTGACCTGACGATAAATAATTTTAGATACTGTGTTTTTATAAATAGGAATTTTGGCAATTTTAGTTACTTTAAGGTAACTCAAGTGTTTTAGAAATCTGTGTCAAACCAAACATTTTTTAATTTGAACAGTTAAAACAACTTATAAACTTATTATACAGGCCAAAATATTTATACCTTTGCACGTTTGTTTTCCTACAGTGAGCTTCTTCTCACAAGGTCCAAAAATTCAACAGCCAAAATTTAACACCATGAAGCATGACCTCATAATTTGTTAAAGTATGCACCAAAATACATCATGGTAGGTTATAATTTAAGCAAATCAATTGATAATCATTAAATCATAAAAATTGTATTGATTTTCTACAGAGAATATAAAAAATATTACATTTTTTCTTGCCATGACCTCCAAAAAAAAATCACAAAATTGCATATTTTTGGAACATTCTAAAAACATTATTCAGTTTAAAAACATTTTTAAAAAAATATTTATTAAGAGTTAACAAAACAAAAAACATAGTTTATAAAAATTGACCATCTAGTTTTTGCTTGATAGTCTCTTGAACACGTGTACTGTAAATACAAGTTGTTTTTTGCAAACTTTGGAAAAAATTGAAATTTACCAAATAGACACAATCTAACAGTCACTAAAATTGATATACTCAATGAACCTGTATTTGAAATGTACATATGAAATTAAGGTCGAGACTGTCAAAAACACATAGAAATGAGTGCAGTATTACCCCCCCCCCCCCTTCTGTCAAATACTTTATATCCCAGTTTATAAATATAATTTTATCTGTAGATTAAACACCAATCAGTGTTATATAGTTTTAATTAATGTTTAAGCTACACAAGTACCGACTTATCCTCTCCTTGTCCCGGAGGACACATGAGGTCGTCAAGCTACATAAACGCAGTGTAATTGTTGGAAGAGAATGCATACAATACGTGCAATTATATTACACGTTTACATTTCGCTGATTTCCTTGTTTCCTTCCAATCCCTATAAACGACGGCGATGCGACATTTTAACAAATTTCCCACTTTTTGACCAAACCATTACTATTTTAAAACACTTGTTGTGTGCCAAAATTATAACCGGAAATTTAGCATGCCGTGTAAAAAAAGAACCGGATCCAAAAGACACTGGAATTACCTTAATTAAAGTACATGTAATAATAAAAATTAGTTGTTTTATAAGTCACTTGAATAATTGTGTGATTTTAACCATTCCATGCAGCATAACTTTATTTGGTTTATATGTATAAATTAAAGACGGAAGGAGATTGCGTATGTCCGGTATCTCAATATTTAATGACGTCATTTTGGAGAAAACTCACACGACCAAAATCGACTATCGGAAACACATGACTATCGGAAACACAACATATATGTTATAACATATAACACGATAGCTATAATGGGCTATAAAATTTTCTCATAACATTGCAAATAAAATCATAACTCTTGTAGAAAGCGCTTAAATCCAGGTTGAACACGAATGTGTTCGAAATGTTCTGCTTTTATATGATACATGAACTATTAAATATAAAGTTGGTCGAATGAAAGTTCACGACACTTGTCTTCGAGACCATTCCGAGATTTTTCAAGTTTCTGTATAATTTTGAGCGGATATATAAGTGTTCGGATAATGTGTTCACCATTCGTAAGTATTTAAAGTTCTTCATATCATAAAACTCTGATATAATGTTAAAACATGAACATGTATTAAATTTACTTTGACGGGTCAAGTATCTAGTGTCTGCATATTCAAAAAAATAACATTTAAGGCTATTTAAAAAAATTGATAAATATTGTATCAATTTTTTTAGTGCAAATGTTATTTCAAAATTTATTATTTTTTTTATTACGTTTTTACTTTCAAACCATAAAGCAGGCGTTTATCATTAGTCTGATGTTCATCAATGTTTGACTACTCATCGATATAAGTAAACATGGTCTTGAAAGTATACTTTCACAATCAAATTCAACCTACAAATACGATATTTTAATGATTCCTGAAATAATTATAAATTCCAGTATCGTATTAATATATATCGCCAAAAGTATTAGCCAATTGCCAATAAGCTTACTCGGTAAATAAATATGTAATTATAATACGGAAAAGAATTGGATAAAACTATCTGTTTTAACAATGGTGTCCTGTTGGCAAATAAGTTGGATTTTTAGCGATACATAATTAAAACAAAAGTTTAATCGCTTACCTGTTTGTTTACGTAATTATTTACATTCCACATACGATTTAATATTACCTATGTACAGGTAAATAAGTGACCTCGTTCTGAAACGTTTCGCTTTTATATTTTAATTAGACTTTTTGAGTATTAATAAAATCATTATTTATTTTTTAATTTTTGTTTCATTTTATTTTGTGTGTTAAATAGATAAATAAGCAGGTACATGTACATGTATGATATATTATATTCAGTTCAGATAAATAAATGATACAACAATTAAAAAATAATCATTTTATCAATACGTTGTACTAGTATGTTGTTTCATGTAGGTTACATATCGTCTCAACGATATGTAACCTACATGAAACAACATGAAATTTAAATTTTTTGGTTTATTTTCTCAAGATAGAATGTGTGAAAGTAGGTAAACTATTATTAAGGTATCGAACAGCGTGTTACATAGATGAATAAGCAGGTACATGAACATGTATGACAGTCTTTCAAAATGGGGTATTTGATTCAGTTAAAGAATTTGTTTTACTCAGAATGAAAAAAAAACTTCAAATATTGATATTCATATAACAACTACTGAATAAGTAAGACGCAAATATGTAATGATAAATCCACTTAAGAAATAAAGTACGAGTTTTCGAGAATGTTGCAGAATAACCTCCTCGGTCACGAAATGTTGTTTAGAAATATAAAAGAATCGGCTTCGCCTCGGCGTTTATATTTCTAAACAACATGTTTGTTTACAAGTACATCGATCGCAATCAAATGCAGACGATATATTTTTCGATGAATGAAATACACACTTAAATTATTTATGAATTTTTTTTATTAATTTAGATTAATGAATTCGATAATATATTAAAACGTATTAATTTGGGTTTTTTTATTTGGACGAACAAGCAGTGTAAATGTGTTGGGGGAGGGTCTTGGAACAGCCGCGATTAGCTCTTTGAAATAAACATTGAAGGGAATACACATCGCTCTAAAGGACACTAACCCGTGTTATCAATTTTTTTTTATAAAGAGCTTTTATTAAGTTATAAACTCACGATCGACTCGAGTTTGGTATGTGTTTAAGATCTGATAATTTATTGATGACGTTCGTGGTATATTTGAGAATAATATCCGCGGCATCTCTTTGATCTCGGCAATACCTGTAGTAGAATTTCAAATAACTTTCCTAAGACTGGAACCATATGTTTTGTGCTGCCGTTCAGTTTGTAGAGGGGATATGTAAATGTGTTTTTGAGATATACCTGAGTAAAAAAAAATGATTAAACGTTTAAATGCTTTAGTTTTACGAAAAAGCATACCGGACATAAACCAAACAGAAAACAAAGTACGCTCTGTTTAATGATACAATACCACATTTACCTTTTTTGATAGAAATGATTTCAATTTCCGTTTGATCTCTTTAAGAATTGTTCCTTTCAGGTTATGGAAAATTGTAACCCTAATCAAATCGTTCCACACCTAAAATGTAGAACAATCGTTAGGTAAAATAACTTGGTTCCGTCTATTATTAAAAAGAAAAACTGGAACAAATAATATGAACTTTCATTTCACTGTTATTGAATATTGATATTATGTAAATCAAATGACAAAGTTTGTAGTATAGGTTTAAAAAATAAATTATTTTTGAATATCATATTTGAATATTTTTTTTCTTTAAAAATAAACTTACGGAGAAAACTTATTTTTGCGTTTTACTCAATTGTTTAAAGGCAGGCAGAACACTGATCTCGTGGCTTTTGTGATAACATGGCAGTTATAGTAGAATATAGTAACAGAAACTATCCATTGCGTTAAGCTGTTTTAATTGTAAATTTTAATATATTCAAAATGTATGTTCTATTATATTCCAAAGATATAGTCTCATTATTTTCTGTTAACGTCAGATAATATATCTAAAAATAAATCATTCTTTTTTGGTATGAAAACAGACAATGTCACAGTAAGTCATAATTCCAGGAAAAGGGGTAGGATAATTCCTTTTGTAGTAGAAAATCACGGTGATATTTATATATGAAATACAACATAATACGCTGATACATAATTTTAAAAGTATTTTTTTTTAGTTCATTATCATATTCTGCTATCATATTCTGATGAAATTT
Organism: Magallana hongkongensis; assembly: GCA_016163765.1. NCBI lineage: Eukaryota > Metazoa > Mollusca > Bivalvia > Ostreida > Ostreidae > Magallana > Magallana hongkongensis. The sequence goes on from WFKH01011925.1 coordinate 49,046,205, forward strand.
TGAATACGAAAGTAAAATTTAAAGGTTTCATTTATAATATGTCCAACAAATTATGATACAATCATGTACAAATGCCAATATTATTATTGATGATTTTTTCGTTTAATTTTATTATCAAAATAACTGAATGAAATTGTATTCGTTTTTATCTTACTATGATACAGTCCTTGTCTTCAAATTTTGGATCCTCAAGGCATTTCACAATTTCATTCAGACATTTTTCAAAGAATTTTTCAAATTCTTTGTGAGAGTAATGGAAATATTTTACGGAGAATGACTCAGCTGCAAAAACCATCTCAATCACTGAAAGGACGAAAGACCATCTTTTCATTTTTTTAAACTTCGGTATTGTTTCTTGCAGAATATCCCTGCTTATCTTCAAAGTTGAATATGCCGTCGCCATTGGCATTCTGTTCCAAATAAACAAAAACAAAAATCTATGTAATAGAAATATGTGATCTACTGAGTACTATAACCCGTAGATGGACCTTTAAGAGTCTCTTGTTTGCAGTTTAAGTTTAATTTTGGAGTTTTAACCTTAATTCGCGACTCTTCTGACTATTAGCTTTTATTATTTGATTTTTACCACCCCACCCCCCACCCCCAAAAAAAAAATGAAACAAGAGGCCCATGGGCCACATCGCTCACCTGAGCATGATCAAATCAGCTTAATGGAGACATAATACAAAATATTTAAACTATGTGGTATAATAATGTAAATCCTGTATAAATAAAAAATTCATTTCCCCCCTAAATATTCTTATGTTTATAATCAAGTCCCTTTTCTAACAGGATAGTTTTATAGTCATATCACATGTTGAGCATTGCAGTTCTAAGATCTAAGATCTTAAACAATTGTTTATATATGGGATATAAACCTACATCAAACTCTGAACCCCTTGTAAGGCCCAAGAATCGTCCAGTGGCAACAGTCTAAAGAATTTTAAAGAATCAGCAATGTGTCAAAATGCTTGTATCTAAGTAAAACCATATGTGATAACATTTCCATTTTTGTGAGCAAATAAAATGTTTCCCCTTGTACAATTGTACTTTTTACTCTACCTGAGCATGCTTTCACACAAGTTTCAGCTTTCCTGGCCAATTGGTTTCTGAGAAGAAGATTTTTTAAAAACTTTAATTTAGTATATATTCCTATGTAAAAATTTTAACCCCCTATTGCGGCCCCACCTTACCTCCAAGGGGTCAGAATTTTCACAACTTTGAATCTAAACTACCTGAGGATGCTTCCACAAAGGTTTCAGTTTTCATGGCTGATTGGTTTCTGAGAAGAAGATATTTAAAGAATTGCTCTATATATATTCCTATGTAAAAATTCGACCCCCCCCCCCCCTCGTGGCCCCACCTTACTCTCCAGGGGTCAGGAATTTCACAACTTTGAATCTAAACTACCTGATGATGCTTCCTCATAAGTTTCAGTTTTCATGGCTGATTGGTTCTGAGAAGAAGATTTTTAAAGAATTTCTCTATATATTCCTATGTAAAAATACGACCCCCATTGTGGCCCAGCCTACCCCAGGGGGTCATGATTTTCACAATTTGGAATCTACACTACCTGATGATGCTTCCAATTAAGTTTCAGCTTTCCTAGCCAAATGGTTCTTGAGAAGAAGATTTTTTAAATTTCACGAAAATTTCAATAATTTCTCCTTATTTTCCCTTGTAAAAGGGCGTGGTCCTAAATTTTCACAACTTTGAATCCCCACTGCCTAAGGGTACTTTGTGCCAGGTTTGGTTGAAATTGGCCTAGTGGTTATGGAGAAGATGTCAAAAATAAGAAAAGTTTACAGACAGACGGACAGACAGACAGACGACAGACAAAATGTGATCAGAAAAGCTCACTTGAGCTTTCAACTCAGGTGAGCTAACATAAAAGCATGAACCTCTGTCCCATGTTGGATTTAACAAATTACATGTAAGAAGGGGACATTATGGACATAAAAGCAATGCATTTCTTCATGGTGTTTGGGAGTATAGAAGTTTTTTGGAAATTTGGCCTTTTTAATGCAAATTTGACCCCGCCTATGATGCCCCGGTGGTGGAAAGGTGATAAATTTCACAAAAGAGATTTTTTTTTATCATAGAGATGATTAAGACCAAAATGATAGAAATTGACCTTATAGATTTCAAGAATAAGTTATAAATGTAAAACTGCGGACAAAGTGCACTGACAGTAGGTCACCTGAATGATTTAGATAACATAAAAGAAAATAAGCTGAAATTAAAATTTGAAATCATCATTTAGTTAAACAGATTTTTAAGAATCAAATCTGAGATGCTAAAAATATTAATGGATTAGAAAGAATCTAATCCTGTTCAGGAGATGCTACATTTAAAAATGGTAACTCCCTTATAAAGAAGATTTAATTATTGATGCTTTTAAACGTGGAAAAATTTGACCTGGTGTTTTTACAGTTCGTTATCAAGGTGGCCAAGTTAAGTTCTCATTGCGGATGCTTATGTCCATTCAAGTAAAATACCGTGAATTTATACATTTTCGGAATTGTTTGGATACCATATATAAAATTGATCACAATAAACAAAGTATAGATGAAATATCTAGTTTCAAAGAAAATTTCATATTTCTAAACAATTTTACCATTGTTAAGTAGATGAGCTTTGCCATATTGCTTATATTACGTTAGGATAACATAAAACTTTGTAAAAGTGCATTATGAAAACTGACATAAAAGAAAAAGTAAAAATTAGAAAATTTACACACAGAAATACGCTTTCTATGTGGAGTATCTACGTATGTAATTCATGTACTCAAAATGAATAGAAAAAGCAGACTAGTGCATTTTGATATCTTGACATAACCTCCTTCAAAAACCAGATGGTATAAATTCTTCTGATGCTTTGTTTTC
>WFKH01011925.1:49050496-49106190 GCA_016163765.1 Magallana hongkongensis
TACGTTATAATATTAGATCGGATGCTTTTCGACCGAGGCGTTCATGTTGTAAGGACTTTTTAATGCATTACTACCCCGACCGCACTACATCCAAAATAGTTGGAAAAAAATAAAAGTAAATCCAAAAAGCCAAAAATCCACGTAGTTTCTGTAAAATCTACTGCAGCGTATGATTTGCGCTTCCGCAAAGATGTAAAAATACAAGACGGGGAAACGTAATAAAATGATCAAGGATTTTTTAGTATATATTCCTAGATTGATAAGTCTTTCATTGGATATTCCATATTAGTGCAGAGGTTGCTTTCTTTTTGTCAAAACACGTGAACGTTTCTACGGGGTCAAGTAAAGAGGAGTTTTTTGCTTTAAATAGCATTTTATTTAATACTTACGCTGTTATTTCTTTTTCTTGCAATGCTATAATTTCCTGGGATACAGTTTTCAGACAGTGAATGCCAGCCTAAAAAACAGTTTCAAATGAGAAGAATTAATCATAGTTCGTTTTTAATTAACATATCACAAGACACTATAATATTATTTGATAAATAGTGATACAACAAAATTTAAAAAAAAACACTGTCAGACATACATGTAATCAAATACATATGCTATCATGTCAAATCACATTGAAAATAAGATAATCGAATTTGATTCTGTTCGCACAAGATCTTAAGTAAAAATGTTAGCATCTTATTAGACCTGCTTTACCTTTGTAGATTTCAATTTGAAAAAGAAAACCTTCATTTTGTAAATTTTGTTACTTCATATACAAAGTGCGACAAAGGACCAGGGTAACATCAAATGTGGACTTCAAATATAACAGTTGTTTTAACTATTCAATTTTTGTAAAGAATTTTTCAAAGAATTAATATTTGACTTGCAGATTAGTGTTAAGCTTGGTTTATTTTAAACTGTTACAGTTCGAAATGTTTGAAACTCTTCTGTACAAAGAGGCTTATTATTTCAAATCTTATAGTATATCATGTCTTCATTTTATTTCAATTTCTCACAGCATAGAAGACGAATCTCGTAGCATTGTATAGAAATCTCGTAGCATATCATTAAATTGCACAAGAGGATTTTAACACATTAATTGTCACTAATATATTGAGATGTAAACAATGCAAGATAAATGACGTCATACGCAAATAGAAGATATAATTATTTATAGCTGAAATTGTGCGTTAAAATCCCACTGAGAAGTGTTTACTAGATTGGTATAGTAGCCAATAAGTTTATAATTGGTTGCTTTACTGGGATTTTTTTTTATACATGTATGGGTGATTTCTGTACACAAAGTTACAAAAGGTTAAAGATAACCCCTCCCACTCCAGCCAAATGCATAAGAAACGTGTTTAATACATTTTATTGAAATCATAGTACTGAAGTACTGATAATGATAAACTAGCCTTGCAACTATTTGTCCTACATCTTTAAGAGCTGTAAAACTGATTTTAAATCGATATATATCTATAATATTCATTGGGGCAAACGATATTGGATCATTTTCACCCGCTTTTTTTCTAATTTACCAATTGATGAAATATCTTGTAAATGGTTGAATATATCTCTACCTCTTAACCATAGACGATTCTTGCTGATCATGTCTACATACATTTAAGACATGATCCTTGTCACTGGTGTCATATCAACTCCTCTGGAACTGAAAATTGTATTTCTCGTCACTAAACCAATATCTTTTTGTTATTTGTTTTATAGTGCATTAAATGTTATGTAGGTCATGGCCCTATGGGATGGTTCTGACTCGCATGAAATAGAAAATACCCAAACATTTTGCAAACTAATGAGATCCCCAGCACTAAACCATATATTTTCTTTTTTCCTTGTATTATAGGGCATCAAATGGTATGAAGTTCATGACCCTCAGGAGTGTGTTTTACCACAACCTCATCCTCCCCCATAAATACGAAATTAAATATTTTGATAACTGTTGAGACTCTCACCCGTAAACTATATTTATTTTTGTTCGTTGTGTCATTGTGCATCAAATAATATTTAGGTTATGTTCCCTTTGAGACGCCCTAACCTTCCAGAACTAGATACGATGTATAATCAAGTACTGTATCATATTCATAGGTAGAGTTTGACCAATGGTGGTAATTTCAGTGATGACCCTGCTTTGTTTGGGAGACATTATAATTGTCTCGATTATATATTATAATTTGTTTATTCTAAAACCTTAATGCACATCTACAGAGAAAAAAATACCAATCACATTCCAATAGATGATTCCGGTACTGTAAAAATGTAAGAAGACACTCCGATTCCTTAAAACCAGGTTTGGTTGGGGTAGGGGATAAACTTTTATATTTTTTTAACCATGCATATATAGTCCATTTCTATATATGATGAATGTTTCTATGCTGAACTCTGAACCCCTCTTTGTGTTTCGATATTAGTATGGAGATTACATTGTGAAAAATTTAGAATCTACACTTTTTTAAGATACATGCATATCGATTTCAAAACTTGTAGCATTGTAGTTCTTGATAAGAAGATTTTTAAACAATTTTCCTACATATTTTTGTGTTGAACTTTGAACCTCTTTTGAGGCCCAGTTTTGGCCCGAGGGTCACGGTTTAAACAAATTAGAATTTTCTCTAAGATTTGGTTTTAATATCGGTTTTATGAAGCAGCAATTATTGAGAAGAAGATATTTGAAGACAAACACTGTATTTTTATTTTAACGTGATCATGTACTTTTTGAAAAGTTTTATCCTGTATTTTAGCAATTCAAACTTCACTTTTTATAAAGATGCCAAGTTTGGTTTGGCCCAGTGTTTCTAAAGAGGAAGTCAAGATTGAAAAAAATTACAGACATAAGGATGTATAAACAGACGGACGGACGACGGACAACGGGTGATCAACAAAGCTCACTTAAATCTTATATTATATTAAGGTTAGCTGGAAATTAGTGTGAATTTTTTATTTGAATACACAAATAAGATACTATCTACCTCCACACAAACAACTAAATTGAACTCTGTATAATTCTTAGGCGGAGTAGTATTTAAATTATCGATAGTTTGCTACACGTAAATGTTTATGACAAGTCAAGACACCATATTCCTAACAAACGCAGTACAGCTGACTCAGGATCATGGATTTCATAAACTTATATGAGGCATCGTTGTTCTTCATACTAGTAAACATGCACTTAATTTGCTTGCTACACGACCAGTGGTAGAGAAGGCGGTTTTTAATCCTTATTTAAACAGGTAATTCACACAATTACCGAAGAGGTCTACTTCATAATCTCAGCATGCATTTAGTTTGCCTGTTATATGCTTGCTTAGATGAAGAGAAAAATATTTTAAAAGAAATAAATGCATATTCAGAATCTGACAATTTGGTCCCGCTTTAATATCAGAGCACCTGACTCTGTTGCTATAACTTTTACAATTCTAGAAAAGCATCCTTGCTCATCAAAACTAAATGACTAAATCTTTCTACGCGTGTATTCGGTATATACAGCGTTATGGCCTCCGGGTATTTGGATCATGAATTAAACAATATTGATGCTTCCTACGAAATTTTGTTAAAATAGCTCAAGTAATTTTAGAGAATAATTAAAAAATGTTCAATGTAGAGGAGACTCCTTTGCTCAAATACATATAATGTAAACATATAAGAAAAGTTTTTACCCCCATGTTATCTTTCATTTTGTCATTCGTCCATAATTTTCCCATCATTTTCTTCGTTTTTTCAGATTTAAAGATGATATCTGTTTTTAGAAAGTTGTCTATCCCCGCTAACAGAACATCTGTTGGAATTTTTTTTTCACAAACAGTAGCTTCAAATTTATCTATGCTTAGAGCAGCAATGAATGAACGAGGTAATAAATAGTCTATTTCGAACATTGGAGATAGTAGTTGAATCATCTGTTGTGGCGTTCTATTTAAAACATAGAAGACAATTCATACAATCAAAGGTTCGAAGACATGAATTGATTGATCTTAAACATAAAGAGGATTGCTCACTCTGACACGCAAAAATGCGGCATGCTTGATATATAGTACATGACTAAATTCATTATAAATACATGTATGTCATTTAAATTTTGACACATAGCGATGAAAATTTTAGCCTAAAGTTGTTTCAAAGTTGGTTTGTTAATTTGTAATTATTTTTTCCCCGTATTTTTATATTTGTTACCTTTTCCATTTAGTCAGTGCCTTTAGGTTTCTTATTGTATCATGTATACCAATTATACCCCACCATTTGTGGTTTTCAGCGCTGTGTTCGTAGTATTCTGGTATGTCTTCGAAAGGTTTACATTGCTCCGTAAGAAAATGGTATACTGGTAAGGAACACATCCATATTGGATCATCCGATTCTTTTTCCTTGCAAATGGCATGATACATAGCTTCCATACATTGTCTGAAAATGACAACAGAGATTTTTACAAAAGAATTGGCCGTGGTGGTTTTATTTAAGATATTTTTGCGCTTGAAATCATTACTACTTACGATTGATGGTCAGAATATTCTTCTGTAAAATGTTTATACTGTGGCATTTCTTTGTTAGCGTCATGATCCAGGAGAAATGATCTATAAATTAGTTCGTTGTTCTCGGGAGCAAGTGCTATGGAATACTTTGTACTGGTACACAACAGTAACATTGTCTCACGGAGGGTCATTCCATTATCCTTAGATTGATCTAAGTATTGTTGAATACTTTTTCCAATGCCCTGTTACAAGAGTAAGAAAATTATTATTATTAAATAGGTGCAAGAGTTATGAAAATGAAAAGCACGCCAACAAGCAAATAAATGATTTTGCTCTTGAGTTTGGAGCAAATAACTTAACAAGATTATTATTTTTGTTCGAAGGAAGAATGTTCAAGGGTTTTAAGATAAGTTGACGTATATTCGATATATTTAACAAACATATTTGAAATATATATACAATGAAAGAAGAAGGTACAGTTTCCTACAATATTTGCCCTAAAATTCCAAAGTTGTTAAAATTTCATAAAAATACACATATGCCATCTTGAAAATGTGTGTATATAAAGTACCAAGTTATACAATTTTATCTTGTTTCAAAAAATAATTTTGACTTCAACATTTTGGCATATTTTTACGATTTGGTTAAAAATGATGAAAAACGGCACTTTTTCTGATAGTTTGTTGAATAGGAAAATGTGTCCGCAGCCGTCGCCCACAACGAAATTAATATATTGTATGTGATATCACATGATAAAGTTATAATGTGAGTTTCATCGTGGGCGACAGCTGCGGACATATTTTTCTATTCAAAAAACTACTAAGGAACTGGTGTCTACTGCTCATTTTTATGAAAATTACGGGAAAATGCACTGTTTGTGACGTCATAATTAATTTTGTGAAAGTCTAATCCGGTAACTATTTATAGATTCTTAATTTATGGGTATTCTTGTGTAAATAAACGTTACATTTCAATTTCCTGTGATATATTTAAAAATCACACTAAAACAGGGCAAAATATGACTGAAACTGTACCTAGTTCTTTTTGTATTTATACAACATTATAGTTTTAATCTTTGATTTGTTCCCGTTTTCCACACATTTGAAAATTAGGTATCGAAAAAATGTGTGCGAAACGGGAATTTGGCCAGAAAAGATAACTGCTTAATTGCCATAGTCTGCATCACAGTTCCTGCGAAGGGAATTGACAATAAAATAAATAAAACATATCTGTCGCAATTTATATTTACATTTTATTTTATGTTACACAATAGTTTATATGATGTAAAAGTTGTATGTTGTTCTCCATAGCGAGAATGCACGATCTGCAGTTCATGTGAAGGGAATTGGCAATAAAAATAATAAAACATACATGTACCGATCAGACCCAACCTAACAGAAATTACACCCCAACTAAACCCTGGGTTTACTTTCGGGGTTTACTCTGGGTTTACTCCGGGTTTACTACTCTGGACCCAGAGTAACCCCAAAGTAAACCTATAATGGACACAGAGAGTAAACCCGGTCAGAAGTATGCCCCTGAAAGCAGACGCTATCTGTGCATTCGGAATATACAAAGGGCAGGAATTACAGGCAGTAGGATTGTAAGATAAAAGACGGGTCTGCTTCACACTTCAGTTCGTACAGTTGAGCTCAAAAGCAATTTCCAAGTAAACCCAAAGTAAACCCCGAGTGGACCCAATTTTTAACAAGTAAACCCAGAGTAAACCCCAAGTAAACACCAAAAGTAAACCTGGGGTTTAGTTTGAGTTTACTCTGGTGTTAGGTTGGGTCTGATCAGTACTTTATTCGTGTGCAATAATGATAAGCCTAATGTCTCAAATTTGAAATAAATAATAATGTTACAATAATAATTGATGTCAATGTTTTTGAATTTAATTTCAAATATCAAATTGGTCATGAACATTTTCATTTATTTCTTTAAACAATGAAGATTATTGCGAAAATTGTGTATAACTAGTGCTTTTGTATAACTTACTGCCTTAAGGAAGTACATATAATTGTTTGTGAAATGTGATACCATGTATTGATAACCGTTTAATTCAAGATGTAAACCGCCAAACTTGGGCAAGAAAGTAGAAAGTAGAAAGTAAGAGCAAGCAAAGCATTCGACTTGATAGACCACTAAGTGTGAATGATGAGTTTAAAGATATCAACACTGCTGTATAATTTATGTGTCACCTTAATACTTGATGTAAAAAATAAATAAAAATGAAAATTTACATTTGGATGGACACTCTATACAGGATAATATGTCCAGCTTGGATGAGGAGTAATCTTTCATGAGATAAAGTCATTTGGTGGTACAGGTACATGTATTTTGAATCGCATCGCGTTTCGTGTTTTCGGACGTTTGAAGTTTCGCTATGCAATGTACAAAACATTAACAGATGAAACTACCCTACAGTCATAAGTTATCTGATAAAAGTTTGAAGAGAAAATATCATACGTTAATATTTAATTTATGTTTTTTGCTGACATTAATGAAGGGAATTTGTCTTAAATACTTTTCATTTGTGCTGTACCTTGAATAATCGAAGAAAATTGACAAACTGTATTATGATAAATCAGCAATTTTATATATTTAAAGAACGGTAAAGATTATTACACAAAATCTATCAAATGTAGACCTACATGTAATTTACTCATTTTCAACCCTCTTCAGTTTGGGGTATATTGAATCAATATTAAAAATATTTTGTCGGAATGTTTTGTGCCAGTCTAGCTACTGATTTGAAATACCAGAAAGTGACCAGCAATATACTAAAGCAGTGATAGCATAAGAACTACTGTCAAGGTCGCTACTTCAAAGATTGGACTATTTTGTGTTATACATGTTTTGCAACTAAGTTGTAAAAGGAGATTCGGAGTACCCCAAATGACTGTAGTTTTTCCTTTCATCCTATATTTATCCATTGAATCAGTTTTCAATTGGCTTGGGATTGACAATTTATCCTTCATTCAGTTTTATATTTAATGGACAAAAATGTAAAAGTTAAATCATCTATCATTATTTATATTATTAATGAGCGGAAATTTAAAAATAAAAAATATCAATATTTTCATTTTACAAATAAAAATTGCTGGTAGTTATAAGTTATTAATCATAAAACACAGCAAATATCTATATTCTTCTCGTTTCAACGTGAATGCACTGATTAAACACAGGTAAAAATCCAGATAAAATCTTGGATTGAAAGCAGACTATAATTGCTATCACAACACAAATCACACCTATAGTTCTATACCCAATTATCAAATGTGTGCAAAACGGGAACACAACGTTTCTTTGTGTCATTTTGGTTCCCGTATAAAATGGTTTAATTTCTTACATTTCTCTTTCAAGCATTAATTTAAGTTCGTATCAAACTAATAAATAATATTAATCATAAGGATTAAAAACAAAGCGCCAAACGACTTTATATTGTTAATTATGGTCTCTATCATTACCGAATTTTCACTTTTTGATTATACTTATATACAATACACAATGTAATCAGAAATTCAAGTTGAAATTCAAGTACACGTAAGCTTTCAATTTAAATGTAAACTTAAAACTCAAAACATATCATGGAATAGTTGTTATCGGCAGGTGTGAACGGTCAGCAGAGGATGCTCACTCCTCCATGGCATCTTATCCTACCTCTAATTTTTGTGGAGGTCCGAGTTTGCTCTGCTCTGGTTTTGTACTTTTCCTTTGGACTTTTGATTTTAAATACATTTCATTTTAGAATCTTAAGTTTCCATGTGAAAAGATTGAAAAGTATCAAAGGGTTGACTTACCGCACGCAAAGATTTCTTCACATCATTTGGTACTCTATTTTTGAATCTATAGCAATATGTGTTCTCCAAACTTCTTAACATCATATCAATGTTCTGTAAAATTTCGGGAGCCGAGACATCGTTTTCTTTGTAGCAAAAAATAGGACAACAGTCCTTTATATATTCTTGCATATCGTGAAGAATCTTAGACTCAATCGATTCGAAATAATCCTGATTTTTTTTGGTCTTGTATGTCGGATTCAGAATTCCGTCATGCTGATGCCATACATCTAAAACAACAATAGGTGTACGATGACTCATTTATTTTGTTCATTAAACAAGCATTTTTACAATATATGATATTCGATAATTAGTTAAGAACCGAGGATGACCGTTTATCTTTAAAATAAGTTTTAAAAACAGTTTACTTGGAAAAGTCAAGTTCACAGTTACGGGCTATTTAAAATCTAAGACGCGTCACAAATAGAAGTTATGTACCACTGGCGTTTTGTTGACATAATTAATATTGGTTTTATCTTCCTTTTTAAAACAATCAATAAATTTATTGACGAGTAACTTCAATCAGTTATAACAAATAATAAGTTAAACAACAAGAAGCCCAGGGGCTACATCACTCTTCTGAGTAATATCGGCCAAAACTCTAATCAAAGCAACTTTATAAATTCAAATACAAATATCTATGCCACACTATAGCAGGTAGAATGCTTGTATAGTTATTGGCACATATTGTAACACAGAAGTTCTTGAGACTCTGCTAAACAATTCTCAATATTTATCTATTATATAAAACTTTCAAATTTTTACGGGGCCCTAATATTGTCCAGGGATCAAAGTTTGAAAAATTAGGAATAGACACTGCAGCAGATACGTTTAACCACATGTTCTTTTCGCCTGTCTCAGTTGTAATTATTTTTAAAGGTTGAGGTTGAGGAGTAATTTGCTGGCATAAAGTACATCAATGTCTTAAACCACGGTCTGGAGCAATCGTAGGTGGGAGAGGATAATTACATGTATGTAGGCTTGCAATTGGAAAAAATGAAAAGGAAAATATCCAAAAAAAATTCATTCACTGATTATCATTTTTTACTTGTTAAAGTTTACAGATTTTTTAAGGCGATTTATAATGGAGACTGTTGACATCTTCTTTCCATTCGAAAGTCATTTGAATACCTCACACAATTTTTCGAAGTTACAATGTATCATCCGTGTCTGCTTCAATACAAAATCACCGTAGAAACCATATTTTTCAGCCGTGTATTGAAACCTAATAACGACGTTTCGAAGAAGAAATCTTAAAATGTTTAATACTTTTGAATACACTTTGTCTGAAACCTGAGTTATTAACAAATATCGAGAATTAGCAAAATGTGAATCAATGATATCTTGGGACAGAGTATACATGTAGTTGGAATTGATTATCACAATGAGGTTTTTTTCTTCTCAAATACATGTAAACAAAATATATAATCCATTGAAAGTCAAGAACAATTGCAACTGTTTGACATGGCGATAGATAGATAGATAGATAGATAGACAGATAGATAGATAGATAGATAGATAGATAGATAGATAGATAGATAGATAGATAGATAGATAGATAGATAGATAGATAGATAGATAGATAGATAGATAGATAGATTATCCTACGATTACCTGTTTAATATATACATGAATTTAGTTTTTTGGTGTCTTTGGACCGTGTCAAATCTACCTGCACGATCTTAATAAACAGTAGCACAAGGGGAAAATTTCTCTGCTTTAATTTTAATTAACTTTATTAAGTAATACAATTTACTTATTCATTTTCAATCTGTTGTGTACGTAAATTAAATGGTCCTGTGAAGTTCTGTTGTTTCAATGAGTTTTATTTGTAATTCATATTGTTTGAATGGTTTTTTTCGTATGTTTTCGTTTGTTTAGTTCTATGTGTATTTCATTATTTCTACATAATATTTTATCTCATACGTGTGATGTATAGTACCCGTGTGATAAACCTTTGCTTTATCAAACGGGTGATGCTTTATCAAATACCTCCGGTCAGAACTATTTTTTGAATCAGTTCCTTGCTTCAACGCTTCAGTGACCTAGTTTTTGAAGATTTTTATATATCATATCACTATTTCTACTTCCAAAAATTAATTTTAAGGGGATTTTTTAAAAAGATTTTTAAAAGTAACAAAAAGAAGTAAAATACATAGATGTGATGTTAATGAAACTGGAAATCGCGTTAGCTATCAAGGAGTTAATCCTGACGACCTGATGAAAACAGAACGCTTTGCGTGGCCTACACAAGAAATTACCAAAATAATGCCTCCTTAAACTTTTATTTTACCACCAGTAAGCATCCTTAATCAATATTTTTAACTTTGAATCCTTAGTATTTGTTTCATAAAACATTTCAACTGTTCCTCGTTCGAGTCAATTCATACTAACGAGCAATTGCAACTTTGTGCATGTCAACATGTAACTTGACTATTCAAGTCTTCAGTATCACCATTTAAGTGATGAAGCTTAAGGTAAAAACGACATTAGAGATGAAACTATTTGAAGGTTTTTAAAACAGCTACATTTATCACCGATATGACGTACTATATTGTATTGCGCAGTGTTTATGTTATGTGTAAGGTAATACAGTATAATTAGTATGTATCGTGAAATGCAAGTAAATGTAATGCAGCGCTGCCTCGTATACCACGTTGTCTCACTGTTATGTATGGTGGGCCATGTGAGTCATTACTTGTATTAAGTTTCATGTGTACGCGTAACTCAATGTGTATGTCGTTTGTATGCGGGTCCCAAATGGAGTATATAATGGATTAGTAATGAAATCCTGAATTAATTTTGTGTTCCTACCGGACCTAAGTGTGTAAAAAGTATAAGTGTGTGTTTCGACGACTATTGACATCAGCCTATGCATTTGTTGTATTACTTCTAAAGAATATAAATTGTGAATTTGTGTTTGTTGATGTACCTGGATATTTATATTGACATTGTAAATTTAATAAATCGCGGGAGGGTCAGATATTTAACATTCTTACTATGATTAACTGTTGCATAGTTACGCTCTCAAAAAACTCCAGCAACACTTTTACTATGTCCTCTCAGCTTGATGATAAAGCAATCGTAACTTCTCTCGGCCTTTTCCGTCAAGTTTGACGGAAAAGGCCAAGTGATGTTCTGATTGAATGATCTAGGCAAGTCTAAGCAATGTTTTCCGCGGCTCAGCAACTTCACATTGCAAACTCAAAGTATTTAGAATATTTCAGAGAAGAAGAGTACCATGTGTTTTTTTAAATATATAATATGTAAACTTAAAATGACGAAATAGCATATTATACATTATTCGTTCACATTTTTGTGAGGAGAAATATTTCAACAGTCGTTCAGTCAAAATCAGCCGCTATCGTGCACCGTAACTATAGCCTGGGCATTGCGTACGCAATGAGCACGGCTAAAAATAATTAGATTAAATTTTGTATGCTGGTATAACTCCGTTAAAAGTCATTTATAACTTGTAATCAGCTATACTAAGAAAACAAAAAACAGGATGAGACTTTACATGACATTTGGCATCGATACTTTTTTTTTGGCTTCTTTTGTTTGTTTATAAGTATGAGGATTTCGATCCCGACTATATTTTGGATTAGGTATTCAAAAAATCATAAATATCAACATTATTCACTATCTTTTGTCTTGTCCCCCCTCCCCCCCCCCCCCCCCCCTCCCCCCGGAATAAGCCTGGAGTCGCCCAACGGTACAACATCTAAATATCATCATTATACTTATTTCAACTTAAAATAAGGTTAATAGCTACTTGCTCTTCTAAATATCATATGCATATGAAAAATATATAATTAACATCCCGCAACTTTTTTGATAGACCCAAAATATAAGTGTATTAAACCGTAGAATCTGGTGTAATGGCTTTTATTTCAAATATGTCCACAAAATATAGCCTTTCAATTCTTAAGAACATAGTGTTGGGTTTTTACTTATTTCTATAAGATTCTGTAAACCTTGTTAGGGCTCCCCTTTACCCTGGGGTCATAATTTTAACAAACACGTTCCTAAAATATATCAGAAAGCTAATGATTTAGTTGGAATAATAAAAGCTACTTGTTTCTTGAGAAGAAGATCAAATTATCTCCCTTTTAGATTTTGAAGACGAAATGGCCCTTCATTTAAACAAACTTGAAAGCCCTTTCAGCAAGGATGCTTTTTGCCAAGTTTGATTGAAATTGGCTCAGTGGTTATGGAGAAAAAGATGAAAAGTTAAAAGTTTACGTCGATGTCAATTACACCAACGACAGACAACGAATTTTGATCAGAAAAGCCCAATTGAGCATTTGGCTCAAGTGGGCTCATAAAATAATGTTTGTTATAATGTTTTTTTTTTCAAAATGGTTGAACGGTAAAAAGAATTTTCAGGCAATAAAAATCTTTCAAAGAAATTTCATTTTGTTTGCATCATACAATTTTTTATAAGCATAAATTTGATCTCGTTCTTAATTTTTAGGGATACAATATTTCCTTTTCATTAACTTTCTACAGTTAATATAGTTAATATTATTGTATATGATAGTTATGTAACATTCTATCGATTAAAATGACATAATAATAATGGTTCAAGCAGATGGACAAATATCTGAAAGACATACTTTTGTAGTTGTGTTTATAAGAGTCATGTCCCACTTTCATTTTAGCATTACATAGACATATTTTGCATCGCTGGCTGGATACAATATCCTGTTCATCTTGTTAATATATACAATATCTTGCTAAAATGTCTTCTTTGATTGTTTAATAAACAAATTAGACATATAGGGATATCATTTCTCGCCCTCAGATTTGGGCTGTAAGGGTATCACCAGGTGGTTCCAAGGGATGAGGACTAATCGCAATGGCTGATATGGTTGATATTTCCTATGTATTTTATAAAAAGAATAAATAGGAACATTGGGCATAACAAAGAGACTTTCAAAATATTTATTACAAGCTTTAAAGGGCGTATAGGAAATCTACAAGGGTATAACTGTGAGTCACTTGATATGAACACTGAGGGACGTGTTTCTCAGGGCTCCTATCGTTTTGACAATGTTTCGATGTTTACGCCAGTGATAAACCTCCTTTTTTGACTGGATGACTTCACATATAGATAAGAGTATATATACGTTTCTCTTTATGTGTAAAATATTTCGTTTCTTTCATCGTATTATTCATTTTCATATTTTGTGTATATATTTTAAACTGGGTGAATCGGTCACGCATTCTTGAACATACGATGACCACAGGTAGTACAGGTAACACAGATAGTGTGAGCGAAAACTCACAAACAGTCGACCGTACATTGAAACCGCTTTACCTGAAAAACTCAGATATTCAAACATCTGAAGACAAGAGATCATCAGATTATGATCTCATAGATCCAATTATGCTTGCTATTGGTGATGACCTACACTGTCTACAGTTAGACCGCAATCTGTGGTGCATTTATTTAAAAACATTAGAAAGCCGAAACAAAATGTTTACAGAGGGCATAGAAATCAACGACGTTTCTGCTTCTTTTAACGACACAAATCCGTATTCTTCGGGAGCAACGTCAGTGTCTCAGCAAACACTAAAAATACGCATATGGGGCCTACCATTATCAGTTGACGAATCTGCCGTACATGAAATGTTAAATAAACTGAAAGTCAAACTTACAAGCAACATACTGTACGAAAAGATTCGTCATCCAGTTACAAAAAAAAGACTAGCATTCTCACTGGTACACGTTTCATGTATATTGAGCCTCTACCAGCTGGAGAAAGTCTACCGAAATTCAATAAATGTGCAGGTCTTCGTTGTAAAATATTGCACTTTGGGAGCCAAAGAACAACCACATACTTCGATGCACAAACTGCTGGAAAACTGGTCATACAAAATCAATATGTAAGAATGATTCTTGTTGCAAAGTATGTCAAAAGCCTGGTCATTTACCAGGACAGAAAGAACGTCCCACTATGAAGTCCAGAAGCATATCGCTCCATTCAGCGGATCACAAGATCACAATATTTACCCGTGCGAATTAGATATCTACGGCGTCAAACATAAATCCGCCGAACATGCGTTTCAATATACGAAAGCAATTCGCTGTGGTGATGCTGCGAGTAAAATAACAGCTGCGGAAGACGCTATTTCAGCTATGCGACTAGGGAAAAAAATCAAAACGAACGAGCAATGGAACGCCACTAAGGGGGCAGTGATGGAAGAAATTATTGAAAATAAAAGCGTACAAGTAAAACTATTTCAAGAAAAAATACGATCTGCTTAACAATCCACCACGTTCGTGGAAACCACATACAACGACGAATGGGGTTCCGGTCCGGATAGGACAGGTTCCATCAACACAAAACAAGATAAATGGCCTGGTAAAAACACTCTTGGAACAATAATAAAAAAAAAAGTGGCGAAAAAAATTCGCAAGCGAAAATTAAGTGATTACGTAGCAAAAGCAAAACCGGGAACAAGCAAAACAACGACAAATCGTTGACATGTTGAAAACATTGCGAGCGGCATCAGACAGTGATGCATCTGGTTGCAATCCCGACTCCGAGAGTTCGGAATCGGAGGGTGAGACCTAGGTTAGTTATTATGTATGATTAACTACAAACGAACATTATTGTTGTATGTACTGTAGCACAGCTAAAAAAAATTGAAAATGAATGAACTAAAGAAAACATGTCAATGTATGGGTCATTATTATTATTAAGGTCTTCCGTTTCCAACGGAAGACCTTGAACTGATTCTGTTGGAAATTCTTCATTATTATTTTTCTTCTTTTTCATCTAGACGTTTCTTTAAACCATAATATCTCGCTTGTTTGTCATTAGATTTTATTCGTATTTTCAGGGTCTATTGGATATTTCAATAGCTCTTTACAGTACAAAACATTTGAAATCGCTACTTCCGGTTTTGAGTTATTCCCCTTTGAATAATTTTAAGTGGGTCTCGTATACCCGCAAAGACTCCGAGTTGGTCCATAGCAAGTAGTTTTAATGTACAAATCTTTAATGTAGACATCTTTAACGTTGTCTTCCCAGTTTTATATGTTTGATTAACCCACGTATACTACTTAAAAAATCACATCGAGATTAATGTTTCAAAAAATGCTAAATTTTGCTTATATCTTTGCTCCATAACTTTTTAGTTGTAAATATTTTCTAATCACATATAGAGCGAAAGTTGTGCAAACTATTAAGGGCTTTCATTTGATACCATAAAAAAGGGGCCAGCCCCTAAAATTAGGGGTCTAGATCCCTTAAAAGTATTTGCTTTATAACTCTAAAACGGAAAATTTGTCGATATGGGCGTCGCTGCAAAAATGTTGTTTGTGATCGTATTAATCTCATTAAATTGCTTTTGTGTTCGGGTATTGCATAATATGAGGGTAAAAAGTAATACGACGTGTAAACCAGTACTCGCGGCAATTTGGCAAAGTTAACGAAAGTCTTTGTGCGTACAAATGACATAAAGTTATCACAGAAAGTATACCGGTTTATACGGAATGCCTTAATTCATATTAAGAAAAAGGTTTTTTTTAAGTATACATGTTTTTATATGAGTACTATAAGGTGTATATTGTTAAATTCTTATAGGGAAAAATCCTTTAAAAACGAGAATCAGAAAATATAAACATTCTTTTTCCTTTCTAGTAAACCTCATATTAAGAATTTTAAAAAACTTATATGTAATACATTTGAGATATTATACTGAATGCATTTGAAATCTATCTGGGATCTGAACTGCGTGTGTGTACTATTACGTAACCATCTCTCGCCCGTGTCCGAGGATATCGATCGCGGCTGGACTATCTTGCGGTCAGCGGTATCTACTACACAAATTCCGCATCTTACACATATGGGTTTATTTAGCCGCAAAAACATAGAATTGTTGGGTTTTTTTTTTAATTTTTCATGAAATGAATAAAACGATTGATTGTTTTAAAATTGAATATAGCACAGAGCTGAGGAGATCCCACGCGAGCTCGAGTGTACAAGTGATCCGTGGTAGATTTTTGTACTTCTACCTTATCACACGTGCATGTTTATTGATAATTTGTACAAACACCACTATTAAATCGTTTGTTTTATTTTCAATTTAACTACCTTGGTTTAAAATGAAACGATAAATTTATCTTACTTGTACAGTTGATTTAGCATTGGTTTAAATGATGGTGCATCAAATCAGATATAAACTTGACCATCAATGGAATAAAAGAAGCCATCATTCCGAATCTTTATATGCAATTAAGGCCAATTCTATATCTAAAAGATTAAATACAATACAACGCCGAGATTTTGACCGGTACATGTAAAATAAACTTGTGTTTCAACATAAGATCAATATATTTACCCATGAATTTTTCCTTTTATTAATGCTGAAACTTAGGAATTAATATTCGACCAACAGGAAATCGTGTAGAAAGTTAATTTAAAGAAGTTTTCTTAAGAGTTGTAGAAAAATTTAGCAGTGTTTACAAAGTAAAAGTGATTTTTTTAAAAAAATCAAACATTCTCTAATTGTTCAACGTTCAGATCAAATCAAATTAAAATCAAAGTTCCGTGTTTCTAGGTGCTGGCACGATAAAAGAATTGTGCGGAATTGAGGGATTCAGTGATTATTTTCAAAAATATTCACATGAATTTTTAAACAAGTTTTGTTTTGATTCTAGCGGTAACTTGATCACATTTGTAATTCTTCTGTATGATCGTTTGCTTCATTGTAAAAACAAATTAATTGCTGTGCTGCCCCCCTCCCCCCATTGCTCGAGCTGAATTTGTTTTTCAAAATTGGCAAACAGAAATCGAAAATATAAATGGGGCGAAAATCATTTTTTTGGTAACTCCTTGTGTGTTACATTTCCTCCTAATGTGTTTCACTTTGCAATCTGTTTGTTTATTCGGCCAGTCTGTGTTACATGTAACTCAACCACCGGGTGACCCCGTGCGACCGAAAATCTCGTGTCGCTTTAGTGCACATAAACGTATTTATCGTTTTGATTTTCTGGTCGGAATAATTAAATACACGTACATTTATGATGTGTGTTTTTGATTTATCATAAATTGATATGACCGTGACGCAAGTAAAACGGAGAATTCGCCTGGTATGAAAATAATAGTATGAAAGTGAGTCTCGATTTCGATTTCCTGAACTTACTATTATCATATTGATAATCCAGTCTGATGAAAACCATTTCTCATCTCCTTACACTCGTCAGAGTCTGATAGGTATCGATAAGAGTTCATCTTCACATAACCTATACCTTTGCATAAAATCTAAATATAACCCCATGAGAGGTGTAACTCTTCAATACTCTGCAGTTGGGGGTTACATAGAAAACAGGCATGAATTAATTTGTCAACTTTTGAAGAGTTCCAATTGATTTTCAGAAATTATGGTCATGTGAAAATGATCTTCTATCAATACCTGTCAGATCCTGGTTTTATTAAGACTGATTGACAATCCTATCTTGACTTGAAGCTGTACCGGAAACCTCCTCGTTGCTTGCAACGAGCTCGGCTCTAGTTTTTTTTTCTTTGGAATATCTTGAATTATGCTATTCATATATAAACACATATAACATAAAGTATTACAAAAACATTGAAAAACGAATGAATTAAATATACAGTCAGTCAATGTAAGAGGATTAAATTCTAGTGAAAAAAGATTTAAGATTTACACCTGGTTAAAAGAAAAAAAAAGTAGATGTAGCTTTTCTTCAAGAAACTCATTTTATTCAAAAGTTTGAAAACAAATATTATTTTTATTGGGATGGAACATCTGCGCATGCATTTTCAAATTCTCAGTTTAGTAGAGGGGTCACTATACTTTTTCATAAAGAACTAAATTTTGTAATTCAAAATATCCACCGTTCGGAAGATGGTAGAAAGCTTTTAGTAAACGTAAAAATAGATGATAAGAACTTCACGTTCGTAAATATATATATGCACCAAATGATGATTCAAAACGTACGGCTTTTTTTGATAGGATGAAAAAATGTATTGCACTACATTCTTTACAAGAGAGCGATAGATAAATATGTGGCGATTTTAATTGTTCTTTTGAAAGAAAAAATGATAAATCGCACAAAAAGTTAGCAGAAATTATTAATTATCTAGATCTTGTGGATATATGGAAACACAAAATTATAATACAGAGCGATATACCTGGTGTGATTCGGAAAACAACCCAAAAAGTAGAATTGATTTCATATTTACTAGTAAATTAGCCTCTGAATTAGTGGAAAAAATACAAGTTAAACGCATTCCAGGTACTCATAGTAAAGATAATAGAATGAGCAATCACCGTTTTTTGAAAATAGTAGTAAAAATTGATAAATTAAAAAGAGGCCCAGGCTATTGGAAACTAAACACATCACACCTTGAAAACGATGAGTATAGAGAAGGAATATAAAATATTTTTAAAGGACTAGAAAATTCACTCGATGTTTTTTCGAAATGGGAAACTTTTAATCTTAAAGTACGCGACTTCTCAATAAATCTCGCAAAAAAGTCATGAAGCAATTTAAATCAAAACTACAAAATTTGGAAAAGAAAATCGATGAAATAGAAACTCTACCAAGTGAAAAGATTAATATGAAAGAAAAACGTGATCTTGAATCAGAACTAAATAAACTACAAAACGAAATCGCAAAAGGCGCGCATATAAGTTTAAAAGAGTAATGGATAAATGAAGGTGAAAAAAATACAAGCTTTTTCCTAGGACTAGAAAAGAACAATCAAAATAACAACACCATTAAAGAATTAAGAGATGTTAATAACAAAATAATTAATACAAACTCAGAAATTATTAAAGAAATATGCAATTTTTACGAGAATCTTTACGAAATCTATCTATTGCAATAAAATCTCTAATTATATTAATGACATTAAATGCCCAACCCTTAATGAACAAGATAAGCTGATATGTGATGCTTCACACACGTTAGAAGAGTGCAAAGAAGCGGTTTTTAATACGAAAAACAACAAATCCCCTGGTTTAGACGGACTCCCTTGTGAATTTTATAAATGTTTCTGGGGGTATATTTCAACAATATTTTTTGATTTACTCTTAAGAGTATATGAAAAAAAAGAGGTAAGCTATACTCAACGATTAGCATTAATCACAGTTCTATTTAAAAGTGACGACAGAAAAAGTTTAAAAAACTATAGACCTTTAAGTTTAACTAATACAGATTACAAAATTATAGCATTCATATTTGCTAGACGATTACAAAAGGTTATTAATAAATTAATCGGAAACGAGCAATCAGCTTACATCAAAGGTCATTATATTGGCGTTAATGCGAGATTAATTATGGACATCAATGAATATTGTACTGAAAATAATAATGATGGAATTCTATTATTTCTAGACTTTGAAAAAGCTTTTGACTCTGTTGAGTGGAATTTTCTCCTAAATGTCTTAAAAAATTTAACTTTGGGGATAATTTTATAAACTGGGTTAAGATTTTGTATACTAATTCAGTCTTTAAAGTGAAATATAATGGATGGATATCCAAATCATGTAAAATGTCAAAAGGAATAAGACGGGATGTCCAATTTCAGCAATGCTTTACATTTTTATAGCAGAAATTTTAGCATTAAAATTAAAGAACAATAATACAATAAATTGTTTTCAATTTAAAGATATGCATACAGGGATTAAATATTTGCAATACGCAGACAAAAAGATAGAGGTAGGATCAGGTGCCTAGGATGAGTGAGCATCCTCTGCTGACCGGTCACACCCGCCGTGTGCTCTTTGTCGTAATCGGTAAATCCAAGTAAATAATTTTTAAGAATTCTAACAAAACATGTAGATGTAAGCTGTCTATAGGATCACGACTTCTTTGTTACAGTTCATTCACATACACTATAGACAGCACTACTGGAGGACTGGTCTCCTCTCAGTAGATATTTAATCTATAAATTTATTATCATATATATATGTATATGTTTACATACAGTAATATTATTACAACATATCAGCAAAATCAGTGATATAATTTGCTCTAGATTTGTACTTCAAACGTAAAACAGATGCGTAGATTAACAGAGATGATTTGATATGCGCCTTAAGACCTTCTTCGTTTTCATCTATTTTCTTAAATCTACAATATATTTTATACTTATATATCTTTAGTGCTGTTTAAGATATTACAAAATTTAATGTAGCAGATTTTCTTTTGTTTTCTAAATAAAAACCTATAATAATATGTTTCTATTTAACATCAAAAGAAAGAAATTCACTTAATAACCTGCATATCAGTAGCACATTTTTACATTCATAAATCAAATGAGGACTTGTTTCCATATCGTTACACATCCTGCATTCTGGTTTCACATCTACCTTCGATTTTCATAAATGAGCATTATTACCCAGTATATTGTTAAGTAGTCGGTAATTGAAGCCAGATAACTGTTTATCTTCAACATCTATAATTTTACTAACATATATGTTTTCCCATTGCTTAGTATCGTGAATTTTAAACTCTTTTGACAGTCGTGTCTGGTAGCAAGGTTTTGTAAACTTCATCTATATAAAATTTTTGTAAAAAAAATTACATTTTTTTTCCATACAAGTTATCATAGCCAGTCTGAAAAAAAAATCTAAACCAATTTTCTTATCCACAAATTTTGTACATATGTATTTGCAAAATCATATTTTCTCACCACAGATTTTAACACAGAAATAATAGTTTTATGTTCACATAACCAATTAGATTTATTTTTTATAACATTAGTAAAACTTTCTACAGTTCGAATTTTTCCATTATCATCCAGTATATCTTTAACAAACAGGATGCCACTCTTAACCAAATTTTCAAAAAATAATATATTTCCTTTGTATCGCATATTACAATTGTTCCACATGGGCTGTCGTAGTATATCGACATTTGACAATACATGTACATCTATTCGGGAAATTTTACATTCATTTAGAGCACAAAGTATTTCTTTATAAAACAGTGGATACCCAGGCCACCATTTCTAACATTACCGATAAGAGTATTGCGTTTTATTCTTTCGGATTTATTCCATATAAAATTAAATATGAGACGTTGAACTTTCTTAATAAATTCCTTATCTGGAAAGCATAAAATAGATGCTACGTATATAAGTTTTGATATAGCTAGTGTGTTAATTATGCAAGACTTCCCAAATAATGTTTATTTTCTGAGTATCCATGATTCAAACAGTTTTCCCATATCATTATATATTTTCATCCAGTTTTTGTTTTAACATTCCTCTTTATCGTGCCTTATATATAAACCAAGACACTTTACAGCATTTTCAGCTACATGTACTTTATTTCCATTGATTTCTGTATATGTGCTTTTTAGTCTACCAAGCAATAAACATTCGGTTTTATTTACATTTATTTTGGATCCTGATCACAGAACTCCTAAATAATTTTCATTGTGTTTATAAAAGAAATATCATCTCTTAAAGTTATCATAAATAACGTCTGCGTGCTGAATACTTTTTATTTCATTTGAGTTTATGTTTATACCTTTTATGTTTGGATCACTTTAAATTTTCATAGCTAAAATTACAGCTACAAAAAGATATGAGTGCCGATATGGGACAAACCTGTCTAATGCCACGTGACATATTACATGCTTTAGATAGCCAACCATTATTTTTCATTTTAAATGTTGGATTCCTATATAAAATTTCCACCCAATCATAAAATTTTTACCAACATTGTCTTTTTCTAATACTTTAAATAAAAAATTCCATTCGACAGAATCAAAAGCTTTTTCAAAATCTAAGAACGTTAGTATACCATCTTCATTTTCTGTATTACAATAGTCAAAAATATCTAGAATAAGCCTAGCGTTTCCCCTAAATATCTTCCTCTCACATCAGCCGTTTGGTTTTCATTAATTATATTTGATAAAACATTTTGCAATCTTTTGGCAAATACAAATGCAATAATTTTATAGTCAGTGTTGATGATACTAATTGGCCTGTATTTTTTAAATAGATTTCTTTAAGATATACTATAGATAATTTTTGGGTACTCGCTAATTCTTCCTGATCATATATTTCCTGTAAAGCTGCATAGAATAATGGCTCAATATCCGACCAGAAAGGACAGGGGCGTACAAGGCGTTGTATATCCCCCACTTGGAGCAATAAAGATGAACGATTTTTAATTTCAGTTATAATATTAACATTTTGGCTTGTATGTATTGTTTATAGTATCGATTCCACGGTGTGAGTCAAAAATGTGCTTTCATTCTGTAAACACGACAAGTATGGGTTTCCAAATTAAGCTACCCGGCGTTTTATGTCAAAATCTTGATCATTTACTGTTCTAAATTGCAAATTTAGGTATGAATGGGTCTTGACTCCATCCTAAAGTACTTTTATTTAAAGGAAAAGTTTTTATTCATTTTTATTAACGATTTATTAAAATGGAGTCTAGACCCATAATAGGTCAAAATTCGTGGTTTTTACCAACAACATTTCACTTTATTAAATTATAATTATTGTCAAACAATTAAAGTTATTCAACGTTCTTGTAATATATCAATGTAGCTCAGTGAGGTTGGCGGAGGCTTGTAGACTATTCTTATCGGATGAGAGGGTGTTCGAATCACAGGCGCCGTTTTATTTTTAATTTCTGTCGTTTTAAGTTAATCATTTTAAAAAAATTTATTATTAGATTATTTTGAAAAAAATATTTAATACCCTTAAGATAACGATCAAAATTACGTATTGTTCATGTCTGTACACACAATGTCGCATAAAAATAGCGCTAGCACAGTTCTAAATGAGATCATGATGCAATGTTTAGAAAATAAACTAATAAAACAAACGAGATAAGTACCAAGTATAAATGAATATTATTTTGTTATTTTTTCAGAGAATGCTGTTCAATATTATAAATATACTGATGTACACTTTTAAATATAACTTTTTTTTTATATGTACGTTTGCCATTTCAACATTCTGTGTCCGGGGGATTTGACATGCATTGTACGCTCTTGTCCTTTGATAAAATTCGCTAGATATACCATCAAAGCCAGGAGATTTATCTTTTTTTCATTTGAAATACAGCGTGTTTACATTCTTCGTATGACGGAAATTTATTCTACATGTTTCTGTTATCAGCGTTTAATTCCAGAACATCTATATTTGATAGATATTCATTAATGTTTTCATTAGGAATGTATAGAAATTAACCATTTCCCCTATTGTAGAGTTTGTTTTATTTAGCGTTCCACCGGTGTATAACTTTAGTTCTCTAATAACATTCAAGGTTTGATGATGTTTTTCTAAATTTAGAAAATATTTGGAATTTTTTTTCACTATTTTCAATCCATTTCGCTTTCGATCTTATCTGTGTTCCTTTTATTTTTGGATCAATCTAATTTAGCTTCGAGTGATTTTAGTTCAGCGTAGTTGAATTGTTCAGTCGGACCCGTTTCTAGATCGTCAATTTTCCTTTCAATCAATTTTATATTATCACGTACAGTCTTACATTTGGGTTTTTTTTCAAAATATATGGAGAAATCTTTAACCTTTCGTTTTAAGAGCTCCCATCTGTCAATTGCGCCTAACAAGTTGTCTAAGGTTCTAACAATATTGCTAATGTTTCTTTTGTATTTTTTATTTTCGCAGTATGATACATTTAATTTCCAATACCCTGGACCTCTGTTATTGTTTATAATCTTTAGCGCAAAATTTCAAAAATCTATGGTCACTCGTTATTTTACCTGAATGCGTACCTGGAATTTTTCTTAATATAATGTTTTCTATTCTTGTAACAAAATTATTACTAATATATACATACACAGCCAATTGTGCCTCACGTGAAATTCACGTGAAAAGAGCTTCACATGAATTTCACGTTAAGCTTCAAGTGAAATCCACATGAAATTCACGTGGAATTCGTGTAAAGTGAAATCACGTGAATTTTTTCATGTTATTTCACGTGAAACATCTTCACGTAAAATTCATGTGAAAATTCACATGATTTTCACACAATTTTAACGCGTGAAATCTTTTTCACGTCAAATTTATGTGAATTAATTCATGTGATTTTCACGTGAAATTTCAAATAATTGTTAAACGACTCTGATTATTTTTTTTTCAAGATGTGTATTTTACTTCAGTACTGGCTGAGAGTTGTTGAACTCAATTTATAATACTTTCGATTACACCAAAGTGATATATAACCAGATAGGGGAAATTGGGGTAAATGGGACACTTTTCGATGAAATTTCAAACTACTAAAAAATGATGTATGAATTCTCATATTTCATAAATGCATTAAACTGTTCTGCATTTGTGTTAGATAACGATGGTAAAGTTTTGTTTTGTTTTAAAAGGATAAAC
The DNA here is from genome assembly GCA_016163765.1 of Magallana hongkongensis. NCBI lineage: Eukaryota > Metazoa > Mollusca > Bivalvia > Ostreida > Ostreidae > Magallana > Magallana hongkongensis. The sequence continues at coordinate 49,075,160 of WFKH01011925.1, forward strand.
ACAAACAAAAAAGTTTATATTTTGTTCTTATTGTCCCAGTTACCCCTATATGTTGGGGTAACTGGGACAACCGTTCAACTACAGAATGTCATTGATATGTTTGTTTTTTTAAGACTTGTGAACACTTTTAATGCAGTCAAAGACAAATTTTTAAGAGTTAAACATAATATATTCAATTTAATCACGCCAACACATGAAGGTGATTTTTATGACTAATGTCTGAGTGTGCTTATTGGTTTTATGGTTTAGAAAATCGTATGCACGTAAATTAAATGCCTTTACTGATAAAATTAAACATCATAATTATATATGTTATCTTTTCATTCTATGCAATTTGTAGAAAATACCAAATTTATTTTTTAAAATGGTGTATTATCCACGTTTTTACGGTTTTCGGCTTTCATTTTCATGAGCATTTCATATGAAACACCGGTCATTTTCGACACAAGATGGATGAAGTCATCGATGGCTATAGAACATGAAGATTGATCATATCGCAACCAAAGAAGTAATCATGCAATGTGTAAAAATATTTCGAACCAATGTAATTATTCATAAAATGGCACATTTAATATTATAATTCTTTAAGTATTTAGAGAAATTGATTAGAAAATTTTTGATTGAGAGTTTATCTCCTTGGAGTACATTCTGTAGATGGTATACTAGGTCTAAAAAAGTAACTTAGCTAAACTCTGCTGACAACTTTCATATTGCAACGATAAATTTCAAATACAATAAAGATGCTCAATTTTATTCACAACAATTGAGTTGTTAGATAAAATAACTTTTAACAAATTTTCCTGTTGAACAAACATTAAGTTCTGACATTAAACAGTTTTGTGAGGATCACATTTGAATGCATCGACCCTTTTTCCAAAACAACCAGTGCAAGACTCATGACACCATCTATTACAACTCTGGTCAGAGCATTTTACCCAGTCCTCGTCGTCAGACTCATCATCATAGTAATATCCATGACAATAGTTACAAAAATCTGTTTCCTTTTCTTCCTCTGCTTCTACTTTTTCCTTCCTTTTTTTCTTTTTCAGCTTCTCTGATTTCCCGTCCTTTTTGTTCAGTTTCTTTATGACTCGCAATTTCTTCCGATTTTCCTTCTCAATTCTCTTTTGCTCTTTTTCGCTTTCTTTGTCCTCGATTTCCTTAATTACTTCATCTGCTGTGAGACAACGTGCTGATGTGATTCTTCGAGATTTTTTGTTAGTAGGTAACTTTTTCTCCTTTTCAAATGAGGGGACCTTTAGTAGACTAGAAAGAACATCGCCTGATGCGCACGGAACTGTGCAATCAGCAGAAGTAGACGTCAGATCTGATTCAGCTTCAATATCAACGTCGGTATATTCTTGGTCAGATGTCCTATATTCTTTAGGTTTACAGTCGCCTTCTTGAGTTGGTAAATGAGAAACTACGGATGGTCCATCCTCAGGTATTATTGAGGGATTGAACGGGAAAATTCCTGTTGCACGAAAGGCGCTAGCAGCATTAAGCATCGTGCAAACTTTATGGTAGGCTGTCGTGAACAATCCACAAAAGTCGTATCTTGTTACTATCCGCCCTGGATTTTCTTTCAAGAACTGCATGCAGGCTTTGTTATACTCTGCTTTCAGTGGTTTAAACACGCACTTGTCCAGAGGCTGAAGTTCACTGGTTGTATGGGGTGGTAGACAGAGAATCTCAATCTCGTTTTCCTTGGCCAGCTGAAGTATTTCCAAGCTGATATGAGATGAGTGCCCATCCATTATCAGTAGAACTGGTCGATGTGAAGGAAGATATTTCATAAAGTGGTATTTAAACCAGTGCTCAAAAAGCTCTCTGTCTATGAATGAAGACTTACTGGTAGCAAATAGTGCGCCTGGAGGGGCATATGCAACCAAACCCCTGTTTAAGCGCTGTCCCTTGAAAATAATCATGGGAGGGATGTATGACCCAGATGCACTGGCACAGATAACTGCCGTGACATTTTCTCCTCGATCTCCACTGGTCTTGCTGTGGATAGCTCGTGTGCCCCTCAGTCCTATGATCTTCGCTGGCGTGTGGACAGTGTTTATTCCAGTCTCATCAACATTGTAAATCTGAGACCCTTTGTCAAAAAGCTTCAACTTGTTCATTGTATTCTCTAGCAGTTGAAAGTAGGACGTCACGACGTGCTTATTTAACATCATACCCCGTGCTGCTGAGAGTCCCTCGGGTTTTCTAATTGCAAGTTGTGGATGTCGACGCATGAAGCCCTCATACCAATCATATCCTGCTTTTGCTTTGGTTTTACTGAAAGGATGCTTAATTTTCAACGTTTCTGCAATGGCGTATGCAGTTCTACAAATATCATCAATTGTCATACCAAAACCACAATTAGCCATTTCTAAAATGTGACCCAAAAGCTGATTTTCTTGTTCTGCAGAAAACACAGTTGGTTTGGAGGCGGGGTCGTCAATTTGCCTCTTTCCATTCACTCTTCTCTCTAGCGTAGACTTTGGGACGTAAAATTGTTTAGCCGCCCTGCGTATGCTTAATTTTTTTATCTTGACAGCTTCAACTGCTTTCTTCATCGAATCTATCGACCATTTCCCTTGTTTTGGATTTTCATTCTTTTTTCTTCTGGCCATACCTAAAATGTTCAGTAACACGCTTAATAAAAATGGGTTTATAAGATTTTTAAATATAAATATTTAGATTTATATATTTATCATATATAATCCTCTACATCCTTTCAATGCAATAAAATCGAATTTCTTTTATAGTTTACAATCATCAAATGCAATGAAAGCTTTACAAAGTGAAAAAAGTATGATGTCCCACAAACCCCAATTGCTTGAAGAAATGCAATAGCCCTCTTTTCATGCTACTCAATATAAATTCTCCTACGTTTTGTTTAATAAAGTAAGTATTGGCTTATGATACGGAAAAATTACTGCTTAAAAACATACACTCTTTTCATTTTTGATTGATTTATTGAGTTTTTCATTAAAATAATAAAGACTGTGACAAGGGTAAACAAATCAAAATATGTGAAATCGTGACGTCATAATGAATTAAAAACTTTGTATGCAATACATCAATCTAATGAAATGCTTTAAATTAATAATTCCTTGAGGATAGGCAAATTTTGGGAGATATGAATGTGTGAAAAATCCTAAAGAGCAATTTTATTTCACATTTTTTAAAAGTTTAAGAATTAAGCCTACATTTTATTATTACTAAGTTAATAAAGAGCTCAACAGAATGTCGTCATTTATAACATTAAACGTTTTTGCCAAGTAGAAATGTAGTGTTTATTCAAATGTCATAAAATTAATATCGTGAATTGATAAACATCTAAAAACAGACGAAAAACATTATATGAAGGTCGACCTTCCTATACAAGGTCTTTTTGTGAATTGTTTTGTAGTTTTCAAAAAAATAACAAAATTTAAAGTTGATAAAGTCTTTAAACTCTTCTAAGCAATAAGGATTGTGTACAAGCTTACCTCTGTACTCATCAGAAGAGGATGCTGTCTTGTTTTGTGAAATTTCACGCTTGATTAATTCGCTTGAAAAGGACGCGCGGGGAGGTAACTTTGATCGCTGAAGGGTTTCCATCGACGGGCGATAACTTGCATTTTATTTATATAGAGAAAATGTTTATGTGTCCCACTTGCCCCAGTGTCCCATTTACCCCAATTTCCCCTAACAGTAATGCACAACAACAAAAACCCTTTATCAATTTAACGTTATCTTAACATATATAAATAAAATTAAAAATGTATAAGAATATCAATAAAAGACCATCAACACACATGCTAACAATTTCAAATCGTAAAATATTAAAATTTCAATGCTATTAAATAAATTCCGGATTGACGTCTGAATCGGCTTTGATAATTTGACTGAATGTCGTGCTCGTGCCGACGTCACATTTTACGTCACAGGTGGAAGCAGAAGATAGACTGCACTGTGTATGTTATGCTGTGGACTGATGTTAGTTGGGTGCCAATTTTGTAAAGGTAAGCTGTATATTTTTAAAAGAAATAGAGTAGTGACCGCGTAGATCTTGTTGCAGCGCTTTGTTCATTGGACAAAAGTATTCGTCGCTGGCGTCAAAATGCCTTTGATGTTGTAAATTAGTCGCGGCTATTTTTGTATCGCGCTATTTATAGAAAGCACGTCGGGTTCGGAATTTTTCCCATAAATACGTCATAGTTTTTAGATTACGTCAGAGTTTACAATATTTATCGGCTGTCAAAATATTCTATAAACAAAGCTCGGGAAAATGCCCCCTCGTAAGTTAGAGGAAATTCCGGTGGCAGTAAGAATGAAAGTTATAGAAGCTTACAAGACAGAGAAGAATAAGGCAGAAATTAGGAGGTTGTTGGGAATACCTAGGACTACTATTGTTAGCATTATTAAAAAAATTGAAGTTCATGGAAGTGTGGAAAACAGGCATCGATCTGGGCGGAAGCCGAAGTTCTCCGTGCGCGATGAAGTCCAACTTTCAAGAATCATGAAAAGTAACAGGAGAGGGTCACTGGATGATATAACAAGTGAAATAAATAATGCAAAGGATTCTACTTTTTGTTCAAAGACTGTCAGGAGAAAATTATTTAAAATGGGATACAATAGACAGGTGCAGAAAAAGAAGATGATCTTCAGAGTATGTAACAGGAAAAAACGCGTCTCGTGGTGCAGAGAAAGAAAAAACTGGACTGTTGATGATCACTGGAAGAACTGGATATTCAGTGATGAATGTCAGGTAGTAATAGGTGATAACAACCGTGTATATATCTGGCGAAAGACCGACGAAGTAGACAACCCCCATCTCGTGTGCGCGCCATCGAAGAGCAAACTGTCTGTTATGATCTGTGGTTGTATTTGTTACGATGGTGTTGGAACATTGACCAGTGTAAACGGTAATATCAACTCCGAAAAATATATTGATATATTAGAAAACAATTTGTGGCCCGTTATTGTTCGACATTTTCCTCATGGAAATTATGTGTTTCAAGATGACAATGCCCCCGCCCGTTCATAGATCCCGATTACTCAGTGCATATATGGAAGAAAATAATATAAACACTACATCATGGCCAGCTCAGTCTCCCGATATCAATATCATTGAGAATATTTGGTTGAAACTTAAAAGACACCTGCAGTCTACAAGAAACACCATCGAGTCTAAAGATCAGCTGATCGCGGAAGTGACACGATTCTGGCAAAACCTATCGGTAGATTATGTTCGTCAGCTTTATGCCACAATTCCAACCCGTCTTCTAGAAGTTATTAAAATGAAGGGCAATCTCACAAAATATTAAGGTAAGACAACGAATATTAAAATCAGGAGAGTAGTTTTTATTGAGTAGTTAATGTAAACAAATCGCCGCCATTTTGACGTCACCGACGAATACTTTTGTCCAATGACTGTATCTCTATACGTGAGAATTCTATTTCACTTTGAACATTGACTGTCTCGAAGACGCGATCGACACTTGATATGCCTACAGTTATTTTATACATATAACTATAGCGTGATGCTGATGAGGATATTTCAATGAACTACGCAAATAAAATAATTTAATAACAGTCAACTAAAGGTCACTGTGAAATAATGTTGATAATCAAATTAATTGAGATCGGTAGGTCTGTCAATCCGAATTTTCTCGGAAAGATCTATACATATTACTAAACTTAAAACTGTGCGGGTTTGATAAATAAAAAGAAAAAAACACCCATAAAATTTAATTAAGGAATAAGGAATCATTCTTTGAGTATTATGAGGTGATAATTTCGGTCGGGGCGTGATCAAATCCAATAAAGCCCGATGGGCTTGATGATAGATTTGATCTATCATATTTGCGCTAGTTTTGGATTGATTAACCTTATTTCCAAACATATTCTATAATACTTAATTCCAAAAAATTTCTCGGACATTTTGTTACAGATATGAACACTTTACTTGCCTCTGATATTCTTTTAAACACCATCACCAGCCCCGTAAAGTGAAGTGGTGCACTTTGTTTACATGTAAAAATGGCGACTCTCGATCTCGACGTGAATTTAACGTACTTCAATTTCCGAGGTCAGTTAGCGTGTTTAAGAGAAAGTTTGAGGCAAGTAAAGTACCGATATCAGTAGTAAATTGACTGAAGAATTTAATGGTACTAATTTTTTGTACAGAATTTGTGTGAAAATAAGGTTAATCAGTCCAAAACTAGCGCAAATTTTTGTGCGCCGTAAATTGCAGATTTTTACTATGGGAGGCACTGTAGCATCCAGGTCGTCCATCCGAATTTTTTCAGACCGGGAGCTACAGACCTGCAGATATTTTTAATCTTACTTGTCATTTTAAAATTTTATAAATAATGTTTAAAAACTCTAACCCACTCTATCTTATCACTGATTATATTTATAAACATTTCAGAAATTATCCCATTATGTCTTTACAGAATAAAACACTGACAAAGGAGAATATGGAGGTGGTAGACAGAAGACAACTAAGATGAGGTATAAGTTGAAAAGTTAATATTGTAAATCCCTACAGGAAAAAATGAAATGCTAATGATTGAATTTGTTCTCTCTATCTCTCTCTCTCTCTCTCTCTCTCTCTCTCTCTCTCTCTCTCTCTCTCTTGTTTTGCACTCTTTTCATTATTCTTTTTACCTATCGACCTTACGTTTTGAATTCCAATAAATAAAAACAGTACGCCTGAGTATACTAAGAATTATAAGCAAAAAAGTTATCACACCATAGGTTTTATTTCATATTTAACATGAAAGAGCTTTAGAAGCATTATGTAAAAAATAACTAAATTAATGTTTTTTCTCTTTCAGATTAAAACACCAAAGAGTATCTTACATCTATTTGTAATACAGAGAAAAATAAAGCTTAAAGAGTTTTATATTAAAGTTTTACTGTTTATTAAGAGGTGGCTGCCAGGTTTTGTGATATGAATGATCCATATATTCGGATCCAATGGAGGCATTGATTTCGAAATCAATTGACCAATTGAATATATTAATACAAATGATAAATTAGTGTTTAAGAAAGCTTGATTAACAACTCAGATTTTGAATATTTAAATTCCCTATTTTGTAGAGGCACAATTATATATACAAGTGCACATGCTTTGAAAATTAATGACAAAACAACAAATAAGGAGTATTTACCATCATTTGAGTGTGAAAACCTAATGAAAAGGCTAAATAAAGCTATTAGACTTCACGTGAAATTCATGTTAATTTCACGTGAAATTCGTGTTAAAAATTTCACGTAAAATTCGTGAAATTAACGTGAATTTCACATGAGGCACAATTGCCTGTGTAGTCGATTCTGCTTGTAGGAACATAACTGACATTACACATGATGGATACATATTTTTCCAAACATCAAAAATAGTTAATTGTTTAATCAAGTTATTTAAAAACCGTGAACTTTTGTCTTGTTCATTATCTAAACGACAATTAAAATCCCCACACAAAAGTACATTAATTTTTTTCACTTTCCTTATGTTTATTTTTAAAACTTAAAAGCTTTTTAAAGAAATCAATTCTGTTTTGATTATCGTTTGGCGCATAAATATTAACCACGGTGAATTTATATTCATGTATCTCCAAATTCAGCAGTAATTTTCTACCACCAATAGACCTTTTTACATTATTAACTTGCACATCGAGATTTTCTTTGAAAAGAATAGACACTCCTCTACTACCCGGTATAAATAGAATTGCTAAAAGCGTGGTATGATTTACCCTTCATACCAAAATCATACTTTTTTAAAAAACAATTTCAGTAAAATGTGTTTCTTGCAAAAAAAATACATGTTTTTAACTCATTTAGCCTTGTTTAACATTTTTTCCTTTTTTCATCAATATTCAAACCTCTTACATTTACTGATAATAATTGAAGATTTTCCATTTTAAAGATAAACAATATTATTGGAGTAATATACCGTTCATTTGTCGTTCGTTGTCTTATCACAATCATGTCCATGTTTGGTCGGGTTTATCCTTTTAGGCTACGAGCGTCAGACTCGGATTCGTAATTGGAAGAGTCCCATCCGGAGAAGGAATCGGAGTCTGACAGCGCACGCATGTCCTTCAGCATTTTCACTATGTCGCGTTGTTTAAAGCTCTCCTTCGGTTGTTGAGTTTGTTTCGGTCGGCTCCACTGCTCACTTTTTTTCTCTTTCGGGATTTTTCGGCAACTTTAGTAATGATTTTCCTAGCAAATTTTTCCCCGACCACGCAGCTTGTTTGGTGTTTTCAGTACCAACCCTGTCAAGCCCGGAACCCCATGTACCGTTGTATGTAGATTCAACGAAAATAGAATGTTTGTTAGTAGAGCGCAATTTCTCACGAAATCTTTCAAATTGCATACATTTGTTTTCAACAACTTCCGTCATTACTTTTTCGCACGTGATGTTCCACTGCTCATTTGTTTTGACTTTGTCGCCGATCCGCTAAGCTGACAGCGCATCTGTAGCGCTCTGTATTTGAGCAGCCGCATTTTGGTCACCACATCTCATTGCTTTGGCGAATTGGAACGCATGTTCCGCTGACTTACGTGTAACACCATGAAGGGTCATTTCACATTGAAAAAAATTGGAAAGAACGTTATCTTCCCCATTAAAGGCAATGATGGTTTGTTGAACCTCGTAATAATCGCACCTGCGATCTCCCGAGGTACATGACCATTTTTTTTTTACAAACTTTACATTTTGATTCACTTTTACAGTTTTTTTTTTGTATGGTGGGTAGCCAAGCAATTTGTGCAAAGCAAAAGTTTTTCAACCTTAGGTTGCCCGTAATGAAAGATTAAGCACCTGAATCCTCCACAATAGTTGACCCTAGGCAAAGATTTGCCAATAGGTAGTGGTTCTATGTAAAGAAAACGGTTCCCATTCAGAACGCTTGTCATCTTGTTGCTGACTGGATGCCGTATTTTTTCATAAAGTATTTTGCTCTTAGCAACACACCCAAGCTTGTCTAGCAGCTCAGATACAGCGGAATCATCAACCGAAAGCGGCAATCCACATATGCGGATCTTGAGCGTCGTTTAGTTTGGGTTGTGGTTCCCAGACGAGTATGGATTTGTATCAAAGAATAAAATTGAAACATTATTTAATTCCAGTCCATTGGAAAGTAGTTTTTCTCTACTGCTTCTATTCCTTGAGATAGAAACGCCAAAGGTTACGATCTTGCTGCAAACAATGTAGCGAGTTTCCTATGATTTTTGTCACGCTCTCCATCAGGTCAAAATCTGTAACTCTACCGTTATCTATACACTGAATGTCTGATTCCTTCAAGTATAACGGTTTGATTGTCTGGTCGTCCGTGTAATCGGTTTGTTCAGCCATGACGGAGATTCTAATCGACGCTTGCTGTTAGTGATAATTACTCACCGGGTATTTACACGAGTTCAAAATATAATACACAAGGTAATTCCAAAGATAATAAATCCAAACACCAAAATGAAGAAACACACATATATAGACAGTCATGAACATATCCTCTCCATGTACAAAGAAAAGAAATGTTTACGAAAACCGAAAAAAATAGGTAAAATTGTCAAAAGACTAGCTACGGAGCTAAGTAAGACACGTCTTGCCAGCTCAGTGTCACGTGACCTATCTATCTTGATTTTGAGCTGTGCATCAAACAAATATCAATGCAGTATAAGGGATCCTTTAGACATCATTTCAACAGATTCTCGTATTTAAAATAAGAATGCATGTAAGGGTCATTAATTCCAATTATTAAAAGTTGGCTTCAACCAGTACTTGAGCGGAATGAAATGTTTAGGACTATTTTTGCTTCAGACAATGGCTCTAGTAAAACATATAGGTAAAGATTGTGATATGTATACATAGCTAGAATTTATGTGTTCACAATTTTTGGTCACCATGACAATCAGGCACCAACAATTTTATATATATGAGCAGTAGTATCTGAAAATAATTCATGTAAAACAAATTGATTGGCTTACCACACTTTTCTGTTTTTGAAATTCAAATTCAATCCATATTAAAACAAAAGTAATGTAACCATGATTGTTTCCTGGTTCTTAAAATGTGAATAAAAAGTAACTACTCAGCCTTTAGATGCTCTTTTGAAAAAAATTTGGTAAAACAAATTCCAAAGGAAAAGACTGTATTGAAAAGATGGTTATAAATGTAACCTTTTACTTAGTAAATGTTGACAATTACAACAACTATGAATAATACGAATGATGTTGATTCTGAATAAAATCAAGAAAGTGATAAAGTCGCACTATTGACTGCATGGAAATAAAAAGTTACGCATTGTCATGTACACTCAAATTGTACATTTTTTTTACAAACATACCTAATAATAACATACCTAAAATATAACATACCTACTGATATATTTTGAAAATCATTGCAAGAACGTATATGTCCTTGGTCTTATTTTTTTTTTAGTCATTAATAATTAAATTTTGATTTCATTTAGTTTGAATACGAAAAAAAAAGTCATGATTGTAATTTATTTACACCAAATCTATTTCTTTTTCAGTTGCTTAAAAATGATGATCTGAAATATCAACTAAAAAAATTAAATCTTAAAAAAAAAACCTTAAATCTTACAGTATGTGATTTACCGATCAATGTAGATTTTAAATTATTCAAATATTATCCCGAGAACTAAGACCATTGCACCAGGAGAGGTTCAAAGTTCAAAAAAGTAAATGCTACGATTTATCTAATCAGAGTTAAATCCATTTATCAAAGGGATACAATATGTTTAGATTTCATCATATTAACATTTCATTTTATTATGAACTCATAAACCTAGGCACATATTTCACAACTAATATTCCCATAATGAACTGGTGCTTCCTGGTATTAGCCGTACCAACGGCCTCAAATTTTTAGGCAATTAGCCAAACCTGTGACGTCATTCTATACTTGCATCAGTCATCCTTCAAAAATTCAAGAGGTAAGACGTGTTTTTGTTTCAGGTTCTACCAACCATTTTTGTAATGTTATAGTTATGCTATCGTTTTGTGTAAATTGTTTTGTTACGATGAATTCTAATTACAAATATTTCATTTTCTCATACTTTTCAATCGCCGATGAAAATCTAAAGCGTAGATTTTTTTATGGATTTAATCTGTTTATAATACGGCACATGTAGCTATTGCTTTAAAATAAAACGCAGCACATGTAGCAATTGCTCGATTTGCACGTGTTTTCAAACACATCAGACGATTATTTTGTTTTATCTTACAAAATATATATGTGTTGATTTGTTCTTTTTATTTCTAATGAGTAAACTATGCCAAAGAGAAAAGTTCTAGATGCCCCACCTGCACCATGTGCAAAGCCGCGCGTTGGGAAGCGCGTCGCAACAGACAGCTATGATGGTCCCCAGCATTTTGTAAATCTGGCTGATTTATCCACCTTACCCAACCGCAATCCCCCATCTAGGGAAACCGTGTCAACCCATCAAAACCAACCAGCAGCGCTAACCAGGGAGCAGTTGGACGAGGTGACCTGGGCAGTGATTGCCGTCATGTCTAGTAGGGCAGAGACCCTCCATCCCCAGAATGAGATGACCCAGGTTGCATTTGCAGAGTATCCAGGTACTGACATTCAACCTACACTAGCCATTAGTAACAATCAAAAGTCTCATGTGCAAAGTTACCATAATGACCTTGGGCACAATGTTTCCAATAATCCGAAGCTAAAAATAACTAACAGCGAGTATGTCAAATTGGGGCTTTTATTCGATCGTACTAATAAATCGGTCCCAATGACAACACAAAATACTTCTCTATGCAAGGTGGCAACATTACCTTGTCATCCAAATACAAACCCAAGGTTATTACAGATATTCAGGTATGGACCGATGCAATTTTGGTTTATGCCTCTTTATATGTCCTAGCACACCTTGACTGCAGAACAGCTTTATTCAAGCATATGCACACGATCAGGCTAAGGGCTAGTCGTGCAAAAGCTCTCGGCTGGAGAGATTATGACATACAATTGCGTTTGAAAAAAGAATGTAATCCAAATATGTCATTTGCTGTTGTCGACCAGGAGTTGTGGCTTTTGTATATGTACAGCCCTCTGGCTGTTCAAGGGTCTGTGACACAAACCACCCCCCTTAGATGTTATGAATGAAAAAATGACAATAACAAACCATCAACCATCACAAAAATCCATAAAACGAAATACAAATTCAAAGCAGAGCAACACGGACCTCCAAAAAGATAGAGGTAGGATCAGGTGCCTAGGAGGAGTGAGCATCCTCTGCTGACCGGTCGCACCCGCCGTGTGCTACTTGTCACAAATGGGCATGTCATAAGCGAGGTAAATAACAAAATCGGGAAAATGTCATAATAGGGGAAAACGAAACGTTGATGATTTGGTTTGTTTGTGATGGTCAAAATACAAATTTAATTGTAAAGGTCAATGCAACAAAAGTGTATGTCAATACAAGCATGGGTGCATTTTTTGTTCTTTAAATCACCCCTATATCAAGTCTGATTTTGAGTTGTTAGGTTTTAAGATACAGGACATGATTTTTATTGACAAGTGTTTACCATTTGGCTGCTCTGTTAGTGTATGTATTTGCCTAGGCAATTAGTTTAACAAGGTCCGTTGCTTAATATTCAGTTCAAAGCTAAGCATATAGCAGGGGTATACAATGTTTCAGCAGATTCTCTTTCCCGAGAGCAATGGAATCGATTCAGGGCCAGTTTTCCAGAACCAAACAGCCAGCCATCTGCAATTCCCGCATCATTTCTGCACATGATTTACAGCTTAGATCCCAGGAGCTTCTGAGTTATGCTTTGTCAAACAATACCTGCAAACTTTATGATACTGCAGTAAATACATTTCATATGTTTTGTCGAATCTATCAAAGTCGGCCAGTCTGGCCTCCATCTCAGTCAGATTTTGTCAACTTTGTGTCATATCTATCACTGCAGTAATTTTTAGCCAACACATTTAAAACATATATTGCAGGTATTTCTTACTACTGTAAATTACATGGCTTCCCAGACAAAACGCAAGTTTTTTTACTTAAAAAAGTTTTACGTGGCCTGAGCCGCAGCAATCTCTACCACGACACTAGAAAACCAATTACCTTACAGATTTTAACAACCATGGTCCAGACCCTCCTAAGCATCTGCCATTCATATTATGAATCTACACCTTTTACAACTATATTTGTTACAGCATTCTTTGGGTTTTTCAGAATGGGAGAGTAAGTACAAAACACAAAGCATGATGTTGGGCATGCTATTAAAGTGCAAAATGTTTCATATTCACCACTCGACAACACAATAAAAATTGTCCTTCAGCATTCAAAGACTGATCAGGCGGGTAGGGGGGGGGGGCAGCTATTCAACTTAAATCTACACATAAGCTTGTTTGTCTTGTGTCTTGTATCGGGTTATATTTACAGTTGAGGCCGAAGTGTAGGGGGTCATTGTTTTGTCATACCGTATATCCGGTAATTTTCGCGATGATCTAATTTTCGCTTTTTTCACGACCTCTTTCAAATCGCAAAATATTAATGCGCAGAAATTATATTCTGTATCATTTTCTATAAGACACTGTTAAAATCGCAAAAAAAATGACTGACGCAAATTAAAAATGCTACATATTTTCCCCATTTTTGCAAATTTTGTGACACGCGAAAAAACCCGGATATACGGTATTCCAGGAAGTCCTGTGACTAGATTCCGGGTAGTATCAGTTTTCAATATGCTACTAGAGAAATTAGGTTTAGACGCTAGGGTGTGCAAGACACACATTCATTTCGTATTGGTGCAGAATCTAGTGCTTGGGCGTCAGGAGCGAGTCAGCAGTCTATTGCAATCGAGGGTAGATGGAAATCTTCTTGCTTGCTAAATTATATAAGACAGTAGCTCCTCTCCAAAACAATGTTAAGGTATTGAAGGTGACAATCTTATCTCGTGTTTTTATTTACATGTATGTCAACATTTTTTTGGATCATACAATAATCTGGATTGTTGGGTCATCCATCAATAAACATACTTTTTGTAGTGCAAGAAAGTTTTGCCACGGCACTGATTTCCAGCTAGATAGTCACAAGGCATCCATTTCCGGGAGGGCAAAGGGGGCATGAGGTGGGGTCAACTTTACTCTAAGATTAAAACATTGCTTGAAGTAGAATATCCACCTCAGATTTTGGTCATACATTGCGGGGGCAATAATATCCCTACGCAAAACGAGGCCAAATCAATTGAGCTGCGATTTAGTATTATCAAAACCTTGGAAAAAATTTCTAGACTGATGCCATCCACCACTTTAGTTTGGTCCCAGATTTTGCCCAGGGGTGTATGGAGGGGTGGGAGGAATCCAGTTGCTTTAGAAGAGGTTAGGTGGCGAATAAATAGGGCTTTTGCATCTGCACTAAAAAGGTTGGGTGGGAAATATATAAGATATCCAGAGCTGTGCATCGATAACCATGGTTTGTTTGCCGCAGACAAGGTAAATATTTCTAACCTGGTAGTCTAGTCAATCTATCAAAATTTTGACCAAACCTCAAGAAAATTGCTACAAAGCATTTTACCACTGAAAACAAAAGTATTTATATGTACAAGTTATATGTTAAAAATATACATTTCTAAAATTTGCGGAAAATAGATTTTTTGAGGTTAAAAACTGGGTTATCATTGAAAAATCGCTGAAATCTGGAAAAATTTAATAACTACATTAAATAACTAGGTATCAATTTTTACTGCTCTAAAATAAAAGGATTGAATATGTACAGATAATTTAAAAACTTGATAACAAATATTGAAGGATTTTTTGGGGTTAAAAATAGGATTTTCGAAGAAAAATCGCTGAAATCTGGAAAAAATTAATAACTAAATTAAACAACTGAGTATCAATTTATACTGATTTAAAATAAAAGGATTAAATATGTACAACTGATTTAAAAACTTTGACAACAAATATTGAAGGATTTTTGGGGGTTAAAAATAGGATTTTGAAAGAAAAATTGGGGAAATCTGAAAAATTTCATATCTTAATTGAATCAAATGGGTATCACTTTATGTTGGACTAAAAGAACGGATTGAATACGTGCAACCGATTATACAACTTTTATAAAATATATAAAAGGATTTTTGGGGTGAAAAATCGGGTTTTCATTTTAACATTTGCTGAAATATGACAAAATTTCATAACTGAATAAAATCAAATGGTTGTCAATTTCTTATGATCTTAAATGAAAGGGTTGAATATGTACAAATGATTTAAAACTTTGACAACAAATATTGAAGGAATTTTGGGGTAAAAAATATGTTTTTAATTGAAAAATCGCAGAAATTTGAAAACATGTAAAGGAGAATGGTCACGATTTGGGCTATTTTTTCCTATTTCAAAGGATACTAGAAATATGCATAACAAAGCTACATTATGTGTTCCAAATTGTCAACCAAAATTTGAATGTCAGTGTCATAGTTCAAGTGAGCCTCAGTGTAAACAGTAGTTTACAGTTAGGTTGCAAAAAATAAATTTTAAAATAGCAGAAATTGCATAATTATGTGCTTAGTAAACAAGCAAACAGGAAAAAAAATGATCTAAATAAAGTGTTTACCACTATGCAGTAAACAAAAACATGGCACGAGCTTTCTTTCCAACACAAAGAATTGCAAGCCTGTATCTCGTTTACAAGTGGACAGCTCACATTCAAATATCGGATGCACATTAGTATACCTTTATTAAGCATTATTAACAATAAACAATAAGAATAACATTTTAGTTTAAATCGTGAAATTCATTCTTTAAAAAATTGGTACTAATATATTTTAAACTCTTTGAAGTTTCATAATTAATTTAGATTTGTCCGAGATATATATAACAATTTCATAGGAAATATGAAAGAAACTTTTGGGTCAAATGTTTTTCTTAAATATTATTATCAATAAAAATGTTGTGAAAAATGTAACGATATCAAACCATTTCATTAAGTAAACACTTTTTTAATCTTCAAAATACAGAATTACTTGTACATAACTTTCAGCGTCGAAAAAATTAGAGTGATTTTTTTTAATCACGGAAATCTAGAAATATTCAATAACCAACCATATCTTATCATATTGGTATCAACTTATTTTGTCAGTTGATAACAGGGTTAGAATTGCACAGTTGATGCAAATAGTTCATAACATAACCAATTGGTAATCAATTTGGAATCATCGTCCTTTTCATTGTAAAGAACTATGAGTATCGCAAATTTTGTTTCTACTGTCATGATCAAATTCTAGTGTATGTGCTAAATAAGATCAGTTTATTTCTCCACATCCACCTATATACGCTATGTCATTCTTCTAACAGCTACATTTCTTATTGACGCAGTCAGTTTTATGGACAAAATATCGGGTGCAGGTTGTTTAGACATTTCAGTAGGTAGGAGTTTGCCAGTTTTCAAAGTTCACCCCATTCTGTAAGATCGATGCAACTGTTGTGCTTTACAGTATTGAAACTGTAAGTAAGTGCGCATGCATTGAATGTACAAGTGGCAGCATCAGAAGTTGGTGGAAGTGACTGCACTTCGACCACAGCATGTCCCTAACTGTTTGGTCGTAAACTTTCTCCATCTGAGCATGTCTATCACACCCTCTTCAGTTGCCCCACCATACAAACTGACTAACGCTTTCTCTCTCGCCTTTGATTAAAATATTTATTTTTGCTAGCAGTTTCTTGCAGAAATACAAATCTTTGCAATTTTCAATAAATATCATTCATTATCTTTTTAAGGCAGCGAGTTTTCGGGCCAATGCCATACAAACCACTAGTTGTGTTTCACCACGTTAAAGGATAAATAAAAAGACGTTTTATGGAACTGACCGTGTTTTACATATATCTGAAACTCTATGTTTCTATTTTTTAGAGGTGAAAAAAATACTTTGTCAGCCTCTTTTTGCATAATGACACAGCAGAACCAGCAAATCAGTGTCTTCTCCACTACCACCACTGTGTTATCGTCTGCTGCTTTATCAAAAGTATTTTTCAATCAGCATTTTTTAATCAGCATCACCACCCTAACTCTGGATAACATCAATATTGCGTTCGTGTAGTTTTGTACAAGAAATTCAATTAACCGTTGGCCTTTTTTATACCAAATGGCATGTTCTAGGTAACTTCTGATTCGTAATAGAAACTATGCAATAGTAACAACATGCATATTCTTGCCGTTTAATTCATTTAATTCATGGCGGACATACCATATGTCTCATCTCCAGAGAATTCAGCAGATAAAACTTTGACCTTTTGATTCTGTACTTTGATTTTTTTTTTACAAATTTATATTGTAAAATTAAGAATACTATCTAATTATTGTTTTATCCTCTAAAAAATCCTAATGTATTTACTAAAATGTTTGAAATCAGAATCAGATTTTCAAAAATTGCCTTCAATGTTGCTTTATCTGTTATGCGTATAAAATGCTAACAAAAGTTTTTTTCCAAGCAAATACAGGCGACTGCCACCTCAGTAAGACAATTTGATTTTGGATATCTGCTTTATAAATTTTGACTTAAGATTTTTGCTGATACATTTCTGCTGGCAAATATCTGGAGTCGGGCAATGAACGATTGTTTTGATTTAACCATTTTCCATACTTGGCCCATTAATTAAACTTTCACCTAGCATCAAATAAACATTAAGAGAACCCTCAGAAAACCAATATAGATGTACTTGTGTGACATAAACTATTATTACAGTTTTATAAAATATCTTTCTTTACTAACATGACTATATTTTCACAACTTTTGTCATCATGACGTCATATTTTCTGTGTATGGAGGACGAATCGTAGCATAAATGAAAATTCAATTTTGACGGTTTGTGGTAACAAACTTCCCCCCCTTTTTGACGTCTTCCGCAAATTATATTTTTGTATATTTTTAATATGTTGTTAAGACTGTATTGTAGTATAACTTACAGCAATAAAACCTTTTGTAGCAATTTTCTTGAGGTCATTTTGTATATTGACTAGACTATGGGCAATGATTTATTTTTGTACCGCTTTAGCAATGACTGCAAACATTCTTGTCCGACCGCACTGTGTTTGCGTCGCCAAGAGTAGGGGAAGAGGGGCCATGTTGACTTCAGAAAAATCTTTTGTGTGTTTTTTCTTACTTGGTCAATCTACAGACCATATGACTATTGATGATCAGCATTGTTTTACTTTTATCATTTTAATCAAGGGCACTAATTCACCCCTACAAAAAGTAGTTGTCTTTATACGCTTTTGCCCTTGGGCATTATTCTTCCCTTCCCACATGCTTTGATCTCATTTTTAAATTTGTAATAGCTTAATGGTATATAATCTCAACCAATAGCCCTTGTTCATTGGTGTAGCTCTAGATCTACTGGTGGCGCAGACTATGCTGTGCATAGTCTCGTGGCGGCATTCTGGATTAACAGTAGTGCTTATGTTAACAATATCAATTGACAGCTTTTTGCATTTGTATATATATTATGAACTAGGTGAGCAAGCAGTTGAGCATCTGTTCCCAGGGCTCAAGCTTTTGCTTTGCTTGTTTGATAGGGATGTCCTATAAGGCAAGAATCGATGCCTGGCTCCCACATTTATAAGAAGCCATGGCCAATCATCGCCAAATAAAACTTAAAATAAAATACTGTGTAGTTATTATTTCATTGGGCGATTCCCCAAATTTATTTGGTTTTCTGTATTTCATCTTTGATAAAGACAAAGGATATGGTATAGGTAACCATTGTAAATCATCTTAGGCAAAGGACGTGGTCTGAAGGTTACAAGAAATAGCCTATATTTGCAAACTTCAATAGTTTGCTAATTTTGTCAGCTACAATCATCAAATATTGTCAAAAAGTGTTTACTTTGACATACTTGTGTTTAGTTTTTCCAGCACTTACACTTTTTTGCATACCAGTTTTAAATACCGAAACTTTGTTATTGAGAAAATATTGTAAAATTGTTCTCTATACAAAACTTTTATATTAGATGCCTACCTATGATCCTGGAAGTCATGATTTAAGCAAAGAATTCATACCATTGAGAGGATTAATGCATATAAAGTAAGATGGTGATACCCTACATCACCTCTAAATTTCTATGCAAAATTTTAAAAGACCCCTGAAGCCTGCTATGAGTCCGTTATCATGGTATGAAAAAAAGATTCTACTTTACCTTTTTCTTCATATGAAAAATTGCTGTCTTTGGCAGAGTTATTATTATGTTTTACATAGATACTTTCTCTTTTTTTACCTAACAATATTCTGTGATATTGTTTTGGGGTTTTTTATATCGAAGTTGAAAATTTTAGAGACGCACCACAAAATGTTATAAGAAAATCTCACTAGAAATATTCAGCGATTGAAATCTGCATATACATGTAGTTAACTTCTTTGTTGATGAATTAATAAAAAGTGCAAATAAGGTTCAACAAATGCTCTAAAACTTATTTTTTACCTCGAGACATTTCTTCTTTCGTGAGCTTTAGCTTTCGGAATAACGTTTTACATGTTTCAGCGAAGTAATCTTCACAGGTGACTAGGCATTTAACACTATCGTAGTCTGTGTAGTATTTATAACGAAAGCCTTCTTGGAATAGGAATTCTTTTTCTAATGTCACTGTTACAGAAATCAGCCAAGACGTTTTGTCTGAAAATTCTCTACAAAATAAAAGACACATATCATCTATAGAGAATTTCATAGTGTTCTAAACATAGAGTAAATATACAAAGTATGTTTAATAGATTCGATATTGATACAAGTAATTTAGTACATTAACATGTCAGATATTTTAAAGGACAACTAAAAATACTAAACATTTTTGCAAGGTATATTTTTTAACTGGAAATATTGTCAAATCCCCTTTGAGCATATGTTACAATTAATTATACAGCGGTCAGTTCTAAACTGCAAGATAAAAATTGCATAAGTCTGCATATATCGGATTTTAACCAAGATAATTTAATCGAAAGAAACGAATAATCTGGACAAGAGGCCCACGGGCCACATCGTTCACCTGAGCAACAATAGCCATAATAAAATCAGCTTTATATAGTCATATACAAAATATCTGGACAATGAAGTTTAACATATTCTGTTCCGTTTAATAAACAATAGGCCAACAGGCCATAATCATGCATTTAGTTTTTCTCAAATGTATATGGGAGTAGAGAAGAAGAATTTTTAAGATTTATTACACTTTTACTATATGGCCATATCAGCCCCACCCTTGGGGCTGAACCCCTGACCCAGGGGCCATGAATTTCATAAGTTTGGTAGAGGGCTTCATGGACATCATTACAATGCTTTTAGATTTTCCCCTCATGTGTGGAAGTAGAGATGGAGATTTTTGAAAATTTAGATTTGTTGTATATTTGACCCCGCCTATGGCACCCCTGGTGTGGTAGAACCATGAATTTCACAATTTTGATTCCTCTTACCATAGATGTGTTTCACACCAAAAAAAGGTAATAATTGGCCTTGTAGCTTTTAAGAATTAAATAATGTAAAATTGATAACAGACGTTAAACACCGTGTGGCGCATGACGACTGCCGAAGACCAATTGCAATAGGTCACCTGAGTTACTCAGCTGACCTAAAATGATCTTACACAACTGTTCATGTATAAGATATGAAGCCAGAGGGGACAAAGTCTAAATAATTTAAAACAATTATTTATTTGTCAAAATGTCTAATCAAATTTTTTTTAGATGAAGATTTTTTAAAGATTTCTCTCTATATATTCCTATGTTAAAAATCGACCCCCTACCCCCCCCCCCCCTTTGCGGCCCCGACCTGTCCCCAGGGATCATTATTTGAACAAACTTGAATCTACCGTACCTGAGGATACTTCCAAACAAGTTATAGCTTTTTTTGGTCATTGAAAAATAGTTTATGAGAAGATTTTTAAAAATTTTCTCTATAAATTCATATGCAAAAATTTAATCACCCAATGTGGCACCACCCTACCTCCGGGGATCATGATTAAAAAACTAAAATCTAAACTACCTGAGGATGCTTCTATATAAGTTTCAGCTTTTCTGGTCAAATGGTTTTTGAGTAGAAGATTTTTGAAAATTCTCAAAAATGTTCAATTATTCCTAATTTTCTCCCTTTGAAAAAGGGCGTGGTCTTTAATTTTCACAACTTTGAATCCCCTGTGCATAAGGGTGCTTTGTGCCAAGTTTTGAAAAAGGGCGTGGTCTTTAATTTTCACAACTTTGAATCCCCTGTGCATAAGGCTGCTTTGTGCCAAGTTTTGTTGAAATTGGCCCAGTGCTTCTGGAAGAGATGCTGAAAATTTGAAAAGTTTACGGACAGACGAATAGACGGGCAGACAGACGGACAGACGGACGACAGACAAAAAGTGATCAGAAAAGCTTACTTGAGCTTTCAGCTCAGGTGAGCTAAAAACGAAAATATGTAACTATTTCTGAGGGAAGGGAAAGTCTTGCTCTACAGTTACTTAATACAAAAACAGTTACCTTTCGATATTCCCATACAACAAGTGAGACTTGTATCCGTTTTCGTATCGGTCTTGGTAAATAATGCCAAACCCATTACAAGGGTTCTTTAAAAATGGATTGGAGGCTAATGCATAGAATTTAATTGTGATTGCATCAACAATTTCCGAATTGTAATGGACTTGATTTGGCGTACTAGAATAACAAACATGAACTTATAAGATTATTAACAATAGCATACAGTGTCCTAAACTGCTAGTAATTGCAAATTATCAAATGAGAATAAATTCTGATTAATGTATTATCTACAGTTACGAAATTCACAGAACAGCGAATCTTTTATCAAACATTTAAAAAAATAACACACCAAAATGCTTTAATTTTAAAAATTTTATTATTCTAAATAGTGATTCCAATTACATTTAAGGATGTTGCTTACTTAGAATGTCAAGTAATAATTGGTTTGCGGGGGGGGGGGGGGGGGGGGGTAATCATTTTTATGTTATTCACATTGTATTTGCAATTGGAGAGACCGTCAAAAATCTACAACTGAGTATATTTATCGATTAGCTCAGAAAATGTCTTAATCTGATAGTTTTTTAATTTCAAATTTCTCTACTTTACCGTGCGACTTACGCGCAAAAGCAATATGTCATATAAAATTCAAAGTTTTCGCTTTGAGATATAAGCTATACATACATATTTTTTGAGTAATAATGCATTTTAAATAACTCATTTTTTATGCTTATGTTACGAAATATGATTTTTTTGGCGACGTGGATGGGCTAGATGAATAAATGGATAAATTATTTGTTCGGACAAATTAACTATTTGTTTTGACGAATATGTTATTTTTTCGGACAAATTAGGATTGGTTCGGACAAATTTGGATTTTTTCGAATGAATTAGCTATTTGTTGAAGTTTAGATAAATTAATTCTTCGGATGGATAAGTAATTTGTTCGGACGAATAAGTTATTTATCAGGATGAATAATGATTTGTTTGGTCGAATAAGTTATTTGTTTTGATGAATAAGAATTTGTTTGGATGAAGAAGGATTTTTTTTAACGAATTAACTATTTATTGAACAAGTTATATTATTATTATGAATTGGGGTTAGTTCGGATGGATTATTAATTTGTTCGGACGAATTAAGATTTCTTCAGATTAGCTATTTCTCAGGACAAATAAGGATTTTTTTTCAGGCAAAGAAGTTAAGGTTTTGTCGGATAAATAAGGATTTGTTGGGACATTTGAAAGATTTTTGATGGTTAAAATTTAGATTTGTTCGAATCCATTTAGACTTTTTCGGATGAATTAGCTATTTGTTTGGACGAATTAGGATTTGTTCGGAGGAATTAGCCATTTTTTGGCCAAATAAGTTATATGTTTATAAAAAAAAGTATTATTGACGAGTAATTTGTACGGACGAACTAGCTTTTAATTAGGACTATAGTTTGAAGTTGTGCATTATTTTGTTGTTTTACGCCAGTGGCGCCTTTCATTGGAGCTCGCTATTGCTCGAAAATTGGTTACGAATTTTGAATCAAAATTTTCATACGTTTTGATCTGTATCTTTTTATTAGTTGATATTTTGTCAAGACATAAATTACAAAAGTGTTAGATAATCAAAAGTTGTTTGTTTTTTTTTCAATGAAATAAAAAAAAGTTTTTCCCCACAAGTTTTGTGCACACGATTTCTCGAAAACTTTTGAACTAATTTCGACCATTTTAATTCACATTTTGCTGATTTTGTAAATTTTTCCAACCTATTAAGTGTCACTGCAAAGTTGATCTCTAAAACTGTCAGAGATATAAATATGAAAATTTCAAGATAGGTAGACTATAAGTTGAAGTTGTGCCTATTGTTGTTGTTTACGTCAGTGGCGCCATTGATTGAAGCTCGCTACGGCTCGAAAATTTCGTACGAATTTTTAAGCAAAATGTTCATACATTTTTAACTGTATCCTTTTATTAAATGATATTTTGTCCACAAAACAACATAAGTGTTAGATTATGAAAAGTTTTTTCCAACAAAATCAAGAAAAAAAGGGACTGGTCCCTTTAATTAGGGGCCAAGAAACTCGTAAAGTCTATTACATATAAGTTAAAAACGATAAAGATTTTGTAATGCATTATAGAAGCAATGTTATTTGATCGTAACTATATGTTTGAACAAATTATTGCAAAACCCATTTATTACGTAATTAGGGATTTTAAGGGGCCAAAGTCTTTAAACTATCTCTTGAAAACGAAACATATTTTGTTAAGCATTGTAGAAGAGAAAATGTTTGTATCGATGAGTTTGATCGATTCCCCTAATTAAAACAACAATGTCTGTCCCCATTAAGGGCTTGCCCTAAAATATTCAATTACATGTATCACAAAAATTAACAACAGTTTTAGATTGGTGCAGGAACAAAAAATGTTAGTATTCGTGAGACTTTTAGTATGATATCAAGAAAAAAGGGCTGGTCCCTTTAATTATGATATGGATTATGCCCAATACTATAACGATAAAAATTAAGAGTCGCCATCTCCCTACCCCAACTTCAAAAAGTACACGAACTCTTATTCGAATAAAAAAGTAAAATATTTATTTAAGAGACTGACCTGGGTGAAGGATTAATAAATATCTCAAACATTTGTAAACTGGTTCATAACATCAAATTTATATTTCTGTGTAACGCAATTTAAAATTGCCAGTTCGCTTACATTACCTGTCAACAACGATCAAGCCTAAATTTCCCTCTCCAGCAGAACTTCATATCACCCTATTCTGTCGCTAATCTGCTAAATTGGGGTCAGATACATTGTATGCTCTGCCGTTTAACATTGCACACAGTCTAATTTAATTAATGGCATCCCCCAGAAAATTGCATTCAGCAATGGTCATTGATTATCACCTCTTGATTAGAGTATAGTTTCATGCATGTGGTGTTTTTTTTATCTAGGAAACAATTTTTATCCTATGAGGAATTTTCATGATCAGAAATTGAACAAAGCCAAACAGTTTTTGACCTTTGATGTTAGTTAACAAATATTGGCCTCTTCCATTATTTCTTCTCAAACAAGTAGCTGATTTAAGAGGATTTGCATTGATACCGTCCGATCCTTAGAGTAGTTTGATTTAAGTACATTGGCATGGCAGTATCACATTCTTAGGTACTTTAGCATTGAAAACAGACTGAATCAAAATCTATAGAAGCGATCACTTATACCTGTAGTCATATATATACATTGTTAGTACATATTTCTAACTGTCATTATTATTTCCAATAGACTCTCACTAGACTAATAGAAAATCAACAAAAACATCAAATATATTAATTACTTGTAAATATAAAACAAAAATTGAGGCCAAAAATTTTTGTAGAGGCCAAATTTGAGGCCAGGCAAATTTTTGAGGCCAAGCCAAAATTGGGGGCCAAGCCAAATTTGAGGCCAAAAGTGAGGCCAGGTCAATTTTGAGGCCAGGCCAGGTCAATGGGGCCAGGCCAGGTTATAGAGTATGCCCATTATTTGTTAAGCATTGTAAAAGAGAATTCTAATCGTTTCCACTGATCGAAACACCGATGTCCGTCCCCATTTAGGATCTACATTACTAGCCCCTTAAATATTCAATTACATATACAATTATATCAGAAATGAACCACAATTTTACATTGGTCAGGAACAAAAAATGTTACTAGTATTCTTGAGATCTTTGCAATGATATCAAGGAAAAAAGACCGGCCCCTTTATTTAGTGGCCAAGAGACTCGGAAAGTCTATTGCAATAAAACTTTAAAATGATCAATATTATGTAATGCATTACAGAAGCAAAGTTGTTGATTGTAACAATATTTGTTAGAATAAAGCATTGCCACGCACATTTATAACGTAGTTAGGGATTTTCATACATTGTCTGAAAGTGGTTGGGGGGGGGGGGGTAATTCTGAAACTCTATCTATATTTCATCGTATCATTTAAGGAAAAATTGAACGGAAGACCTACTCGTAACGAGATCGTATCTAGTTAAATTACAAATTACATTTGAGACATTAAATTTATTGAATAAAAGCAGATAGAACATAAACACATTTGTGATGGAAAGAACGTGGGGGAATAAGCCGAGGCATACAACCACTTAAGTCCATTTGAAAAACCCAGATTTTTTTCTAATAAATACCACTTTTTTACATTTATTTAGCATATGTAATCATTTGCATTCAGCATTGCCAAAACCTCCAAAAACTGACTTCAAATTCAGTTTATATTATGACATCAAAATTATGTATAAAACTTTCTTGAGTACGATCTCATACTCCAAATAGTACTCCGTGCTCCAAATCGTATTCGTACTCAAGGTATCGAGGTTATAAAACTTTTTCATACTCATACTCGTACTCCGGCTGAGTACAAAACGGCGATTTTCTGAGTAAGCTATGGAGCTTTCTCAAAGCCGTACTCAAAACATATAATCAAATAAAATGTAGAGCAAGCATTTTATAATGTTCAATACTGTATATTATTGTGTTATACAGTATAATCTAATAATAATTTCGTGTAAATAAATTAAAAAGGAAAGTGTTTACCATTTTATCAATGGAATACATGTTTCTATATTCATGACGTGAATTTAAGAGTACGGAAGAACTGCAACCAAATAATCAAAATAACTTTTGGATATTTCGCTTGTCTTCATTGGTTAATGTACATATATAAATGTACGCAGAGAATAATTCTGTTGTAATAGCTTGACTTTGTAAGAATTCAGTATTTACCCTTGCTACCCATTATTAAAAATCACAAAATCAACGTATCTCTATTCATTGGATGATTTAGAAGAACTCGCGGGGTCCCATCTTTGAATTTAGTGAGGATATAGTGTAGGTTATAGTTCTAAACATTACAAAGGATGAGGGCATATAAAAATTTAACACTTTTTATTACTTTTTAATCTTTTACATGTATGTTAACCTTGGAAAGGGGAACATTTTATAGAATATTTGATTACTATTTCAAAGAGGAGTTTATGGTGGAGGGGTTAGTTGGAAACCCACTTTCTGTATTACATCTATATAAATTTTTCAATTTCATAAATACTTTTTCTTATAATTCTCGTAGAGCAGCTATCATTGGATTTTAAAATTCGCTTTTTCTCCTTAGTGTCAATAAAGCTTTGAAATATGATAATTAAGAAATGAACTCAATGTCTACACAAGTTATTATACTCGTATAACCTGGGTTGGGGCTTCGCGGATTATAAAAAAGCGTTAATTGCTAATGCCTAAACAAATAGTGTATTATAATTTCAAGCATCTGCAATAAATAATTGCTGAGAAATCTTTGTCCAAAACTTGTTTGGAAATTTAGGCTAAAATAAACAAAGTCGTCATTTAACAGGAAGTTGACGTCCGATTGGTACAAACATATATCCCACCATATGGCATACCTAAACAAAAAGTGTGTTAAAAAACCAAAACCTGCGATAAATAGCTGCTGAGAAATCTTTGACGAAAATTTGTTTGAAAATTTAGGCTAAAAATAAACAAAGTCGTCATTTAACAGGAAGTTGACGTCCGATTGGTACAAAAATATATCCCACCATATGGCATGCCTAAACAAATAGTGTGTTAAAATTTCAAGCATCTGCGATAAATAGCTGCTGAGAAATCATTCTAATCATTTTATAGTTTTTTAGTTAACTGCTAAATAAGTTATCTTTAATATTATTTTTTTTAAAATAAACATGTTACTTTGTTAATGGGGTACAAATTATGGACTTTAAGACAAAAGATTGGAATTCTTTATTCTATGTACACACACATAATAAATTCTCTGGAGATATGTAATCACAGGAAGAAAAACATTTGAAGTTAATACACATATTATTCTAAATGCGTGATTGCCATTTAAAACATACTGGTGATAGGGTTGTGGCCACTTGTGGGCATGCCTCGGCTTTGTCCCCCATGTTCTTTATTAAAACCATGATGTAGCTTTTACACATGTTAATAGATGCATTTAATGTTTTAAAATTAAATGTTCATTAAATGTTCAAAAGTCGTGTCCCCTGATCATGACCTGCACCTATCATGTGCAAAAGTCTCTCTTGGGAACTAAAGTAAAATTAAAAATCCCCACTTTTGTGTTAATATTCACTTACTTAATCACTCCATTTAAACACACTGAAAAAATACAGGCAAATCGGAGATAAAAAGCAGATTATATAAAATGTCATGAAAATATAAATCACACCTATTGTTTTGTCCCTATAATTATAAAAAAACACCTAATGTGAACAGATTTAGCACAAAAATCAAAAATCCCTTTGAAGCCATAGACCAAATATATTTATCTGTCGATAAAAAACTATGACGAAATAGAGTGTACTTTTATTTGTTATGTTAAATAATTAGAGAAATGTAAAAAATGAAAGACAACACATCATTTTTTAAATTTTCTTTATATATATATATATATATATATATATATATATATGTTTAACAGTGTGAAAATAAAAGTAATTGAAAAATAATTTAAATTGCAAGCTTTTGAAAGTAATTATTTATATTACAATTACACGTTATTGAAAAATTGGTCAATTACACATTATTTTCAAGTACATCAGAATTTGTAATCAATTACACTCAATTAACAATACATATTACCATTAACACATTCCAGATTCAGATGTGATAAAACTTTTGATGTTGACGAATAAAAGATTTTACATGTAATTTTTTTAGAAAAAAATATAAAAGGTATATGCAGTTGACCTTCCAACTTTTTGGACTAAAGATTCAGCATCGACCAAACAGAAAGCAGACCCCAACCAAACCTCTGGTCTTCTGGGGTCTGCTCCAGGTCTGATCTAACTCCTAGTAAACTCAAAGCTTACGCAAGGCAGACCCCGTTTTTAGAAGAAGCCTTGAAAGCAGACACGGGGTCTGGTATACTAAAGTTTGTCCCAAGATATTTATGCTGCACATTTGGACGAATTTCGATAAAAATACACATACCTGTGAAAGAAATGCAAGTAGAACCGATGAAAGGGAAAATTTCCAAGATAACTTCATTCACACATTATCATTTTTATTCCAAAAATTAATTCCAAAAAAAAAGTAAGACAGCCAGTAATGCGAATTGTAGAAATATACAATAACAGGGGTGCATCTTATTTATCGAAGTGCATTCTTTATTTAATTCCCATACATCTGAATAGTATCCATCGTTTCTCACAGTAAAAACGTTTTTGTCAGTGTGTTCGCCATTTTGTAATCAACCACCTGTTGAAAATCTCGGTAAAGTTTATTTGTCTCGTGTCGTACTTCACAGTTTAATTAAGTGCAGGAAAATATCACAATTATGATGTTTTGATAAAACAATCTCTTTTCTTCTAGTAACACAGTTTATGGTTCAAATGAAGACACGGTTTTGATAGATCGACAATTGTTTGATTTGATAATTACTTCATACGACATAAACACGTTTCTTGTGAATGTTTTTACTACAACAAACGGAAATGTGGTTATTAGTAAAGACATCAATAAATAATGTTGTTGCTTTAGATGAGTTTTGAAAACGTAATTACTTATAAGCGCTTGACATGCATTATTAACACGCGTACGTGTACATCGGCGACTTTATAAAAAATTGCAAATGAAAATTTCAACCTGTCGTACATTTATGGGAACATTCATCCTCCATTTCGTCTTTAAAGTAAATGCATGTACTTACTGTAGGATAGCTACTGAAAAATTATCAAATGTTTATACATGTGTATTTGAAATATAAAAGGGCGGGGCTTACAGGCAGTAAGATAATAGGCTTCTCTGCTTCACACTTAGTGCGTAAAGCGGACCCCAAAAACATAACTCGAGCAAACCCATAGCAGACCCCGAGCGGACGCAGAGCAGACCCGAGGTCAGCTTTTGGGGTCTTCTATGGAGGTAGGTTGGGTACCGTGTGCTTATGATGTGCACAAATACATTTAAATGTTAATGCCATTATAAAATAAGAATATAACCAATCAAAATTTGAAAAAAATTATCATTATTCAAAAGAACAATGTTTTGGTATATTATCGTAAATTAAATCATCGTTTGAAGTTGTTCTTACGCCTGTAGTAAATAGTTGTTTCTTTTTAATTGTTAATTTCGAATGGCAGTTGATTGACTTGAAAGGCGATGAAACATAGCTTATATATATGTTAAAGTAGTCCGAGTATCGCATTACGTCACAATCCGGATTTTACAATATTGGTTTGACTTTTACATAGCGTTTTATATATCCGGTGTTGATTTTGCTCTACGTCGTTCTTTTAAACAATGACAATAATAAGCAATTAGAACGGCTAAATGCATTGAACGCGAAATAGAAATACCGAAGTCAAGAAACTCAATTATGAAAACAGAAAAATGAAAAACGACATTTCTTGGGAAAGCACTGATTAACCAGGATCTAAGGTATGCTTCATTACACAACCAATTTGATACCTACTTGTATAGTTGTTAGGAAGAAATTTGAAGCTCACTAAAGGGGAATGAATCTAAATGACAAATTAGATCATTTTTATCATTTAATTTTTTATTTACTGTGTTATTTAACTGGTTTATTCATAGCGTAATGACCCATAACCATTCGTAAATGTATAATTAACAATTACATAAAATACATAGCAGGAAAAAAGATGTAAGCGATTGAATTATTGTAAATCGGTAGTATCACAATAATCCCGATATACAATTTACCAAACTTATTTATTAGCAGGCTCATGTATCTAATTTTTTCGTATTGTATTCTGATATGCCTGGCCCAATTAGCGATGTTATCATGTGATTTGATTAAACAAATGTTTATACTTTATTTTATAAATCCACTTCTAATTTATGAATGATAGATAATTATTTTGAGAAAAACGGACGTTTCGCAAAATGATTTTCAAAAATTTTTGCAAGGGGTACACATTTCTGAGAGTTGATAACAAAATAACCAGCATGTAAACATATAATTTTCTTGTGTTTATATGTATAGTTAGCATGTATGGAACGCCAAATTAACATATATTCAAATATTTGTACCTATCTTCAAATAATTGTACCTATCTTCAATTCAATTGTACCTATCTTCAATTCAATTGTACCTATCTTCAAATTGAATTAGAGATAGGTACAATTCAATTATACCTATCTTTAATTCAATTTGAAGATAGGTACAATTGAATTGAAGATAGGTACAAATGCAATGAATTGAAGATAGGTACAATTGAATTAAAGATAGGTACAATTGAATTGAACCTATCTTCAATTACTAAAATATTGGCAATAATGAATACTCCCTGTATAGTTCATTATTTTCAACAATACACAAAACGAATTGAACCTAGGTATAATTGAATTGTACCTATCTTCAAATCCTTTGTAGATATGTCTGAATTGAACCTATCTTCAAATCAATTGTACCTATCTTTAAATGAATTTTACCTATCTTCAAATGAATTAGAGATAGGTATAATTCAATTGAACCTATCTTTAATTGAATTGAAGATAGGTATAATTCATTTGTACCTAGGTATAATTCATTTGTACCTAGGT
>WFKH01011925.1:49126130-49138020 GCA_016163765.1 Magallana hongkongensis
CTGGCCAGGTCAACAAACACCTTCAACTCCTTCAAACCTTTTTAATTAAAAAAAAAACTTAGATAAAATTAATTCATTTTCTAAAAAAATATAAGTACAAAATAAAATTTTGCAGCTCACATTCTTTTCTTACTTACGGTTTAAATGAAAACAGCAGGATCATGGAATTAAATACATGTACTAGCATATAATAAGGAATCTATAGTTGCATGTACTTCAAGCACAAATTATTGTTTACTGTCAATAGATGTATTTTCATCCATCAACAGCCATGAATGTACTTGTTATTTGTTTATGATGTCTCAACTACATTTCTAAACTGAACAGTGCATGGTAATTAAAACTATAATGACCAATATTAATATTTTTACAAATAATCTACCACAGCAGTTTATCCACAACAAAAATTCTAACTTACTTTCCATGGATTTTTTTAACCAATCGATGAGTGTTTTACAGTTGATAAACTCCTGAAGGCATTTTGTTTCACTTGGTCCTATTTCTCTCAGGATATCACAGGCTTCCATCAATGATTTGTTGAAGTCGCTCATTTTAGAATCGGAGTCTGTACCCTGCACCTAAAAGAGGGGTTGAAACTTCTCATTGTAAAGCCCAGGTAATTCTCCACAATGCAGTTAAACCAAATTCTTTCTAGAAATCAAAAAATTTTTCCAAATGTTTACTGTATAAAGCCAAAATGG
The DNA here is from genome assembly GCA_016163765.1 of Magallana hongkongensis. Classification (NCBI taxonomy): domain Eukaryota; kingdom Metazoa; phylum Mollusca; class Bivalvia; order Ostreida; family Ostreidae; genus Magallana; species Magallana hongkongensis. Next base: position 49,126,832 of record WFKH01011925.1, read on the forward strand.
AAAGAATTAGAAACAAAAAATAATTACCATTTTCACAATCATTCTAATAGGTTCAAAATTTCCCTTCAGATCATACTCTTTAACGACCTCTAGGATTATGCTGGCCCCAGTGACACACTGCTGAAGTTCCCGGTGCTCCTGGACCTGGTGAAGCCGTTCAGTTACCCAGTCTCTTTTGCTTCCAGGTAAATAAGACAGCTGTTGTTTTAAATTATCTGTGGCCACATTTTTAACGTGTTCTTGAAATTCCTTGAATGTTATGTTTCCCTCGGCAATACGCTTGCTGAGCGTCGTCCATGTTGGGTAGGTGACCTGCCAAACATTTTCCATCACCTCATCAACCGTCAAAGGACTTCCTTTACTTTTCACTTCCTGTGTTCCTTGTTTGGTCCACATATTCAAAAACAGAGACCCTTGGGAAAGCCTACAAAACATCCAAATCTTTAATGTTTTCTCATTTACAATCACAACTATAATAAAAAGAGTGTCCAAGTTAGACCACACCACCATAATGATTTGATTAAAAACACACCTTTCTATAGCTGATGAGCATTATTTACCTGACTTAATATGATATCCCTGGAGCTGGAACAATTCAGGATTCCCAAGATTTGATTTGATTTAATTACAATATGTTACCAAACATTTCAGTTGGTTTTGTTTTCAATTCATTCTAGTCTTAAAACTAATTAAGCCAGAACAATATTCCTGATAATGAAGAAAAATAAAAAATAAACCACTATTTTTTAACTTCCTTTACTTTTCCTTTACAGATAGGAATCATTTCCAGCTCCAACAACATTTACTGCAATGCATACTGGTGTATCATTAAAGTTAAAGCTGAGCAAATAGCTATCTGTTTACTTAAGCAAGACTGGCCCCAACTCAACCAGCAAGTACATTCAGTACTTTGATTTGTTATCTTCTTACCTCTTGAGATCAGTCAATATACACTGCATGTCAGGTGGAATGTTAAAAGCTATCACAACGGGATCATAATTCTCAATGTCAGAAATTCTCGCTCTTATACCAGGCTTGCAAATGTCACACAGTTTTCTGTTGTCTACATTTGAAAACTCTTCGATCTTTCGATCAATATCACTAAGATCAACTACAAATGAAGAATTGACAATGCTTAATTTATTTGATACATGAATTTTTTTTTAATTTTAAGACTGCATGCTGCAAGAATAAAAAAAACACACAACAAAGATACATTATCCATTGTTGTAACTTAATTTGTAAATAAAAACATATTTTGGCCCAAAAAAAATTTACTTCATGTTCTAAGATTAATCTGAGTGTATTTAATTTAATAATGTGCATTGGTTATTTTTATTGAATCAAATAAACTTTCTTTATGCACAGTGACTTCTATGTCGATGAAAGAGTTTATAAGTTAAAACATGTAAAACACTTGTTTCCTGCCTCTATTTTTAATATAAGGAATTACTTAAATAACTAAATTATAACTTTTTTGGCTTTATGAAAACTGTACCCGTTAATATTCATTAAAATAAATTCACTAAATTCACTAATTACCTCTGAAGTGCTGGCACATTTGAGTAAAGACCTGGACATTTGTTTTAACTTCTTCAAACTTCCTGACTTCTCTGCATCTCACAACCAAGGTTTCCCTGACCAATGCTTCATCGAATCCTTCGTTTCCATTGTCACACTTGGAGATAGATTTGTTAAGATGTATGAATGTGTCCACAGCATTGTTAATGATCTCTAGGTCCCCTATCAGCACAGTTCCCTCCATCAGTGTATTCATCGCCTCCTTCAGTAAAGTGGCTGCCTGTATGAAGTGAACCTGGCAGTCATCTGACAACACATCAGATTTTTCTTTTTGATCTAAAACAAAAACTTATCTAATTTCAAGAATGTATATTTACATAAATCAAGAAAAAATAAAAATACCTATTCAACCCTAGTTTTTTTTCAAACTGTGTGAGAGTGTGCATGAATGAATAGAATGTATCTTATCATGTGTGTTTCCTCTTCCATTGTGCCTAAATCCTTGAATAAAATCATGGGTAAATTCTATTGTAAGGCTGTAGATTCCTTATTAAACACAAGGAGTTGATATCTGCATAGAATCGTGAGAGACAGCCAATTTTAAAATCTTGCTTTTATTTTCAAGATATTTGTCTGATTTATTTGAAAAAAAAAATGAGAAGTTTGTAAAACACTTATGCCCAGGCCCCTACCTTGGAAACATCTGCAAAGTAAATGCATGGAAACTGCAAGAAATTTAAACATCTTCGAAAAAAATAAATAGAAACCGCAAATAATTGGAATTTTTCTACATCCAAGGAGCATAACTCTGTCAAAACTTGCTCGATCGTACACAAAATCAAACTTGACCTAGATATTATCATGATAAACCTGTATACAAAAGTTCATTACAATATGTGCATCCTCTGCAAAGTAAATGAACCAAAACTGCAAATAATCAGAATTTTTCTACATCCAAGGGACATAACTCTGTCAAAAATTTCTCTATCGTACCCAAAGTTAGACTTGACCTAGATACCATTATGATAAAACTGTATACTAAATTTCATTTTAGTAAGTACAACCTCTGCAAAGTAAATGAACCAAAACTGCAAATAATCAGAATTTTTCTACATCCAAGGGACATAACTCTCAAAAATTGCTTGATTGTACCCAAAATCAAACTTGATCTAGATATTATTATTAAAAAACATTTATAATAAATTTCATTTCAATATGTGCATCCTCTGCAAAGAAAATGCACAGAAACTGCAAATAGTAGGAATTTTTCTACATCCAAGGGACATAATTCTGTCAAAAATTGCTCGATCGTACCCAAAATTAGACTTGACCTAGATACTATTTTGATAAACCTGTATACTAAATTTCATTTTAGTAAGTACAACCTCTGCAAAGAAAATGAACCAAAACTGCAAATAATCAGAATTTTTCTACATCCAATTGCAAGGACCATAACTCTGTCAAAAATTGCTTGATCGTACCCAAAATCAAACTTGATCTAGATACTATCATTAAAAACATGTATAATAAATTTCATTTCAATATGTGCATTCTCTGCAAAGAAAATGAACAGAAACTACAAATAATTGGAATTTTTCTACATCCAAAGGGCATAACTCTGTCAAAAATTGCTCGATTGTCCCAAAATCAAACTTGACCTAAATATTATGATGATAAACCTGTATACCAAATTTTCTTTTAATATGAGCATAATATGCAACCTCTGCGAAGAAATTGAATGTTAACTGTTGATGGACTGACCGACCGACAGACAGCAGCAAAGCAATATACCCTCTCTTCTTCGAAGGGGGGCATAAAAATTGTAAATATGATTTTATATTGCCATGATTTAAAACAGTGGAATTGTGGAAATCAGTACTCATGTAAAATAAGGAATTTACAGTATTGTTATATACATTTAAAAAATATTGAAATAATAATAATCCTAATGGTACATTAATTTTAGCACAGTGGGTTTAAAACAACCCACAGTATCCTAAAAACCAACAACTTTCTTCAGTAACAGCATGTATAAATGATTATCTAAAATTCCTATAGATTTCAGTCACATTAATCACATCATGCATGTGCCTGGAAAGGTGAATAATTTTAAGTCATCTAGTATATATAAAGGGATACTCACAAAACATTTCCAGGAAATGAATGAATGGTTTCCAGGACAATGTGAACCTCAGAACATCTCTTGGATTCGTATCTGACAATTTGTTTTTTTCCCAGGATCTCTCAAACAATTTTGACAGCATGTGTCCATACTTAAAAGCCCCTGGTCCTATCATTATTTTATCTTCACAGATGCAACCATCCTCTAGAGCCTGAAACAGACATCTCACTTTTTAATACCTTCCATTTTTATTAAGTTGTGAAGATCAGTTCAAAGTTGAAAGACAAAATATTAATTTAAAAACATCTAAAAACAAGAGGCCCAGGGGCGACACCAACAACCTGAGTAAAACTGGTTAATTGACTTAACCCTTAACCATTTGCAAGTACCGTAGCTTTTTAAAATCTAATACAATGAAAAAACATAGGTAATCAATGATTACAAAGCTCACTAAGACGAGGCATCACCTTTATGAGACCACCTTTATCATATTATATGAAACTCATAGCTAATGATCTTGGATAATCACGGATACTGTTTTGACACAATATTGTATATCATATGTTAAAAAATTGTATGATAATCATATGTTCATTTCATCTGTTTTATAAGATACTGTACAATGTTTATCAATACAAAAATTTGATATTGCATCCTATGATACTTACAATATATATCATATAATTCAATATAATACTGTAATTAATAATGATGCAGTATGATATTGTAACATCTGATTTGACATTGTATTGTGTTATACATTATTGTATTTGATCATAATATAATACAACATAACAATATATATTTTATAATACAACATAGTATTATGTAATACAAGATCATATCACATAATACATCACAATATTGCAACATATATTACATGTATTAGTACCAGTAATAACTAAGATATAATCTGGCTCCAAAATCATTAACCAGCTCTTAAAACCTTAACCTCCATGCATCGAAAACTTATGGCTCAGATTCAGCATTCATGCCTGTCAGGTACACCAATATTATAAGATGCACCATCTATGCAAGTTTGGTGAAGTTAGGATTAGTTATATCTAAGATATAATCATCAGAGGGCACCTGCTCCAAAAACTTTAACCAGCTCTAAAAACCTTTACCTCCTCCAACATCCGAAACCTATGGCTCAGATTCAGCATTCAAGCCTGTCTGGTGCATCAGTATCATAAGACACATGCACCATCCATGCAAGTTTGGTGAAGTTAGGACCAGTAGTAACTTAGAAATTGCTATCAAAGGGCACCTGCACTAAAAACTTTAACCTGCTCCAAAAACCTTAACCTCCTCCAACATCTGAAATTTATGGCCCAGATTCAGCATCCAAGTCTTTCAAGTCCATAAGTAGGTGCAGATGTATCATCCATGCAAGTTTGGTGAAGACAGGACAAGTAATAACTTAATTAGATACAGGACCTGCAACAAAAACCTTAACCAGGTCCGGACGCCGACGCCGACGCTGGGGTATAGCATAAGCTCCCCCCGACTTCGTCTCGGTGAACTAAAAAGGACTGGTTAAAAATTGAAGATGCCAGGCTTCTGTGTATGGTATTTTAATTTGTGCATTATTTGGAAGGGTTTTTTATCATTGAAAGAAAATAACTCAAGGGGCCAATAACCCCATTTGACAACATTGAATGTGTTAATTTTTCAAAAGGTACAGAGCAAACATGCAAAGGGTTTTCAAGATTAAGCAGAAAATATATATTTTCTCAATATTTGCAGATTAGTTGTACAAAAGTACAAAGTTTGATTTCTGTCAAACAAAAGGCATTTTTATCAGGCACACAGTATAAACTAAACCTTGACCTTTGGACTTCAAATTCAATAAATATTATCAATTCTTAGAGGTACCTGTGCATAAGTTTGATTCCTATCCAGTATAGATGCTTTAAATATCACTCTACCAACAATTGTTCTACCAATCCTCCTATGGATGCTAAATATATTGGGGGTTTTTTACAAACGGGGGGGGTAAGGGACAAAACAATGCTTTATATACGACTTAATACTAAATGATGCATAAACCTACTTTTCATTGAGGGGTTGGCAGTCATAAAAATGAATAAGTCAAACATATTTTATGTTATTGTTAATCATAAAGTTAACATAATCCCTGCATATTTATTTGCATCATTGTTGTCATTTTATTTGCAAGTAAACATTTTGCTAATTAATGCTTTATTTGGCGAGCACTGTTGTACAGGTCAAATCACTCTGGGATGATTTAAATTACTTTTAAAATGTTTCCCGTACTCTGAAGCATTGAATAATAAGATAATAAGATTCATTTTTCATAATATCATTCATAGATAGAAAATCTTTGTTTCCTAATATAATTATTCGTATCCTACCTGAAAAGCATATGATCCCAATATTTCATGAACAATTGGACCAAATTGCTCAGTACCATTACAGTACAACTCAACCAGTTTTTCTTGTACTCTCCATTTCTGAAAAAAATATTATTGTTAGAATTACAATCTTGTATCAATAACTAAATTAAGGTGGCCACATGATATGATTTTGCATCAGATTTTCCATCCAATTTCCTCATTTGATTAGCTTTTGACTTAATAATTAATTTGGACCATGTGACAACATAAGTCTAAAGCAAAGTCTGAACCATACATAAATTTGTACCCATTTCCATATATCTTAAGTTGGTTTCTTTTCATTTCCTCGGACAATCAGGCAATTTTGGAACTAATTAGAAAAAGTTGAAACTTAATATCAAGTTGATTTTAAATAAAATTTACATTTTTTTTGAGGTTTTCTTGCAGCTTCTCCTTTAGTTCATTCACTAATGCATCTTTGATAGTACCAAGCGGTAAGTCCATTGACAGCACACAGTCCCACACCTAAAAGAAAGAAAAGTGTTAGGGATGATCAAAGATTTACATTTTCCACCGTCTTTGTCCGAGATTAAAATATGAACCGATTTTTCAATGAATAGTATATTAATATATTTCTTTAATGAATATCTTAGTACTGTAAACCAACTTTTATTCGTGTATGAGAAATTTTTGCGAGGTTAGTGAGAGCCTTTTCGTCGCAAATTTTTCTCACCACGAACCAATCCTTTTTCTATCGTTTTTATTTAAATATAGGTCTGGATAAGGCTTGGTGGCAAACATTAGTCATCAAGAACCAGATTATCAGCAGTTAATCGCGAAATAAAGTTGCCGCGAATAAAAGTTGGTTTACAGTATTTCATCGTACAATTGCTAAAAATTATTTAAATATAAGTAATAAGGATTCAATACTTGAATATTATGAGGTGATCTGGCTTTATTAGATTTTATCACTCCCTGCCATATTTCATCACCTCATAATTAACACTAAAAGAATAATAATTTATAAACAATTTTCCTATCAACATAATGTGTTTTAGAAATTTCAATCAACATTTTTGTGGATTAACTCAACAATCAAATCCCGGAAGATTGGTATTCAATGATAATGTTAGATAGATGACACCACTGTGACAGTATTAATTTTTTATGTGGATATATATATTTCATTTTATCATGAATATATTAATATAATTATAATATTCATATTCAAATACTAATATTATGCATAATGTAAGAATAATTATAAAGAAAAACACAGCACTTACTTTTAGATCTTTTTCAACATCATAAAATGTAAATCCACCAAGCCAGAAAAACATGTTTTTCTTTTTTTCTTCAAAAAGAACCAAGTGTATAGTTTTCATGGAGAAATTCTTGGTTGCCTCACATTTTTTGTTCATCAAATGATCAAACACGGCAAGGGACATGACAAAGGTCTTAATTACTTGGACCATCACTTCAGTGTCACTACTGTGTTTTGAATATGTAACAGAGAAAAGATCACCACCAATTCTGTAGGACAGGAAGCAGCTGGCCAACACATTTCTGGATCTGAAATAAAAATTTGCACTAAGTCTTATAGACAATAATTTCTATTAGTGGTGTACATGTATAGAATATTGTCCTCACAATTATCTCATAAACAGTTTTTAAAAGACATTTCTTTTTTCCACTATAACCTTAAATTACTAGGGAGCATGGTTGGGATGGGGTTGGGGGGGGGGGGGGGGGGGGGGGGGGGGCGGGGGGGGGGGGGGTATACTCCAGAGAGCACATAAACAAAATAAATTAATGTAACATGCTTAGCTTTTCTGTAATAAAATCAACTACCTGTAGAAGTGGCCTTGCAAAAAAGATCTATTGATGTAAGTTTTGTACATACATGTTTATACGACATACCTTGGATATTCCCTGGTCCAAAACATATTTCAAAAGGGGTCAGTTTTTAATTCAATCAAGAGAAAAATTAAAATGATGGAAGTGGATATAATATACTGTTAGTTGTAGCTTTTATTACAAAAGTTTATAAAACATGTTTATAATTGCATATATTTTGAAATTTTGACACAAACACATGGTCCAGTCAAATCACATTTACATAAAGTGTAAACTTCTGTCCTCCCTTTAGCTATTTATCACATATTTTAAGCAGTAGATGTAAATTGAGGGGTGATTTTTATTGATGACATGGCCCTTTTTGGTTGAATCTGTTGTGAACTAAGATGTTGAAGCACCAATTGGGAAACAGAGAGGATTGCAAAATAATTTTACCAATGAGTTTCAAGCAAACTTCCAGCTGATGTGACACAGTGACAATTTTAAATACAGTAAATCCAAAATGGTGTACCTTGTGTATTAAAATCAGAAAAAGGGTATATCTATTATTTTGATAAAAATATATATTAAAATCAGGTTGCCTGTTCATTTCATCTTTTAATCTTAAAATCGTTAGGGGTCTTTTTTGGATCATTAGGAGTTAAGGTGTCAAATATCATTGTAAAAACTCAAATGCTTCTAAGATATTGCCTGGAAATGAAAGTGTTACACACAGACAGAATGACAAACGAAAAAACAGACTGATGGATGCCACTAGATGGATAGATAGATAGATGGATGGATGGATGGATGGAAAAACCAGTATTTGTTTGGGGGTCAGGGTTTGAACATCTGAACCCCTCCCTTGGGCCTAGTTGAGGTTCAGGTATCACTAAATCTTTTTCATGAATCTACCCTATAACAGGATGATTTTAGCTTATAGTAATATAATATATTGCAGCATTGTAGTTCTCAAGAAGATCTTTAAATTAACAATATTTTATTTATATCTATCAAAGGGCTGAAATTCCCCGAAAAATAATAAAGCGAAATTTCCTGGTTATATACATGCCCATTGAATCCTAAATACAAAGTTACTAACAAAGTTTCACAAAAATCTGTGCAGCAGTGTAAAAGCAGTTTTGCTTATAAATTGTTCATTGCTACAGTTGACACTCTATGGCTTCAACTTCAATCTCAAGAAGTTCTTGATCTCCCCAAGTGAAAACAACATTTTATTGCACCATATTATGGAATAAAAAATACATTGAAATTGTATCATGTTATACAATTTAATTTAATATCAAGTAAATTTATTATACAATATTGTATTATAAGATTCAAAACTATACCATATATATTGATACAATTTTTAAGTATTATATGTAATAATTTATGATATTAAGCAAATTGTATAATTTGAACTAATACAATATTGTTCTATATGATATAATACAATATGTATCATACGCAATATCATATCATAAAACATAATTTTGTAAAATACAAAAATATGATGACAATATTGCATCATGACATAATACATCATAACTGTATCATACAATAAAATATTATGAAATTCAATTTTGTATCATTATGATTTAATACAATTATAATGTCTTACATCATATGATTTTGAATCATGATTTTGAATCATATGATACATTACAATACTGCTAATATGATGCAATATCATTGGAATAAGATTCATATGACATATCATATATCAACAACATGCATCATAAAAATTGAAAGAGAAAGCACCAGGTTCTCTTAGCATCCTTGATAATAGATGTCTGGCTCTGTATCTGAAGCTAGCCTTATGTTTTAAAGAGGTTCGCTCCTTAGGTTTTAGGTAGCCATTTTGGGTTACCTCTAGTCTGAAAATTCTGCATCACATATTAATTCTAGTAGTATATTTATATTTTGCAATGCCAAATAAACTATATTGAATAAAATTGTTTTTAAAAACTTACACTTTTACAGAGTTTGGTAAGTGACTATATTTTGTGGCGGAGGGTTTTCAAGAAGGAAATGAACAATTTTCATAACTCACTAGTTAAGGTCTTCCGTTTCCAACGGAAGACCTTATAGAGATTGTAATGTTTTTTAAGGTCTTCCGTTTCCAACGGAAGACCTTATAGTGATTGTAAGGTTTTTTCTTTCTTTCTTATTAAGGTCTTCCGTTTCCAACGGAAGACCTTATAGTGATTGTAAGGTTTTTTCTTTCTTTCTTATTATTATTATTTTTTTCCCCTTTTTTGTCGGCAGAATTTCTCAGAGATGAGTGGATAGATTTTCCTGAATTTTTCAGGAATGGTAGATATTGATAATATCTTGAGGCGTTTTTTTCATTTTTTCAAATTTCATTTCCGGTCGTCCGTTTCCTGTCCCGCGACAAAGAAGCTTGTCACCTCGAGATCTCAAAAACGACAAGGACTTTAAAATTCAAACTTTGTGGGATGATAGACCTGTATATGTAGATGTGTTTAAACTATTTTGTTTTGTTCGTCGTAACTTCCGGTCGTCACCGGAAGCACTTCAAAAATATTTTTTTTTACGCATTGAATTTAATTTACATAAAATGGATATATAAGTATAAATCTTTATTTATGTCATCTAAGCGATGTTCATTCAACAAAAAATTTCCACTTACGGTGAGATATCTCAAATATCTCAGGTAGCTTTTTAAAAATAAATTTTGTACCCGCGAGATCTCAAAAAGTATAAGTGATCAAGACACGAAACTTTCATGGATGATAGACATTTGACTGAAGATGTGTTTAACTGCTTTCATTTTGTTGGCCGTTACTTCCGGTCCACACCGGAAGAGTTCAATCAAATCAAGCTGTTTATAAGTTTAAATGTTTTTCTTTGCCAATTTTAGATAAATTGATAGGCAATAAAGTCCTGTTGTCAAATGCATAAGAAATACTAACTTTAATTTTTCACTGATTACTTCCGTTTGTCCGTTTCCTGTCCCAAAACAAAAAAATTGACTCCTCGAGATCTCAAAAATGGTAATGACTTGAACAATCAAACTTTGCAGGATGATAGACCTATATATGTAGATGTGTTTACATTATTTTGTTTTGTTCGGCGTAACTTCCGGTCGTCACCGGAAGCACTTCAAAATTTTTTTTTTACTTTTTTTAGTTATTTTACACAGAATGATTATTTTAGTATGGATCTTTTATAAGTCATTTATGCGATGTTAAATAAACAAAAAAAAGATCCATTTCCGGTGAGATATCTCAAATATCTCACGTAGCTTTTTTATACTAAATTGTGTACCCGCCGTTTATCAGAAACTGTTAGTGATCAAAACACTAAACTTATGTAGGTGATAG
>WFKH01011925.1:49138998-49151653 GCA_016163765.1 Magallana hongkongensis
TTTTTTTTTTTTACAGATTTATACATGAGAAACGGAAGACCTTTTTGTTGCTATAGCAACAAGAGTCTAGTTTTAGAGTACTGTTACTTTAGCTTCCTAATTTTCAGAGCAGATCAAACTTCTAGATAGTTTGTGTATAACGATATATTCATGATGTTTTAAAGAACATATTTTAACAATATTTGGATATTTCTATCGATATATTTAGGCATATTCAGCTTATATTTCATAAAAGTTAAGAAAAAATTAACTCCAAGTTTGGCCTAAAATTAGCTTATTTCATGCTATATCTCAAATTTTTGAGATGTGACCCCCCACTTGTTTTACTTTTAAATAAGACATTAAATGTATGTCTATTTGTATGTAAAGTTTTGGAAAGATGACATTACTATATTTTTTTTAATTTGCGTTATAATTTAATTACTCCAAAATTTGTAACATCTGTTGTTGTGTTCATCATGTACTGGCCTTTAAAGCCACCAGTAAAGCAAGAATTTTTTAAACTTTGGCTTAATAGTTTACTTTTATAGTCACTACATGGGTTCAGCTTCATACTGTATTAAAATCATAACTAAATAATTGTTCAAACTATAAATATTTGTTTGATTTCTTCATATTATCAATTTCTATGTCAAAGTTTAACAAAAATTTCAGGAAAATTATCATTTCTGTTACGGGCTCTATATTTCCAAAAAATGGCATGTGACATGGGTCACAAAAAAAAAAAAATGAACATTTTAAGTCCCCATCTTTATTTCCAAGTAGTTTTCGGATGATTGACATTACTATTATTTCAGGTGCCAACCTCCTTAAATCTAAGTTTACATGATCCATGAAAGTTGGTCATGACCACTTAAACCACTCAGTAAACTTACACCTGCTCCAGCATCTAGATAATCAAAGTCAAGTTCTGTATCATCTGAAGCTACCTCTATATTACACATCAATATGCAAGTCTTATTGGGTATATCAAAATTTACTTAGCTCCAAAACCCTTACCCTAACACAGTTTGCGTTGTTATAAAATCTTAAATCATCTGTAGCGCCTTCATAATGTGAGATCACTTCCAGTATCTGAAGCTAGCTGTTATTCATTTTCATTTACATAGTTAAATCAATCATCTAGATGCAAGTTTGAATAAGTAAGAACCATTATTTACCTAAACATGACCTGCTCAAACAAGAGGCCCAGGGGCCACATCGCTCACCTGAGGAACAATAGCATTAACTCTGATCAAATTAGCATTACAGTATCAAAATAAAAATATCTTGACAACTAAGTACAGTAGATATTGCTCAAAAAATTTAAAATATCTGCAGATTTTTATCCACATATTTTTATGGTAAATACCAAGCCCCTTTTGTTGTTGTACCTGTAAGATTTTTCTCTATTCCTATATAACCCCCCCCCCCCCCCCCTCTTTGTGGCCCCACTTTTCCCTAGGGAATCATGGTTTCATCAAACTTTAATCTGCACAACCCTTGCTTTCACACAAGTTACTGCTTTTTGGACTGAAAACTTTCCGAAAATATTTTTAAAGATTTTCTCTATATATTCCTATGTAAAAATTCATCTCCCCATTGTGGCCCTGCCCTACCCCCGGGGCCCATGATTTAAATAAACTTAAATCTACACTATCTGAGGATGCCTCCACACAAGTGTGAGCTTTTCTGGCCTAATAGTTTTTAAGAAGAAGATTTTTAAAGATTTTCTCTAAATATTCCTACGAAAAAATTCATCCCCCCATTGTGGCCCCACCCTACCCCTGAGGACCATGATTTAAACAAACTTGAATCTACACTATCTGTGGATGCTTCCACTCCAATTTGAGCATTTCTGGCCTAATAGTTTTTGAGAAGAAGATTTTTAAAGATTTTCTCTATATATTCCTTTGTAAAAATTCATCCCCATTGTGGCCCCATCCTTCCTCCGGGGACCATGATTTGAACAAACTTGAATCTACACTACCTAAGGATGCTTCCATACAAGTTTCAGCTTTTCTGGCCTTATAGTTTTTGAGAAGATTTTTGAAAAATACCTACAAATTTTCAATAATTCTAAATTATCTCCCCTTTAAAGAGGGTGTGGCCCTTCATTTGAACAAACTTGAATCCCCTTCACCCAGTGATGCTTTGTGCCAAGTTTGGTTGAAATCCGCCCAGTGTTTCTGGAGAAGAAGATGAAAATGTGAAAAGTTTACAACGCCAACAACGCCAATGACGACAGACAACGGACAATTTTTGATCAGAAAAGCTCACTTGAGCTTTCAGCTCAGGTGAGCTAAAAACAAAACCTCCAACAGAGGGCTCCTGCTCCAAAAACATTAATCTTGTTCAGCCAGCCACATGCATCAGTATCACAAGAAGCACCATCAATGCAAGTTTGGGGAAAGGACCAGTAATAACTTAGATGTGGTCATCAATGGGCATCTACTCAAAAAATTTTAACCTGCTCTAAAAACCTTAACCTTCTGCAGCATCCCAAATCTATGGCATATATTCAGCATTCAAGCTTACCAAGTGCATTATTATCATAAGAGGCATTATCATTCCAAATTTGGTGAAGATAGGACTAGTATAAACTTAGATATGGCCATCAAAAGGCACCTGCTCCAAAACTTTTAACCTGCTCCAAAAGCGCTTAACCTCCTTCAGCATCTAAAATTTATGGCCCAGATTCAGTATCCAAGTCTGTTATTTTCATTAGTATGTCCAGATGAACCATCCAAATAAGTTTTGGTGGAGATAAGACATGTATAATTTAAGTTTTTATAAATATATGTACAAATAGTTTCCATTATACATTAATCTTTCTGGAATTGTCAAACGCCAAGCATTTCTGTTTCTATACTTACATCTCATCTTCATTTCTGCTTGCAATTTCAGCCAACTGAGATGAAACAGTCTTCAAGCAATTGTATACAATCTAGATTTCAAAATAGTAAAATATTGACATTAAGTTTTCGGTTTTTTAATATAAGCACCAGTGTCATATAATATTTTGATACAATGAAATATTAAATCAGGTTCAATATTTCACATGGTATAGTTAACCTTAATTCATAGTATACACTGTGTAAAGTGTTATTTTGAATAACACACTAAAAGTCACAACAGAATTTTTTTAACTGAAAGAAAAGTTTCTTTCATGGAAATCAAATAAAGTGCAAGTCAATGATTTGTAATTAGATATATAATAACATGTATTAAACACATAAAAAATATCCAAAAACCTTTCCACGGGACTCAGCATCAAAGTAAAACAAAGTCTTGAAGTAATAGTACAGCCCAGCCAGGGTCACTTCAGGGGGAAATGCTTTTGTGGAGACTACATCTAAATTTTCCAATCTAAGAACAGCCATGAAACACCTCGGCAGATAGAAGTCTATTTCAAACATTGGTTCCAACAACTTCAACACAGAGGCTGGTTCCCTTCAAACAGAATGAAACTGCTACATTCATGCCACTGTGCTCTTATATACTCAGAAAAAATTATCGTTAATAATTACATTTTCCAGTTTGATTTTCCCTTCAAGAAATCCATCTCTTCATCAATGTCATCTTTTCCCCACCAGAGAGGTTTTCTTGCATTGTGATTATCAAGTAGGGGGATGTCTTGATATGGTTCACATTTCTTACTCAGAAAGTGGAACAGTGGAAGACAGCATAGCCAGGTTGGGTCATCAGTGGATTTTTCTGACCTTATGAGTTTTTTCAAGGCATTCAGCACTTTTCTATAAGGAAGTTTTAAAATTAGAATACCAAGTTATATCCTTAAACATACAACTAACCATAGTCCATAATGAAACATTATTCTTGGTAGACTACTGTCTTGAAAGAACAATTAACAAGGCTGAGTCTAATCATTTCCACCCAAGATATTTCAATTGATAAAATCTGACTTGCATGAAATTTTACTATTCAATCATCATAATCTATGATATAAAAAAACCCACATATTCTATCCTGTTTTCCTAATTGGTAGTCTCCAAAGTTAAAAACTTTAAAGTTACTATTAAATGTACACTATTGGACTTTCCAAGGAAAACATAAAACCTAAATATTTTCTTCCATACTTTTTGCATTTCTGCCCCTGGGAACTTTTGTAAAAAAAAAAAAACAAAAAAAAACAAGAGGCCCATGGGCCACATCACTCACCTGAACAACAGTTCATTGTACCATTTTATTTTAGTTTTTTATCATTTTCGCAATATATTTCAGTTGAACATTGAACCCCTCTTGAGGCCCCAATATTAGTTTAGAATCACAATTTAAACAATTTTAAGAATGCTTGCAGTAATTCTTAAGAATATGATTTTTAAACATTTTCGCTATATATTCCTATGTAAAACTTTAAACCTGTTTTGGGCCCCAAGTAAAAGTCTCGGGTTTACAATTTCAACAATTCAGAATCTACATTATTTGAGGATGATTGCATAGAAATCTAAAAAATTGTAGCATTGTAGTTCTTGAGAAGAAGATTTTTAAAAATTTTCAAATTTTTTTCCTAGTTTGTTTAATTTTTAACCCCTCTTGGGGGCCCCAGTATTAGTGGAGGTTTCACAATTATAACAATTTATAATCTACATTATTTGAGGATGCTTTCATGGTAATCTTACAAATTGTAGCTTGCAATTCTTGATAAGATTTTTAAACATTTTCCTTATATATTTCTATGTTAAACTTTGAACCCCTCTTAAAGCCCAAGCTTTAGTCGAGGGGGGGGGGGGATAAAATATATTTAACAATTTATAATCTACATTATTTGAGGATGCTTGGCAATGCATAGTAATATCACAAATTGGAGCATTGTAGTTCTTCAGAAAAATTTTTTTAAACATTTTTCTTTAATTTCTATATTAAACTTAAAACCTCTCTCTGGGCCCTTGTTTTAGTCCAGGGGTCAAGATTTCAATAATTTAGTATCTTCACTATATATACAAGCTTTGGTGTATATATTGGCATTTCTGGTGCAGTGGTTCTTGAGATTTTTAAAGACATCCACCTTATTTTCACTGTTTCGCAATTACCTCCCCATTTAAAAGGGTTGTGCCCTTTATTTTGACAATTTAGAATTCCCTTTCCATAAGAATGCTTTGTACCAAGTTTGGTTAAAGTTGGCCCAATGGGTTTTAAGAAGATGTCAAAAATGTGAAAAGTTGACAGACGGACAACAGACAACAGGTGTTCAGAAAAGCTTACTTGAACCTTCAGTTTAGGAAAGCTAAAAAAAAAACAAGCGATGAAATTCAAAAAAAAATGTTGACCTCCTTGTTTAGTCCTGTACATGTGAGGGCTTTCGGTCAAAACTGTTTAAATTCAATACCCTACCCCTTAAAGAAATAAAACAATTAAGACTGCATATGATACTTTATGATAAATTCTTGGTAATAAAATCCACCGCCTCAAACAAGCAAGCAATCTATCTTCAAGTTTGTTCTTTAGTCTTATGCTTCGTTTACAATACAGGAAAATTAATTAATAAATTAATTAAGTACCTTTTAAATGTGTTTTCTTTATAAATGTCCTAAATTCATGATGTTTGAATATATGAACATTATGAATGATGTTGATTATGAAGAAATTTAAAGAAAGTTGAACCAATAACTGTACGAAAATAAGAAGCTTCACAAAGTCATCTGTAATTGAAATTTACTCAGACAACCTTGTTAAGTCAATCTTGCAGGAAAAATCCACTAAATTAATTGTCAAAATCATACAATTTTGCTGAGTATTTTCACTGCCATTTAAATTGAAGCGATAAGTTGAATAATAGTTTTTTATTGAATTTCATTTTCAATTGAATCAAATTTCATTCGAGATTAGTTTTAGACTGTTTACAAATACTTACGGCATCAAACCCTTGTAATTTTCAAGCAGATCATTGTATGCTTTGCAGGATTTTGTTGTACTGTCACCTTTCAACACCAAACAATTGAAAAGAATGTTTTTTTTTGTTTGGTTTAATGAAATATGAAAATCTTCAACTAGGCATATAATTGCAATTGCTGAAATAATATCTTTCTTCTTGGTTAGAGCTTCAAATATTGGGTGAACAACCTCAAATAATGCCTAAAAAACAATAAGATCAAGTTGTTAGGAATTGTAAAGAGCAGTTATAAAAACTATACCTAGGGTATTTATTGATAGTTCTTTAACTTAAAAAGAGACAGTACAGCTAAAAAATGTGTTTTACTTCAGATTTACCCATTCTATCACTAGGAAATAAGAAATAACGTTGACTATTACAGTTGAAGTACATGAAAATCCCTTACACATACCTAATTAAATGTAATTAAGAGTTTCCGGAAATTGAAGGGTTAATTGTAGAAATTTTCTACTTTGGGGTCAATGTACGCTCACAGTGTGTTCACGGTTGTGTTCATTTGCGCTCTTCGCTCTGCTCCGTTCGTGGTCACCGTTCTCAAAGCGCTCACCATGCATTCACAAAGCGTTCATCTTGCGCTCACCGTTAGTTCAGCGTTCACTAATTGTTCAGTCAGATAATATTTTGCTTAGGCTGATAACAATACATACATGTAGTTTATTCTTTATTTTTTCCTGATTACCGACAAAACACAATAAAAGGATAACTCCCGAGGTACTCCAAATAAATCATTCATCTTGCGTTCACACAGCATTCACATATTGTTCACCGTGCATTCACCGTTCATTTTGTGATCACGTTTGCATTCTGTTTGCACTCTGCTTTCGTTCAACGTTCATAAGCACTCAACAAATTCTTTTCATCATGTGCTCACCGTTCAATCAACGTTCAAGTGGGAAAGTAGAACATTTCAGGGACTGTAAATCGTTTATTTGTACCACAAGGATTTTGATTGACAATAATTGACACGTTCTGCAAAACTACAAGATCTTCACCCGACTTATGGTCATCATGGAATACGAGGTAAAAGGGACTCTCTAAATGGAACACATCATCATTTCCTTGATAAATTGTAAATGGTTTATCAATTTCATTTCATTTTAACATGAACAGACCTAATATGTCAAATAATCCCTCAAGGGGCTCACTTACATTATTAGTTTAGTTTGTAGCAACTCCTGTGATAAAATTTAAAAAAGAAAAGGCAAAATACATACTTACAAAATAATAATTCTGGTTATTTTAAAAATTTTGAACAATTAATACCTGGGAGAAGTAGAAACGACATATTTCTATCAACAAACCTGTCCAGTCAGAATCTTTGCGAGCCCTGCATGTGTTTTGTTTATTATTATACTCATGCGTAATAGTATATAGAAGGCGGAACCCCGTAAAACATTCCGTTGTATAAACTTATGGACCATAAATAATTATTAATTATATTGAAATAATTCAATGGATTTAAAGGAAAAATTTGTAATTTTCTGTAAGTTTATACATTTATGAGTAGACTATAAAGTACAAAATTACTGAGAACCAGATTGGAAAATTTTTTCAAGTCAGTTTTATAATAAAAATGTGCTGTACTGTCTCTTGACATGGATGCTCTGTAATCTACCTATGTTGAACTATGCACACTGCCAAAAGGTCAGTATTTTATCATGGGTCATGAATTAAACACTTGAATCTCCACTATATAATGATATATTTACATTAATTAACCAAATATGATTCCTTCAATTTCTTATGGAGATTAATTGTAATTCATAGAACTTTATAAACTGACAGGACTAAAATCTACACATCCTGTTTATCCATTGGTCATAACCTTTAATTCTCAACCTAAGAAAAATCACGGACTGCACGAAATAATCATGATGATGTCAGACTCAGAATAACAAAGGAGACGATTTGGCCGTTTCTTTTAGCTAACAGACTGATGTATGTCAACAGTAATTTAGTTAATTTTACTTAATTACTTTTTACATACAATTTATTAAATAGCTAAAAGAAAGATGTAAATATAAACAATAAAATGCCTTCTTTGGTGGTTCATGTGGGATGTGAAGGTAGCAATCATTGCAGACAAAATTGACATAACCCACTAATTTAAAAACATATTCAAATTTACTCATGACAATTACTTAATTCCATGATTCTGCTATTTTGAATCTAATCATGAGAATGTAAAATAGAGAGCACCAATTTTTTGTTATAATTTCTAAAAGTTCAAAACTGTCTGAAAAATAAAAGCGAGATTTTAAAATCTACAAGGGTTGCTTCTTGCGAATTTACACCAATATTAATTCCTTGTGTTTAAGTGGGAATCTACAGTACTTTAATAATGGGGATGATTAAATTGGTGTAAGAAGAAAATATAATATTATTATATTAACATGTTTCAGTGTCTTTGCCTGTGTTAACACTATGTACCGATTTTGTAATATACAGTCCAATAACTTCAAATGACGTATATTTGGGGCATCAGAGGGGTTTACTTATTTATATTCAAATATTTAATCCTACAATGGCTGAAAATTATATAAATATAAGTAATAAGGAATCATTCTTTGAATATTATGAGGTGATAATTTTGGTCGGGGCGTGATCAAATCCATCATAAAGTCCTTCAGTCAGGGGTGCGACTGAAATCCATCATATTGAAAAATAACTGATTATTGTCATTTCTACTAACTTACAAACTTATCAATTTGATAAAAAATGATGAAAAACATGCAGTCATATTTATTTTTCAGAGGTCACTCTATATCTTAAAATTAACTCCAAATAGTTATGACTGTTTTTCATCCTTAATCTAAAAATGATGGATTTCAGTTATTACTAAAATTTAGTTTTATGACTAGAAATCATCATTTTTAAATAAATTGGTCAGTCTGGGCGCACTTAATTATCTCATTTGTTTTACAGGGCGCACCAATTTATTTTGGTTTCAACTGTGAGTCAAGGTGATTCTTTACACATGGGAGCATGGCAGGAAAGTGTACTATGAAGCATTAATAGGCTGGAGGAGTTATCTTGGGATTGGCAATATGATGAAAACAAGTCATATATACAAAAATAAAAAGATGTGTACATTATGTACTAGTTAGTAGAAATGACAATAATCAGTTATTTTTCAATATGATGGATTTCAGTCACACCATTGACTGTCCTTCGGGCTTTATTGGATTTAATCACACCCTGACCAAAATAATCACCTCATAATACTCAAAGAATGGTTCTTTATTTCTTAAATAAGAACCACAATTTCAAATTGATATGATATTAACTATAGGAACAACTGTATATAACCTTTCCAACAGCTTGGATGAAATCTGATTCATATTTCCACTTCTTGCATGTCTTCAAGTAATTCTTTTTCAATCCCATGTATAAAGTTGTCAGAGAATTCATTACATCTGCAGGGGAACATTCCTCTCCATCTGTCTGAAAATGCTTCCATTTTGGAAAAAATGCTTTGACAGTCAATTTCAGGTCACTCTCCAACTTCTTCTCATAGTCATCAAATCCAATGAAGGATTTGAATTTCTGGAAAAATCCCTTTTCTGGAAATTGGTTCAAGACACCGTCATACTGATTCCAGACATCTATAAAAAAAATATGTATGTATCATGTTAACAACTTTTCTAAAGTATCCTAAACTTGCTTAAAACACTGCTGTGATGTCATTCCTTTGTTCCAGCAGTCTAAAATTTTACCTGTGACAGTCCGATATTAGTGAGCTTCTTTAAATATCAGACCGTTACCAGTGGTTACAGTACTGATATCCTTCAAAATCGGACTGTCTCAGGTAAATCAACAATGAAATTCAATGACGGTGTTTTAATACGATATATGCCTCAAACAATTCTGTATGAAAAAATATCAGACAGTTCTCGGCCCTAACGGGCCTCGAAACTGATATTTTTTCATACAGAACTGTTTGAGGCATATATCCATTACTTATACATCTAAGTAAAACTTGTATTGTAGAACTTAAAATCAGTTCTATATAAGAATCAAAACTCAGTAGCCAGCACAGTCACAAATTTTCTTGAAACTAATTACAGTTTCATGGACTTTTGTCAAAAAAGTTAAACACCAATTTATTGTTGCTATACGGTCCATGTGCCATATGGTAACAGAATGTAAAGATGAAAAAATGGAATTTCAAAGCACATTTGAGTTCTCATTCTGATTAACAGCTAGCAGCAACTTGGCAGAATATATTATAAAAAAAAGATATGTTGGCTTTCATACTACCGGAAAAATATTGTGGATATTGATATGCATAGTTTAATTCAAATTGTCCCCATGGTAACTAAACACAAATTCTAAATCTTGATTTTTTTATTTAAAATAATACTCATTTGCTAGTCATGGAAAAAAAAATACCAACTAATATGGCAACTATTTGCAATAGAGAAATTTGAAATTGAAACAATTAAGGGCACCGCAAAGCGGAGCATTCCTTGCAAAATGAAATATTGGGGGAAATCTAGAGGTGTAAAGCAGCCCTTGTCATGAACACTGCTAATCTCTATACACAGAGAAATTTTAAGTTTTAAATGTTAAAATTTAAGTTTTTTATCTAGTTAATTTTTTCACAAAGCTAGCTTTAATATTGGTTAGTATCCGAATTTGCATGCACTGCATCCAAATTAAATCTTATTGACTTTGAGACAGATTCATTTGAATTTACGAAAAATCTAAAAACCATTAACTAAAGGTGGCTGACATAAAGCTGAAATAAATTCATAAATACACAGTCATTATTTCCCTTTTATCTCCAACTTCTGCCATATTAGTTGTCAATTTCTATATTGTTTTGCTCATCGCTACACAATCCCTATTTAAAAGGCCGATAGCACACAGGCACCTGACGTTATAAATTTTTCTCATAATAAAAATAAATACCCTATATCTAATAATACACAAGGTACCCATCCCCGCCATCTTGGATTTATTTCAAACTGTCACATCAGCTGGAAGTTTTGCTTGAAACTCATCGGTAAAATTGTTTTGCGATCCTCTCCGTCTCCCGATCGGTCATTCAACATCTAAGCTTACAACCAATTCAACCAAACCGGTGCATTACAACTGTCATTAATAAAAATCACCCCTCGATCTGCATCTACTGCCTAAAATATGCGACAAAAGGCTAAAGGGTGGACGGAAGTTGACATAAATTGCATCATACTTTGGGTAATCCCTTCCAAATATAGCACTGATACGTATATTCAAAAGGCGTCTATTTTGAATTCGATCAACATACAAGTTAAAACTAAGAAAAGGGATACTTTAAACAGTCAATTATAACTGTTAATACACAAAGTTTATATAAACATGTTTATAAATGCATATCTTTTGAAATATTGAAACAAACACACGGTGCAGGGAAATCTCATTTACATATAGGTGACAACTTCCGGGGATGGGTACCTTGTGTATTATTAGATATAGGGTATTTATTTTTATTATGAGAAAAATTTATAACGCCAGGTGCCTGTGCGATAGCACTATTCATGCTTCACCACATTCAGGTATTTCATTCACCCAAACACGTTACATTGGACGAAAAGACTTGTGGAAACACGTTTTGAACAAAAATTATGACAACCACTACACTGGTAAGGAATATCCAATGAACGACAAAACAAGACAGACTGAAATCCAGGCACACATAGTTCAAAATCCTAGAAAATTTCCTGTGTATGTTATAACATTGTACATGCGCAAACTACAAACTGTGGCAGATCAAGCAATGTCAATGACCGCATGGATCTTAAAAACGGAGTGTTTTTGTAGAAACTGATGGAAACGATGTTACTTTGTTACTTTTTTGGATTTACTATCATTTATCAATTAATTAAATTAATTATATCTATTGTGTTAGTGTATACCATTATTATGAATACAACGTAGAACAAAAATATACAATGATACATAATTAAGCAAGGATTCAGAAATAAACACTTAATTAATATATTAATCTGTTTCTACTGTGCTGGATGTAGTCCGCTGGGATTTTCAAAAAGATGCAGACGTTATGCACTCTTTAAGAATGACACAAGTGTGTGATGTGCATGCAAAGTAAGGCCACACTATCTGTGCAAAATAATACGGATACCTTGGAAATTCTTTCAAAGAATAAATATATTTTGTGTTTTATTGATTGTAGTTTCCTTTATTCTTTTTTACAAACATTTTACTACAATGTGTAGTTTAAGCATTTAGAAGTCCGTGCAACCTGAACGCCTCGATCGGAAAGCAACCGACCGTAACTTCTCGACCGGTATATATATTATACCCCAGTGGCAGTTGAGGAGTGACCGAAACTAATATAGCGACCAAGTGCTTTTATGAATTCACGTCATCTTTAAGCCCTGCCCTTACCTGAGATTTACCGCCCAGTAAAAATGTTCGGCCTTTAAAATCAAATTCAATACATCATATATGTACTAAGTTTTCAATATAAGACCTTTATACATGCCAGCCTTCCTGTTCCAGTCAGAATTTTCCTGATTTGAAGCACTGTTCCCGATTTCCCAATTCAGGATTTGAAAATTGTACAGAAATCCTAATTTTGTAAATATTAATTATGACAAAATACCCTGATTTCTGACATAAATTTTAAATCTTGCACCATTTCTTTGTGGCCAGCCAATCAGAAATCGTGATTTGGGGTTGCGATTACTCTTTACCTGTAGAACAAATTAATGTCCCAAATTTGTAGGCATGAGTAATGCCGTTCTCGAAAAAATCCCC
>WFKH01011925.1:49158967-49170034 GCA_016163765.1 Magallana hongkongensis
CAGGTCTTTAAAACTTTTAATTTACCTGTTGAAATGGTCTCCTGGGCTGGTCCAGTATTTGGAGGCTTCCCACACTCTGAACAGAATTTCATGTTTGCTGTTACTATGTTGTCACATGGTTCTCCACTGGATTTGCTTCCATCACACATTGCAGCCCCTGGCAGGAAGGCTTGGGGGGATATTTTCCAGCCACACCCCATACAAAACTTGTTTGAGCTTTGTATTATTGTACCACATACTGGAGTTCTTCTGCCATCTTGAACTGTGTTTGGACAAGAAGCAGTCTGGATGTCCTGTGCTTCTGGTGCCAACACCTTCTTCCCACATTCTGGACAGAAATTTGCACTGCCTTGCAGTGTGAATCCACACTCGCAAAGCATTATGGAT
Organism: Magallana hongkongensis; assembly: GCA_016163765.1. Lineage (NCBI taxonomy): Eukaryota > Metazoa > Mollusca > Bivalvia > Ostreida > Ostreidae > Magallana > Magallana hongkongensis. The sequence continues at coordinate 49,159,355 of WFKH01011925.1, forward strand.
GATTCCTCCTACAAAACAAACACAATTCATGTGTTATTGTAGATACTAGTGTTACAGCTAGTAATTAAGTGTAAAAGAAACCATAGGACTTAACTTTTTTGTGTATAACAGTTAAATGTTGGATTCAAAGAAATGCAGTTCAATGTTAAAAATATTTTAATGTCTTGTGCATTATTAAACTGCAATGCTAGAAAATATATTTAATGTTAAGATGGCAAGTCTGAATAGTATTTAGGATAATGAACAATTTGTGAAACATTTAAATGGGGTTGTGGCAGGTTGGGTCAGGGATTTTGATTTTTTTTTGGGGGGGGGGGGGGGGGGAGGGTGATAACCATTGGAGGCATTGTTCTAGTCATAATTTTCACTTTGGACATAATGCATAAAGAAAATTGTGTTTAATATGCAAATAATCTACCAGTAAAAGAATTCAAGTCATAAAATAGTAAATTCCCTTAGCTTGCCACCAGTTGGAACAATGGATTTCACATTTTTGACCTCAGAATCTCAGGTGACTAATATCAGCGCTCATGATAAAGCCTTCCATTATTTTCTTTTCATGTTATCTTTTCAGCAGTACATCGGTCATCACTTTCATTTGCTTTCTGGTATAGTAAAATCATTTAGTACAAACACAGATAAAGCAAAATCTGAGATATAGCGAAGTTTTGTGGAGTCCCGAGAAAAACTCTTAACAAATCCTTCCAAAACTTTAGGGTTATAATGAATGGATTTTTTTTCACATAAATTCTCCAATTTACAATCCGATCATTATAGGTTTCAAAGGAGTGGATTTTCATTATTTGCATTTTTTTTGGTCAAAATTAGCATAAATTGTAGTCTGGTGAAAGAAAACATACATTTAACAAATTTGCTATACTTATTATTACCAATTTGTTAGACGGGTAACTGCTAGAACATTATAGCTATAACTCATGAGTTTTACTGTTCTAGGATTGAAAAGAATTCAAAATCTTTTAGCAGCAAAAATAACATTATTCTTATAATAAATCTGGAAATACATGTACCAGGTCTTCTAAATCAACTAGCAAATTTAATATATATAATATGTGAAGTTAAGTTGAATGACATGGGCATTTTGATGTACAGTGACATAGAAATATGATTTCTTTAATCTGAGGTACAAATTAGACAGAAATCAATTTCTACTTGGTGTAATAATGAATTACATGTACTTGTCTGGAAATGTTGTGGAAAGGTTTTCTTTCGAATACCTGTTTGTGTCATGTGGTTCTTTTGAACTGGCTTCTAAGCAAGGCTTATGTATACATGGTTAAAGAAATGCATAGGTGGAAAACACCAGCCTGCGTTTAGGATTACACATACAGCATTTAAGCTTTAGGAAATGTTTAATCAAAGTAGAATCATTTTAATCCAAATTTACGGTACGTCATACAATTAATACGTACCGGTACATGTACTTGCACATTTTTAAAATATGCCAAATATTAAATAGCTGCAGCATATTGTTGTTAATTCCACAAAGTTTGTTGTTTTTTACTAGTATTTTAGTATTCAGCTTTCATTTGGAAAGTAATGAATGGACAATAAAAAAAAACGTCAAGAGATGTTTGTGAAACACTTATGCCCCTCATCTGAAGACCTCTGTGAAGAAAATGAACGGAAACTGCAAAAAATTGGAATTTTTTTAAGTCCAAGGGTCATAACTTTGTCAAAAATTGCTTGATTGTACCCAAAATCCAACTTGATCTAGATATTCTTATGATAAATCTGTATACCAAATTTCATTTCAGTAGGTGAAACCTCTACAATGAAAATGAATGGAAACTGAAAATAATAGAAATTTTTCAAAGTCCAAGGTACACTGTAAAGTCTGTCAAAAATTGCTCAATCGTACCCAAAATTGATTTTGACCTAAATATTCATATGCTAAATCTGTATACCAAACTTCATTTCAATAGGAGCAATCTCTGCAAAATTAAGAAAAAAAAGAGAAACTGATGATGGAACGACTGACCAACAGACCAACTGACCGACAGAGCTAGGCAGCAACAAAGCAATTTGCCCTCCCTTCTTGGAAGGGAGCATAAAAAACCTGAGATTTAGGAAGGTGCCATAAAGTCATGATTAAGAATGCATGATTAAAGTATGTTGCCTGGAGCCATTTAGGATTTCTAACAGCTTTGTGAATGTCCTTCTACTTCCTTCCTCTACATGATGGTTATCTAATTATTATAAGCTTTGATATAGAGAATAATATGATTTTTAATTCTCTCTAAATAAATGTTCTAGTTTATTTCTTCAAGGATCATTTAATGACTTAATTCGAATTTTGCACATTTTCATTCTTACTTACACTTTTTAAAATAAAGGGATTTATATTCAATATTTATTTTTCAGTTCTATTATCATGATCATATTCAAATTCACTCTCAAACAATAAATAGCGTAAAACATTTACACCAATAGCTGCAATAATTTAAGTTGTCACTGGCCGCTTTATTTAATTTTATTCAAACTAATCTACTTCCTCATCCTAAGCTTGCTTTCATATTCATTTCACAATTATTTATAGTCTTTATCTTAAATTCTTTTCCAGAATTCCAAGATTTAAAAATAAATGTTGTATATTTATCTATGATGAAATCTGAATGGAAATTATTAACCCTTCCTGACTCACAGGGTCATAGTTTGAACAAACTTAAACGTTCTACATCATATTAAACAAGATTGATGTAAAATTCTAAATTACTAAGATGTATTCTATTAGATACATGTACTAAAAATAAACAAAAGGTTTTTTTTATATACCCATCCGAATTTACATATTATCCTAACAATTATGTTACCTCAAGATTGTGATACCAATGTCATTGCTGGAGATATTGTGACATCATGTACTGTAAATGTAACTCAATTTAATGTAATAGTGTGTATGTAAAGGCATAGTACTCACACTCCTACTAGCACTAGCTTAGCCTAGTGGGTTAATTTAACCCTTTAGCACAATTCAAAAGGGTCAAGCCCGTTTTGACATTAATTTCAATGTAACCATTTATTGTTACATAGAAAGAAATGTCAAAAATGGGCTTCGTCCCTGTGGCACAGTCTGTAGATCGAGTGCACGTTGATTTTTAAAACTGAAGGGTCTTGGGTTAGAGCCTAGCTATTGGTCATTCCTCCTATTCTGTTACATTAAATTAACTGTTACTGATTCAAAGCAAGGAGTGGTTTCCAAAATAGAGGACATGCAAAATAAAATTTTTGTCAGAAATGGCTTTTAAGAAGTTTTGAACTAAATTGGATTCTATGAACCACAAGATATTAACTACAGTCGTTTGACCAGTTCCGAATAGGGTTCAGATTTGGCGGTGCTGTAAATGTTCCCGGGTGTTATTTTTAGAACTGATTTTTTTGCCGAGATACACCATATCCTTGCTGATATTAATGCAATATTGGTGTATTAATTTTTTTTTAAATAAAATTTTATTCTAACAAGTTACACAGGAAGCCATTTTACCAGTTGCGAATAAGACAATGAGTTCCGAATAACAGAACTGTTTCTATACATATCGAATGTAGATAAAAAGGTTTTGGCCCTAAAACCATCTGCTGAACCTGTTGAATAACAGGTTTAATGCAAACCACTCAGTTATTGGTATTTTCTTAACCTACACAGTTTGATTTGCGCGGAAATGACAGACAAAATCACCGTAACAATAATTTAGACTGGTTTCTAACGTCTTGCCGGAATACAGTCGCAGCGCCTCCTCTTATTATTATTGTGGTAAATATAATTTATTTATGACTGAGAAAAAAATTTAATGAATTCTAGAAGTATTTGTTTTAATCCATCCCTTCATTCAATCCTAAAACAGAGGAAAACAAATTGGGTATTCGGAACTGGTAAAATGACGGCTCATTAAAATTCTGCATCCACTTGCGTTTTTATTTTATTTTTTATCCTGTATGCTTTTGGGTATGTTAGAATACATACTAAACCTATGTTCAATAAAAGAAATTCTGTTTCAAATGAAAATTTAAGGCACCGGCAGGTGATTTTATGCACATATTAGCATTGCAATGACCAGGATTTAACACAAAGCAAAGCTAATCTAAGACCGATATCAAATACATGTATGACCGCAAAAATGAAACTACTGCAGAATTCAAACAAGCATTAATACGTGTTTATATTAAAGGTATTGATTTTCTTCTCCATCTTTTATTTCATTAATTATTTGCTGTGTAACTTCTAAACTATTCAGAACTGGTCAAAATTCGGAACTGGTCAAAGGACTGTACAATTTTGTAATTAAGTAAAAAAAACAAAAAGAACAAACTTTAAGAAATACAAAAAGCCTAGCTATGTGACGAAGTGTTTAAATATCTAACCCATGTTATATATTTGATCTAGTCTGTAAATCAAATAAAAACAAAGAAATAAAAAAATCCAATATACCTGCATAACACTATGGTGTCATAACTAATTCTGCACCAAACATTTAGGGAATCCAGAACAGAAATATGACTATAAAAATCTTCTTTCGTTTTAGTGATAAAGGACCAACTTTCAGTTTCTTTTCCACCTTACTTTTTAAAAACTGTAGATATCATATCTAATCAAGTGGGTCAATATTAGAATTCCGATAATTTAAACAGAAACTAATATTAACAACGACCTGCATGTACATGCAATGACTGAAGACGTATAAATTAGTATAAATAAGAACTTCACAAATGAACACTTAAAGTCAATAATGTCAGCCTCAGATTTAGTTTAAGTTTGAATCAGACATAGCTAAATAAATCTATCCCTAAATTTATAATAGCAAATTAGCGTGTTACAGCTACAGAAAAAGAATTTGACCACTTCTTGCATAACAAGATAAACTTCAATACTTACCGTTTCAGTACATGTCTGTCTCAATACGTGACAAAGTAATTACAATACGATATTTTCAGCGAACTTTTTATTACTTTCGCTTTGATTTCGGCACATTCGCGGGTAGAGTCGGAGAGCCTCGGGCGTTTTCCACGAATTTTGCAGGAAAGGCCCGAGACGGCGGGATTTACACGTGTAATGTCGAGAACGGGACGGCCAACCATTTTATTTCCGTGTGGATAAAAAAAAAATCAAAAAATGTCTAAAAAAAAAAAATTATAATGTATTATCAACAATATGGTATTATAAGATCTGATTGGGGTTTTTACAATACTGTGATATGTTTCTAGCGACTGATATAAAAATGAATGGCCAGGCAAAAAACCAGCTTGATATTTATAAAATAAATTGTTTTTAATAAAATAATTGTAGACATGTTTGAATATAATTCTTTCCATAATTTTGCTAACACAGCTCAAGAGTGATACAGGTCTGTAGTTTGTTGCTACAGAAGGATCGTCCTTTTTAAACAGTGGTTATACATGAGCAATTTTCCAATTATTTGGATACACATTGAGACTTTTAGTAATGTTATAAAGAATATTGATGACGGTAAATCATGTTGCATTGTCTTTTATTGTAATCTCTCAGAAGCTTTTGATAGAGTATGCCACGACGGTCTTCTTATTAAATTACGATCTTATGCATGGTATTTGTGGCAATCGTTTTTACTGATGATTAAGTAGCTATTTCGTTGTATAAAATATATCAAAAAGGTACATGTATGACCGTATAAAGATATAGACCTTTAAGGGTTATATGGTTTAAAGATACAAGGTTTAATTATCAATTTAAACTCGTTATGTAGCCTTATACATACATGTATAAACAACAGTTACGCATAGCTTTAACATGCAGTAGCAATTACAAAAAATATCACTTAAAGTTCAATGAACTTCATTTAGAAGTGTATATAAGCAGTCGCGAATTATTGATTGTTACGCTATTAGATTCATCCTAGTAATAATTGTAGATAATTCATCCTAGAATAATTGTAGATAATTCATCCTGAATAATTACAGATAAGTCAAAACTCGGGACAACGGTTCCTTTTACATGTATGATGATGTCCGTTCCAGCAATGCGGTAAAAACTTCTATCAACTTCGATATGAAAATCAGAAAGAATATTCAAAGGTCTCATAACCTTATACTGCAGCCTTGAAACATCCTTCTATCGGACGACGCAATTGCCCTGTATGCTTTGGTAATGGTTCATCATGAAGATGCCACCATTGTAGGCCGACTATTTTCATAATATGCTGTGGTTATTTCACGAATTTGTCCCTTTCATGCGAACTTGGTGATTTTTTTTTTTTTGGTGACTTGGTTAGTATATACGTCCCTGTTAAAATTTGTTATAATTGTGATTTCACATTCAAAAGTATAAATTTGTTATTGTTCCTGCCAACAATAATTATAATGTTTCGCTGGCTACGATTATAATAATGTTGACTTGTATTCGCATGTTATAATTATAATGTGTATTTCGATGATAGTTATTGTTGGGTGACATTTTTTATTATTTTGAATCAGAACACAATAATGATTTAATGATTAAAAATAATTATGTTGGTATTTTTTTTTATATTTACAAGGTTAAGATTATAATTATTTGGAAAAGATAATAATAGTGCAATTTAAGAGAAGTTGGGTGAAATTATTATTTTGGTCAATTATATAGTAAAATATGATAATTATGTGGAGGTACCCTACGGCTTTCCACAAAATTTAAACGGGCATGGTCACGATTTTGGTCAAAATTAATTTTTCTGTTTTTAATGTTTACAATGCTTCAGTACAAAATTCACAATTCTTCGTTATGTACATGTAAACAAACTTAAGCCTAGGTCATGCTAATGTTTACATTTTGAATTTTGAAAGCTTAGACCTAAATTGAATGTGCCAAATGCTAGAAACTGTTTATTGATGTTCAATACTAACCAGCAGATAAAAAAATCAGCTTGAAAAAAGGACTTTTTACGGTGTATTGAACCAATCTAAACAAAAACATGACACCAGCCTTGTTGACAGAACAAAGAATTGTGAGCTCTGTATCTCACTTATAACCCAACGACTGACTCTGACGCTCAAATTTTGGTTGGCTAGTATTAGAAATGTCTTACTGAAGCATAGGACACATTAAAACCGGAAAAATAAATTTTGATCAAAGTCGTGACCATGCCCCTTTAACACATCTAATTAGCTTTTCTTTCTTTCGCGTGTGCGCTGTTTTGAGTTCACATTCCTAATGTGTACACTAAATTATCACTAACTACGATGCATTTCTGATCTTTTACAACATTTGAAGGAATAACACTTTCGTGTATTTTTATTTGGTAAATAAACTCTCCGTTGTTTTCGTTCAACCGAAGTTCTCTATATTTCAGAAGTTCGACCGTTTCAAAGGGTTTTGGTGGAATGGTCTATTATATCTTTTAAAATGTCTTCTTTTTTTTTTTAAATAAACTCTCCGTTGTTTTCGATCAAACGAAGTTCTCTATGTTTCAGAAGTTCGACCGTTTCAAAGGGTTTTGGTGGAATGGTCTATATTATCTTTTAAAATGTCTTCTTTTTTTTTTTTTGAAAGGCAGTTATAGCGTACAAACCGCTGCGTCTATAATATGTGCTACAAAAGAAAAAATTTACACATTTAGACATATATCTGTTCAATGATATCTGGGCACTACAAATGATTAACCATGCCAATTTTTAAAAAGTCGTATTTTGTACAAATTGTCACTTATGAGAACAGTTTGATAAGTTTTGACAGGCAAAACACTTAAATTTGGATATTATTAACAGAAATTTCCTCCGCGTTCAGTCAGTTCCTTTTCAACATATTCCTAAAGTTCAGCAGAACCAACATCCGCGTTCGTACGATCCAATTTTTATCCACCATGTTCCCTTTAAACGCTCATAATTCATTACAAAGTTAAGATAATGACCTGAAAATTGGATAGAATGTAGATTTATGATTATGACAGATTTGTATTCTTTAAAATTGCGTTGAAATGGCGTTGAACGGTCAAACTTGTTACTTTAATTTTTTGTTTACAAAAATTATCGACGATTTTGATGTTTAAACACCAACAGCGGAAAAATTTCTATCTCAATTTGTTAAAATTTTGTAGCATTTGAAAGCTTAATCATCCCTTTATGATTTAAACCTAAAAGAAATTTGAATTAAACATTATATGAGCGAGTTTGAAGGAAAATTAAAGACCTTGTCTTCGATCTCCGTGTGAACTCAGCGCTGCTCCGCGTTTAGCAGAGTCCTCCGCGTTCGGTAGAGCCGTATGATGGGGGTGTGTTTATTTCTTAATTAATACTCATGTCCTACTTTGGGGCGACAACGCAATTAGTCCGAAATATCTGACTGGCATGTAAAATATCAAAATCGTTAAAAAAGCCAGGAAAACTTCAGATATTTCGGACTACAACGCAATCAGTGTCAGCGAAAACAAAGATTTATTTTCTCTAGTTTATCGTTATATCAAAGATACAAAAAGATTTAGTTGATGTTTGTACACCATTGAACATTTATATAAAACGTTAACTGTCATATGATCTGTTGACCTTACATGTTGTGCATACATTATTTTTACTGTATTATATACTTGTATTGGGAGAGGGCGGTCTAAGTTTTTGAACTTGTGCCTAATCCCTGTTGTAATATTGTACAATAAAAATAAGTTCAAATCAAATCCCGATTGTATTCGGTAAACCTTATTCATTTCGTAGAATAACTGGAATTACACCCGAGGATTGCCGAAGGGTACCGATGTGCCGTACTCTGCCGATGCTTGCCGATTGCCTGCCGAATGTCGTCTGCTCTCTACAGTGCCGGTGCGTTTTCGTCGACGATAAACTAGGATTAAAATCAAACCGGCGAATAGTATACCATGGACATTTTTCAAGTAATAAGGTATGTAAATTGATTTATGAATGTTGTTGTATTATAGTAACGATGCCAGTTACACCCTAACGTTTGGCCTGAATTCACAGGTAATATAGGCTATAGTCTAGTTTTCGTGTTTTTTTCTGTACTACATGTAGAACTTTTAAAATTAATTAATATGATAGTTTAGTTTATTAAACTTAATAGGTGTTTTATGACTTTAACTATGTAGTACAATTACCGCAGCATATTATTCAGAATCTAACGTACATGTATCCATGTGTGCCCGTATTTCAACAGTCTGTCTTCATCTTAGTATGGTCTTCATTTTGAAATCTAAGACGTTTATCATGAATATCAATCACAGGTGGGTACCTGTAAAGTGCGAAACAAAATCGAAACGAAACGAAACCGAACGAAACGAAACGAGACCAATCGAAACCAAACGAAATCAATCGAAACCAAAATTAAATCAAAACCAAACGGAACGGAATAGTTTTCGAGAAGATCTTATAACTTATATACACGGATTATAAACCTACATCAAATTTTCAAGCCCTTGCTGTTAGGTCCAATAACTTCCAGGGGACCATGCAAAGTCTAAACAATTTTAAAGAATCAACAATATGTCAAAATGCTACCCTATAAGTAAAATCATACATAATTATATTGGTGTTTTTGTGAAAAATTCAAATGTTTTCCTTTGTAAAATTGGACCCCCCCCCCCCCCCCCATTGTGGCCTAACCCTACTTCTGAAGATATGATTTTGACATTTTAATCCTGACTAAAGTTACAGCTTTCCTAGGCAAATTGAGTTTCATCAGAAGATTTTCCCCTATATATTCCTATTTAAAACATTGACACCCCATCCCCCTGCCATTGTGGCCCCACCCTACCCGGGATCATGATTTGAACAAACTTGATTCTTCCCAACATGAGGATGACTACCCATGGGTAACAGCTTTTCTGGCGATCGGTTTCTGAGAACAAGTTTTTAGCTCACCTGAGCTGAAAGCTCAAGTGAGCTTTTCTGATCACTTTTTGTCCGGCGTCCGTCTGTCTGCCTGTCCGTCTGTCTGTCCGTAAACTTTTTGCATTTTCGACTTCTTCTCCAGAACCACTGGGCCGATTTCAACCAAACTTGGCACAAAGCATCCTTAGGTTAAGGGAATTCAAGTTTCTTAAAATGAAGGGCCACGCCCTCTTTCAAGGGGAGATAATTAAAAATCATTGAAAGTTTGTTGGTATTTTTCAAAAATCTTCTTCTCTAAAACCAATTGGCCAGAAAAGCTGAAACTTGTGTGGAAGCATCCTCCTCAGGTAGCGTAGATTAAAGTTTGTTCAAATCATGACCCCCGGGGGTAGGGTGGGGCCACAATGGGGAGTCGAATTTTTACATAGGAAAATATCTTTAAAAATCTTTTTCTCTAAAACTGATCAGCCAGGAAAGCTGAAACTTGTGTGGAAGCATCCTCAGGTAGCGTAGATTCAAGTTTGTTCAAATCATGATCCCCAGGGGTAGGGTGGGGCCACAAGGGGGGGGGGGGTCGAATTTTTACATAGGAATATATAGAGTAAATCTTTAAAAATCATTTTCTCTGAAACTGATCAGTCGAAAAGGCTAAAACTTGTGTGGAAGCATCTTTAGGTAGTGTAGATTCAAGTTTGTTCAAATGATGATCCCCAGTGGTAGGGTGGGGCCACAATTGGGAGGTGAAATTTTACATAGGAATATATGGAGTCAATCTTTAAAAATCTTCTTCTCTCAAACTGATCAGCCAGAAAAGCTGCAAATTGTGTGGAAGCATCCTCAGGTAGTGTAGATTCAAGTTTGTTTAAATCATGATCCCCA
>WFKH01011925.1:49174954-49187506 GCA_016163765.1 Magallana hongkongensis
ATTGTGGCCCCACCCTACCCCTGGAGGTCATGATTTTCATAACTTTGGATCTACACTACCTGATGATGCTTCCACACAAGTTTCAGCATTCCTGGCTGATTGGTGTCTGAGAAGAAGATTTTTAAAGATTTATTCTATATATTCCTATGTAAAAATTCAACCCTCCATTGTGGCCCCACCCTACCCCCGGGGGTCATGATTTTCACAACTTTGGATCTACACTACCTGAGGATGCTTCCACAGAAGTATCAGCTTTCCTGACTGATTAGTTTCTGAGAAGAAGATTTTTAAAGAGTTACTCTATATATTCCTATGTAAAAATTCGACCCCCCATTGTGGCCCCACCCTACCCCCGGGGGTCATGATTTTCACAGCTTTGCATCTACACTACCTGGGGATGCTTCCACACAAGTATCAGCTTTCCTGGCTTAATGGTTCTTGAGAAGAAGATTTTTGAAAATTTCACGAAAATTTTCAATAATTGCTAATTATCTCCCTTTGTAAAAGGGTGTGGTTCTTAATTTTCACAACTTTGAATCCCCTTTGCCTAAAGGTGCTTTGTGCCAAGTTTGGTTGAAATTGGCCCAGTGGTTCTGGAGAAGATGTCGAAAATGTGAAAAGTTTACAGACAGACGGACGACAGACAAAATGTGATCAAAAAAGCTCACTTGAGCTTTCAGCTCAGGTGAGCAAAAAACTATTGAAAATAAATTTTATACCGCATACATTTTTTATATTATGGATTTTTATAGATTAAAATCAAGGGTGGCAACTCTTCAAGAACAGGAAAAGGTCATTTATTAGGACACATTCCACTCTTACATACTGATACTTAAACATGGAAATTAAAGTATTAAGCCCATACATATCTGTTATGCATCCAGATTCATTGAATTTTGGGCTATTATGGATCAGATACCTTAAATCTACACTTCCTGAGGATGCTTCCATTAAAGATTCATATTTCCTGGGTTTTGATAAGAAAAATTTAAAGAATTGTCTCTATATATGTATTCCTATGTAAAACTTAGAACCACATTGTGGCCCTACCCTACCCCTGAGGAACAAACTTTAATAATTACACTACCTTAGGATAATTCAGCAGAAGTTTCAAATTTCCTGGCCCAATGATTTTTGAAAAGAAAATTTATGAAGACTTTTCTCTATCTAGTTCTGGCCCCCATCTAAACCTGGGAACATTGAGTTGAACAAATTTGAATCTACACTCCCTGAGGATTTTTCATATACAAGTTTCAACTTTTTTGGACAATTGGTTTTTGAGAAGAAAATTTGTGAAAATCAGAGACAATATGTAGATGAAGTGCCCTTTTACATGTTATTTTTAGACTAATAAACTTGTTAAGAATTTTTAAAAATCAATATATATTAATTAGATCAATAAATAATTTCATGAGCATAATTACTGTTATGTGACCTTTAGCGCAATTGTCCATAAAACTGTGATATTAAAATATAGAAGTCCATCTTGCACTTAAACAAGGCACTTCATCTACATATTGTCTCTGATTTTTGGAGATACAATTTAGGCATCAGCTATGACAATGATGCTTACGATATTTATTATTTTAAAAAAAATTATAACAAACTTGTAATAAAAAGTTTTATTGCACACATGCATAACACCGAGATATATTTATAAAAAGTATCCAACATAAAATGAAATTTAAATGCCTATATTTGATGGCAAAAAGACAACAACAAAAAAACAAAAAATCAATTCCCTAAAGAAACATACAGCAAATCAATTTTATCTAAAAACAAATGTGGTGTTCAGTCCCTCCTCTATAGCCTACATTTTCAAGCACTTATTTCATGATCATTTCTATCTTACGTCAGTGTATTTCATCAACATGATTCAGGTGCCTTTTTTTTTTAACAAACAAGTTTAGAGAATGTACCCTTTGTTACAATTTTACCCTGCACATTGAAGAATTAAAATGATTGCTACAAATAAAACAACTTACTATGAGTCTGCAGTCAAAGCTTGAGAAGAATTCTTTTTTTCATTTTTTAAATTAGTAAGCTTTAATGGTTTGTTTGTTAATATGCAGATTAAAGTTAAGCTTCATCACAAGTATCTATTATGCAGTGGAACAAAATACCAGTATTTCACATTCACTTGGTATTTACTTGAATAGTTACATAAATTGTACAGATTTTTTTTTTAATTATATCAGTATCAAAACATTTAAATTTTTAAAATATTATGAAAGATAACAAATTATCAACTACAATACATCTGTTGTCCTCGGGAAATATGATTTTTCTTGGGGGAATAATCTTCATATTTCCCTCACAATTATGCAATAAATGTATAATGTACTCCAAAGCAAAACAAAGTGGCAAGCTATAAATAACCTACAAACATTGGCACAGTTTAATTCATTATCACATTTAAAGTTTGGTCCCAATAAATGACCATATCTAATCAAAACACATGTATATGGTTCTCTTTAAGTTATATCATTTCTTTTATATGCATATCAATCAGTCTGTCATTTCTATATATATGTACTTAGTATATCTTTTGCCGCAAAAAAACCCAACAAAATTGAATAAAGATCATCAATCAACACAGTCAATATTATCAGCTTTTCCTTTTACTTTCTTCCTTTCACTTTCATTTGTCTATATTCACTCCTTTATGTCATATTGTCTATTATCTTCTTTCACTTTGTTTGATGGTGTAAAGAGCATACAAAAACAGCCAGGTATCCACTGCTTGGTTGTTAAGAATGGGGGCGAAACCCGCTCCTTCGTTTGGAATTTTCTCTATAAGTTCATTCGTCCATCCTGGGTAATTGAGGTCAAGGTCATACTGAGGGGCAGATATGTATCCCAGGAGTGTGTCTTGTAATCTGCAATTAATTGAAAAAAATTGCGTTTGACATTCATAAGATTTCATTGCCAAAAGGCAAACCTACATAAATTTTAAGAACTGTACTTAATTTGCATTGTAAAAAAATTGCACCATGATCATGCATCTTATAGTAAGAAGAATGGAGTAGATTTGAACAGATTTGAACATTGGGTTCTGGTACTTGACACAAATTTATCAAATAGTTTGCAACTTTACTTGTTATAAAATATTCCATCAGTTTCAGGTAATTTTTCAAGACAAACCTTTTTTTATTTAGCACCAATATTTGGTTATACATGTATAAATATCTCAAAATGTCCAATCTACAATTTTAACTTACGGAAGTTTGGCCATGTCAACATCATCATCATCGGTTCCTTTAGGAACTGTTATAGTCAGCATAATGCACTCAAACAGGATCTCCAGCAGTAGGTCCAGTCTCTCCAGGGAGATTTCCTCACACAGGGATGTGATCATATCTCGCTGTGCAGCATCAAGCTCTACCCTCAGTTCTGTCACTACACCTTCAAATGCATCCTTGGAGAGAAAATGCAACAGATAAAAATAAAATAAAAACATTTTAAATGTAATTTTTGGAACTTAAACTTACTTACACAAACTTATTTATAGTAAACACTACATTCAGGTGAATAGTTTATTTCATGGGAACAAATTATTAAATTTTGTTAAGTTTTAATACCTATTTACCAGTTTTTGTGTTATTTTAACCCAAAAGCTGTGGGCCAAAAACTTTAGTGTAAGACGTCAACTTTCAATTTATATTGAAATTAGATTAAGGTAAGGTTTGCGGTTACAGGGAGATAACTCACACATTTTCATTGTGACGTAACACCAACTACCCTTTATGAACTTGCTTGCTGTAAAAATATCTTTTACTGGTACAGAACTCAAATTAGCATTTCACTCCTTGCTTGCTTTGTGGTTGTTAAAATTCTTTCACCATACCAGTAGGTATTACCAGAAGCTCTAGGCTCAGATGTGCTAAAGAGTGTTAGCTCCACTCCATGGCAAAAAATGTGAAAACAATAAACCTGGGCAGCAATGTTAAGGTGTCCTGCAGGTTAAAACATGGCTGAAAAACGATTTCTTATATACTTGGCATAAAATACAGGGTTTTTGAACCCGATATGAACAGAGGCGCACGCCTTTATCATACATCCAGTATCATCACCCTTTATTTCACCCTATATCAAGCCCTTTATTACACCTTTCCGGAACACCTTGGTATTTTTTTATTCGGATTACCTTGGATCTTATTATCTTTTTCTGTGCATATCTGAAGTTGCAACTACGACGTCATGATTTGAACATTTCGGTATAGATGACTTAGTTCACTTAACGCTTTTACACTCTTTTAAAATGCATTGCATCTAGAAACGATAACAGAGGGGTCAAACTATGATAATTTTTTAAATCTAGAATTTAGCTATATTTGATAAAATGTATTAATTTGATTGAAAATTTGTAGACAGATTATCCTTGAAAAGTTACCCGACTTACAAGCGGGTCAATGGCAAAATCTTCAAAATAAAGCTGAAACAAGAGGCCCATGGGGCCACATCGCTCACCTGAGCAACAATGGCTTTATATGGGTGTTCAAAGGATATATGGCCTCTCAGTAGAATAACAAAAAAGGAATAACAAAAAGTATCCAAATTTTACACTTATTTTCATACAATCTTTGACATTGTACCTTTATGAATTACCAATATACCAAAATATATGAGAGCATGCATATAGGTACATTTTCTTCTTCAACTACTAACTAGTTATTGTATTTTATTTTTAAAAAAATCCTATATGTGAAAGAAGAAAATTGTACCTCAATGCATTCAAATTAAAAACATTCAAAAATTTAATTGGTCTTCCGCATTATAAACGATTGTTGTTTACCAGGCGTGAACTTGTGTGACGTTTTATAACCTTACTCACTTGATTGATGAATACACTCGAATGAAAAATGTTGTCATGCGATATGTTAAAGAGCTATTATAATCAATGCATAGGCGTCGGAACCGGGGGTGGGGCTAAGCCCTCCCCCCCCCCCCCACCTTTTTTGCAAAGTTAGACATAGCCTACTCAAAATCCTTCTTTTTTTTGCTTGTCCAGATTTCTGATAAGGTTTAGCCATCCCTCCCCCCTTACCCACTTTTAATTAGCTTCCGACGCCACTGCAATGTATTGACAGGCATATCACTCTATTTTACCAAGGCCCACCCTTTATTTTCATCTTTATTCAAAAGCGATAATACATTTATCCCCGTAACAGTAATTTTTAAAACTGTTTTAAAGAGGTCATTTTTATTTAATTGTGTCTGAAAAACCATCAAAGTTGGTGTAGATTTCATATAATTCATCGTATAAGGAGGGGGCTCCAGAAAGTAGTATGTAACAGCATATGATCCTTTTAATTTTTCTGTACAAGTACTTAACGTTTAGCGAGACATTTCTAGTGATTAATCAAAATTTCCTAAAATTCCAAAATACAGGCGATAGTTCCCCTCAAGTTAAAAAGCATAATTAACGAAAATGAAACGAAAATCAAAACAAGCTAAAACCACCGTCACAAGTTAAAATGTCAACGCATTGAAATATTTAACCTAAATTTACTTCACAAAATCGGCACAAATATATTTTGCATGTTTCAAATATTCCCTTCGCACGTAAACTGTTGCACAACAAGCAAATTCATCTTTGTCAGTTTGACCCGTTTGTCATGCGTCAAATATGGCTGCTTCCAAGAAAGAACTTTCGTTTTCGAGATACCGAATACCGAACCCGAAGTTATTAACTGATTGACCGCGATTATCTCTTTATTATTATTTTCGTAAATTACTCAAATTTGAAACAGAATTAGCCCATAATTTTTGCAATTTATATTTTCCTTTCCATAAGGATTACCGTAAAGTCGCGTGTATAACACGCACTTTTTTTCAGCCAAAATTTGATCAAAAGTAGGGGTGCGTGTTGTACATAGGACCAAAATTTTACCCCATTTTTTCAAGCTGTGATTCTTGCATCTTGATACCACGGGAGTAGTGACTGCCGATATAGCGTGTTATGCAAGTTGTATGAGTGTATACTGCCGATATAGCGTGGTATGCAAGTTGTATGAGTGTATATTATATTTACTGCGTCAGAAATACCTTATTCTTAGTTTTATTTCCATGTATTGAAATATTTATCCTTTCTCAACACTATTCCTTGCATCAAACAAGTTTTAAAATCGCCAGTGTATTCGCCGTTACGTAAGCAGCCACCTGTTGACTCGGCGCGTGGTCAATGTTTGTTTAACAATTTCCGGTGTCAGAAGCATGCACCTGTCTCATGTCGGACTTCACAGGGTGTTTTCAAGTCCATGAAGATTAGCAATAATTATGATTTTATTTAATTTGATTACTTTATTTCCAGTTATGCAGTTAAACGTTATTGCTTTACATAGACACTGCTAAAAATACATCGATCATTTGTACGACTTGATAATGACGATATACGACATACATACGTTTCTTCACAATGTTTATTTAACAACAATCAAACAGTTTAACTATAATTAATCAATTAAATCATTTCTCTTGATGTTGATTTGGTTTATATCTGCAAACATTATTACTTTTAAGCACAAAGCTTGGTTGCCGTTCTTCTCTACATATGATGATTGATTTTCAACTTCTCCGCTGTTGTGTAACTGTAAGAAACTCTTACTGTACGAAGTGTCAAATGATAGGCCCCATTTGATACCACTTTTGTAAATCATACCGTTTTTTATAGTAAAATTGTAAGAACTTTGACTCTAATATCGCTTGGGCCATGTTCCGACCACGAAATTACAGTAATTGCACTTGGTTATAAAATTATCATTAAACATCGATAGTTATTTGGAAAAATGGCGGCCGTCGATTTTCATCGTCTGAGCTGTGTTCCGATCACAAAATTACAGAAATTGGGTATGGATTTTAATATTATCATGAAACATCGATAGTTTTGGGGAAAATGGCGGCTGTTGATTTTGCCATTTTTTGGGTGCGTGTTATACATAGGACCTGCTGTTTTTTCGCCATTTTTTGGTCAACTTTGGGGGGTGCGTATTATACACGAGTGCGTATTATACACGATACTTTACGATATTTGTGCTAAATTATGTTGAATTTTACTCAGTAGTTCTTGAGAAGAAGATTTTTTAAAATGCACCCCCCTTTTTCTACAGTTTCGAGGTTTTCTCCGCTTTGAATAAAGATCGGTCTTTCATTTCTGCAATTTATAGTCACCATACCATAAGGATACTTTGTGCCAAATTTGGTTGAAATTGACTCAGTAGTTCTTGAGAAGAAGATTTTTTAAAATGCACCCCCCTTTTTTTTTTTTACATTTTCAAGGTTTTCTCCGCTTTGAATAAAGATCAGTCTCTTTCATTTCTGCAATTTATATTCACCATACCATAAGGATACTTTGTGCCAAATTTGGTTGAAATTGGCCAAGTGGTTTTAGAGAAGAAGTTCAAAATGTGAAAAGTTTACAGACGGACGGACAGACAGACGGACGGACGGATAGACGGACGACGGACAAAATGTGATCAGAAAAGCTCACTTGAGCTTTCAGCTCAGGTGAGCTAAAAAAGCAACCAACTTATAGGTGAACAATACTTGTAGGTGAGTATATACGGTAAATTTGCCCAAACAATAATATTCAACTGTTAAAGAAATGCGTTTAAACAAACAGAAGTAGCGTTGCTGTATAAAGGTTATGTACAGGATTACGATAACCAATGTTTTACATGAACTTGCTAAAATAAAAGTGTCAAAATTCCATTGGGTTGCATAATACGCACCCTTTTCTCACAAAGAAATTTAATTTCTAGAAAAAAACTGAGTACCGGTATTATTTTTGGCAAATTATGGTACATCACATTTTGACTATTGATGTACATCATACAGATAAACAAATCAACTGACCTCTTTGTGTGAGGCTTGTCTTCGGGTTTTCTCCATGGCCAGAGTGATCCACAGTGACTGGGCATGCTTGCACTGACATGAAGACCTTGCCTTAAACAGAATGCACTCAAGTTTAGTTAATAATATATGTACTCTGCCTAAAATGATACATGCTCAAGCTATGATGATGATAAAACAATGCATGAAGTAGAGAACAATTATCTGATGCTGTTACTGAGTATACATTGTGCATGGCAATATGTGCAATGAATAACAGAATATACATGTATATGAAACCTTTTGACTGGGGAATGGGTTTTCCATCTTGAGAATCTGGGTCATGAATTTCTCCAAGGACATACTGGGGTCTCCTTTTACAGACTTCAGGAAGCTGATGGTGATTTCTAGCTTGTCCAAGGTCTCACAAATGTCAGGGTAAGTTCTGGTCTCCTCACAGATCTGATTGGCTACTACAGGGGTCAAAGGTTCCTACAATACAACCAAACCAATAAGAGTGAAGCACTTGTAAGTGTACCACTGAAGAGATAATCAGATTCCTTCTCTTTTTACTCTGCACTAATAGAGTCCATTTGAAAAAGATATTCACCTGTTTGATTTTCTGTCGTAGATCTCTAAACACCACAGCATTAGTTGTTTCTGATCTGTATGTCATCATCTCAAACTGCAAAGACGAAAATATTACACTTGTTTGAACTAGCTGGTTCAACACTTTTAAAGCATTGAATGTTTATTTTACAATATCATTGGTCCAATAATACACCAGGCCGTGCACAACAAATTGAATACTGGTAATTTGTCTGCACAGCCTGGTGTGAATAGGACCTTTAAAAAACTTTATTTATTTTACAACGATTGATAAACTTTTATTAATATCCCTCGTTGGCACGGATGTTACCGCAAGGGGGTCATTGATGTGGGAGGAAGCCAGAGTACCCAGAGAAAACCCATGTGTCCAAGCAGGCGACCACCATACCCTGCCACATACAACCACTGTCCATCACAGGAATCGAACTCTGGTCGCAGCGGTGTTAAGTGAGTGCATTGTCCACTGTGCTACTTGGACACCCAAGTGTGTGATGTGTATTAGACCAATGATATTCAAAAATGAGCATTCATAATCAATGCTCAAATTTATATTTCTTTTGATGTTTACAAAACTTTGAATGTCATATAGATTTCCAATGTACACATAAGAGGAAATAAATGTAGTTGGCAGCACTCTCATGAACATTATTATGTATGTTCTGTAAAGTGATTGTATAATACATTTATCAATGTGACTCTAACTTTAATTTTAGTAACACATACCTCATACACCGGCATCTCAATGACAGACTTGGAGAAGAGGAATCGGTCCATGAGCTGGCGCTCCAAGTCCCCAAAGTTGTAGTCTATCTTGGTGCCCTTGCCCACCTGGAAGGTGTAGTGACAGTTGGCCATCACCATGGGGAGAATGTCCCTGTCAGGGTGGTAGCTGATCAGGTGAGCCGGGGTCACGTCCCTCAACTGGACCTTGGGGAGATCTGTGTACCTGTCAATCAAAGTCAATTACATGTATCACCTATTAATGATGTCTGTCGTAAATTCAGAACAAGAGGCCCATGGGCCACATCGCTCACCTGAACAACAGTTCCTTGTAACATTCAATTTGGTATCATATGCTACTTCTATTTTAAACTTTGAAACCCTTTCTGGGGCCCCAGTAGTGGTCCAGGGTTTATGGTTGGCTTTAATAATTTAGAATCTACACTATTTGAGGATGCTTGCATAGTAATCTCACAAACTGTAGGATTGTAATTCTCGAGAAGAAAATTTTTAAACATTTTCCATATATATTTCTATGTTAAACTTTGAACCCCTTCTGGGGGCCCAGTATTAGATCAAGGGTCACGGCTTTTATAATTTAGAATCTACACTATTTAAGGATTCTTACGTAGTAATATGACAAAATAAAGCAGTGTAGTTCTCGAAAAAAAAGATTTATAAACATTTTCCATATATACTTCAACGTTAAAATTTGAATCCGTCTTGGGTCACCAGTATTAGTCCAGGGGATACTATTTTAAAAATATTGAATCTACATTATCCAAGGTTGCATGCATATTAATCTCACAAATTGTAGCATTGCAGTTCTCGAGAAGAAGATTTTTAAACATTTTCCCTATTTACTTCTATGTTAAACTTTGAACCCCTCTTGGGGCCCCAGTATTAGATTTTACCAAATTAGAATCTACAATAGCCACGGATGCTTGCATAGTAATCCCACAAACTGTTGCACTGTAGTTCTTGAGAAGA
This sequence comes from Magallana hongkongensis, assembly GCA_016163765.1. Classification (NCBI taxonomy): domain Eukaryota; kingdom Metazoa; phylum Mollusca; class Bivalvia; order Ostreida; family Ostreidae; genus Magallana; species Magallana hongkongensis. The sequence goes on from WFKH01011925.1 coordinate 49,185,104, forward strand.
AGATTTTCAAACATGTTCCCTATATATTTTTATGTTAACTTTAAACCCCTTCTGGGTCCCCAGTATTCGTCTGGGGGTCACGGCTTACACAAATAAGAATCTTGACAATTTGTGGATGCTTGCATAGTAATCCCACAAACTGTTGCATTGTAGTTCTTGAAAAGAAAATGTTAAACACTTTCCCTATATACTTCTATGTTAAAATTTGAAACCCTTCTGGGGCCCCAGTGTTGGTCCGGGGGTCACAGCTTTTACAATTTAGAATTTTCACTATTTGAGGATCCTTGCATAATAATCTCACAAACTGTAACATTGTAGTTCTCAAGAAGATTTTTAAACATGTTTCTTTTATATTTCTATGTTAAACTTTGAACCCCTCTTGTTGCCCCAGTATTAGTCCGGGGGTCACAATTTTAACAATTTAGAATCTACAATAGCCAAGGATGTATGCATAGTAATATCTCAAACTGTTGCACTGTAGTTCTTGAGAAGAAGATTTTTAAACATTTTCCTATACATGTTAAACTTTGAACCCCGCCTGGGGCCCCAGTTTTAGTCCAGGGGTCACAATTCTTACAATTTATAATCTTCACTATATGTACAAGCTTTTGTGTAAATATTGGCGTTTCTGGTGCAGTGGTTCTTAAGAAGATTTTTAAACATTTTTCCTATGTATTTCAATGTCAAACTTTGAACTCTGCCTGGGGCCCCTGTCTTCGTCCGTGGGTCACGATTTTTGCAATTTATAATTTTCATTATATATACAAGCTTTCGTGTAAATATTGGCATTTCTGGTGCAATGGTTCTTGAGAAGAAGATTTTTTAAACATTTTTCCTATGTCTTTCTATGTTAAACTTTGAACCCCGCCTGGGGCCCCTGTTTTGGTCCAGGGGTCACTGTTTTTGTAATTTAGAATTTTCATTATATATACAAGCTTTTGTGTAAATATTGGCATTTCTGGTGCAGTGGTTCTTGAGAAGAAGATTTTTAAAGACATGCACCCTATTTTCACTGTTTCGCAATTATCTCCCTTTTAAAAAGGGATTAGCCCTTTATTTTAGCAATTTATAATCCCCTTCCCATAAGGATGCCTTGTACTAAGTTTGGTTAAATTTGGCCCAGTGGTTTTAGAGAAGAAGTCAAAAATGTGAAAAGTTTACAGACGGACAGACAGACAGACGGACAGACGGACGACGGACAACGGGTGATCAGAAAAGCTCACTTGAACCTTCGGTTCAGGTGAGCTAAAAACTATATTAACAAATAAATCAAAAATAGTTCCGTATTTGATACTCGCAGATAATGATAACAGAAAAATTGCATTTGGTCACTTGAATTTTTCTGATGACCTAAAAATAGCACCAAAATTATCACTGAAATCAAAACTGAATACTTACTTGAGCTTCTTCACCTTGCAGTACTCCTGCAGGAAGTTGTTTTGTTTCTTTAGTAGATAGTACAGTAGACCATAGGCACAGAGCCCATTGTCCCTGAAAGTGGGCAGCAGCACAGACACTGGGTGGGCATCAGTGATGGGCTTCTGGCAGAACTCCTTGGGGATCTTGGTTAATCCCTCCAAGGTGGGAAAGGCTTTAGTTGTAAAGCAAAAAAAAAATATGGAGATAAGAAATTTTGTTTGAGAGGTTGAAATAGATTTTCTATAAATTGCCATATATGCTTAAAACTATGGGTCAATATTTGTTGCCTCAGAACATTTAACAAAAATTTAGTACTGGTATTTTATATTGCTGACCACTGCAAATCAGACTCTGTTTTCCACATGACTGGTGGCATAGTGAGGAAGATAACAGGTATATTTTGTATTTAATACCATAATCCTGAAACGTGTGTGGATTTACGATGAATATGTTCACTTTCTTAATTGACTCAATATCTCAATTATAATTTTAAATTTTCTTGCAGATTGAGGTACATCTAGACAGACATTAAAATGTCAATCTACCCAAGTGTAGGATAGTTAAATTGACTGATTGCTATAATTCTGGAATGATAAGACGAGAATCTAAAGACTTACGATGTGTAAGGAGCTTGTTTTTCACACACTGCCAGGCCAAAATGAAGTCATTCACCAAATTCCTCACCTCCTCTGATCGACCCTCTGCAATGAATCAAAGTACTGAAAGTACTGAGAAGCGCTAAGCATTTGCTGTAACGTTGAATGTATTATGGCGGTATGGAACATCTGTTAACTTAATATTAATAGTAAGCTATGTACATAGGAAATACTTTCTACATTTTAGAAATTTAAAATTGAACACTATTTGAAATCAAAGGCCGCAACGGCCACAAAGGCGTCGAGCTGACATTTTCTTTTATATAGAAGGATTATAGAATAATTTGAATTTCTGTACTAATAGTCGTATATCAAATAATATAAGAAT
>WFKH01011925.1:49215609-49238453 GCA_016163765.1 Magallana hongkongensis
TAACTTTGTTCAAGTTTGTTATTAATTTCAACATTTAAGTGAATTTTGAACATCTTTTGTCATGTTTATATATAGTGTAATTATTTAAAGGGGCATGGTCACGATTTTTGTCAAATTCTATTTTTCTGTTTTCATTATTTAAAAATGCTTTAGGAATGCATTTCAAATGACCAAATGAAATTTGAGAGTCAGGAGTGAAGTTATAAGCAAGATACAGGGCTCACAAGTCTTTGTAATGTAAACAAGGCTTGTGCCCTGTTTTTGTTTACATAAATTAAATATCCCAGTAAAAATATTAAGTCTTTTACAATCTGATTTTTCTATCTTCTTATTCATTTTAAGCATAAATAAACAGATTCTAACGTTTACCACATTCAATTTCGGTCTAAAACTGGAGTTTTAACTTCAATGTTCAAAATATAAACAAAAGCTTTGTTTTTATTGCAAAGAATTGTAAGCTCTGTAACTCCTTTATAACTCAACCAATGATGCTTAAAATTTGTTTTCCTATTACAAATGCCTTACTGAAGCATTGAAAACATTAAAACCAAGAAAATAATTTTTGACTAAAATCGTGACCATGCCTCTTTAACCCAAACCTTACTGTTTGTGTACATTCGCCATTTTTGAAATAGTTAACCGTAGAAAGCGTTGTTAAAAAGTGCAAGATATATTATTAAGGAAAAGACAATGTTTTGTTGATACTTGTGGACAATCCCATTTTTCAAGGTCTATCCTAAATCTAATTGGGATAGTCCTGTGGGCTATTTCATGCAGTTTGTTAATTTCACACACTGTGTAAAAGTTGGTGCTAAATTCAGTCATTCTTATTTTCTTAGATGATTGGTTAAAATTATATTTTAGAAACAATTGCATGTAATGATTTAGTTAAAAACAAATTTACCTTTGTGTTTTCTGATATTGAAATTGTTCCATCTTCTTTTTGGGTAAAACCCTTGACCATGATTGTCTTCTTTACAAGGTTGTTCAATTTTCCAATATTGCCCTCATTTGTAAACAAATCATGTACTCGCTCAAACTTTGTTGTGCTTGCTAACACTGTTGTTGCACCAAATTTTGTCCCGCTAGAAGTTGTGCGAAGTTCAGTTTGTTCCAGCAGGAAAAGTTTTTGCTGTGCTGCATAGGTCTGGTTTTCAAAATGAAATTGCATTTTTGAAAATTGAAAAAATTAGGATAAATATCTTTAATTGTAATGTACTTGATCTGATATCAATGCAATGAGAATAATACCTATAGTGTAAACAAAATTTTTGGTCGATACGCATTTTTTATTGTTCAAATTCGGACACATATATATTTTCAATATTTTGCAAGTCATTCGTGTTAGTTAATCGTATATTGACCAGAAATGGAGATTGATGAAATTTAATTTTAATTAGTATAAATTGGATGACAGCAAATATGGATATGCAACAAGACGTATCAAGTGATGATGCTAATTTAAAAATTTCCGTTCCTGTTTTTTTTTAAGGCTTGGTTTACCGTATAATGCATATTGTTTAATGAACTACTGTATTCTTACCGTCTTAAGTCTTTTTGGTGTTGGAGCTTCTGCCATGATCGTCTTTGATGCTGCCAACTGATCTTGTTATTTTTTAGCTTTGCAGGATGACAAGCGCGCGAAAGTTTCTGAAAGCGGTACTACATGTATTCGATACCAATTTCGAAATTGATATGAAAATCCTTGTTTTAAGTTTATGTTTTTCGATCATAAGTTTTAAGGATTTTTTTAATTCGTTATACAAATTGTTTTATAATGTCAATTATGTGTTTGTTTATAGATAGTGACCATTAGATCATAAGAATAACTGGTGATTAAAAAAATCGATTTTGCAGAACAACGAATGAACATAACACCGTTTTAGGGTAGTCGGAACACCTCTGCAATTTCCAAAATTGGTCGTTCCGGGACCCCTCGGGCGTATGACGTGTGAAACTTGAAACATTTTTTAAGAGTTATCTTTCTTGGATCAAGTATTGGAGTAAGTGCCAGATGATATCACAACACGTAATGTTTGGGTGGTGAAAAATGCACAGTGCAAACATATTTGTTGTGCATGCGCGGATCCAGGAAATTTTTCCAGGGGGGGGGGGGGTCCAAAGGATAATTGTGTTTGTTAGGGGGGGTCCGAGGCATATTTGCGATAATTTTACTATGTAAATTTATTAAATTTTCATTTTCCAGGGGGGGTCGGGACCCCCCCCCCGACCCCCCCTCTAGATCCGCGCATGTTGTGTGATAAATTTAGCTCATTTATTCGCGTGGAATAGTATTTATCATTATTACAATGTAGCCTAGAATATAGAGGTGGGCTTGTATTTTGGGGAAATCTGAAAATCAACTTTATTAGATTATAGCAGTAACATAGTACATTGTATACATATTAATGACAAAACAAACAAAGATAACCAAATGAAACAGTATTAGTACAATTTAGATATGTACTAATTCATTCAATTAATTATTTGCGGGAAGAACAATCTTAATGAATTCTAAGTATTTAAGGAAGTTCGAATAATGATTTGAGTATTATTTGGTGATCATTTTAGTCGGGACATGGTCAAATCCAATAAAGAAAATAAATTGTAAGGAACAAGATATAAATTGTGATTTGATAGTACACTCGATATGTATTTCGCGGCAAAACTTTAAGATTGAATGATGAAAATTAACATTGTTCGTATTTTATGTTCGTTCTTTTTTACATATAGTTTATATACAGCGATCAAATATTAATAAGTCGATAATTTCATGAGTTTCCAAGAGGTGTAAAGGCGTTTTTTAAATTTTTTTTTACGAATTTGTTTAAATTTGTCCCAAATTTTGCATTTTCAATCATCCCAACCATACAAACAAATAACGTGCGTCATAACGTTACGTGCATGTGTTAAATAGTTTACATTTAAATTTTTATAAATGCAAAACTATTGATATCATAATACTTAGGATCTTCCCAAGTCATTGGTTTTTGATCCACCTTTTATTCACAAATGTATCTATAGCGCACCGCAGTCGCGGATTCAGAATATTTTTCCCAAAGGGGGGGGGGGGTGTCGAACCTTTGTTTTTTATCTTTGCAAAGTCTGGGAGAAAGGGGGGGGGGCAATCCATTAGATTCGCGCATGTGAGTGGGTCAAAAACCATTAATTTTGGAAAATGAACGCTAGGGATTTTTAAAATACTGGCGTATTAAAGGTGGCTCTGCTTGGTTCATATGTGTTTTTGCAGATACCGTGAACAGGTTATATAAAATATAAAATGGATAATTGGGGATGGAATCTTCATTCGAACCCTTTTCAATAAACCGAATGAAACTAAGAGATTTTTTCTAATAAGGGAATTTACATATATTATTAATAAATTATAGTAAATAACAGTTTTATTTACAAAAATATTTACTTAAATGTATAGTTTTGGACAAAATGTATAGTTCTGCCAAAAAAAAAAGTTGGACGAGCTCATGTATGATTTTAGTCTAATTTTCGGATGCATAATATATTTCTTAAAAATTTTGTAAACGTGAGGCTGATATCAAAACTGCCTGAGTTTATTTAACTTATTTGGATACGGGGTCTGAAATAATCGGTCAAATAGACTTCGTATCTAAAAATTTGGGCGAAATATTCATTCAAAGGATCAAAGATCTTTAAATTCAGAATCAAAAGTAGGAGCCGAAGATGAAAAACTTTTTAAATCAGCTTAAAATCCGACTTAAGAAAATTTTTTCATCGGGTTCGGTATTTTATACTACTCATAAATATATAAGCTATTAAGAAATTCCATATTTGTTCATTAAATCAATGAATTTATTTCATTAAAGTTAATAATTATTAATGGGCTGTAAATATTTTCATCGCAACTTCTTACAGGGTTCTGTCTTCTATAATATTATGTATGCGTATTTACTATAAACAAAACACATGCTGGGCACGAGAAGATTCTTGTTTATAGAAATATGCTTTTTCTACGCGTTCCAAGTAATAATTGATAAAAATCTTTTAGATAATCAGATTTAATTTGAAAATATGTGTTGTGTGATTCTTTCTTTTTTTTTAGCACCGGAGTTGCAACAATCTAAAATCTAAAGTCTTTTTGTATTTGATCGAGGCACCTTGAGTTGAGGCGGTGTTGAGGGGTTATTTGAAATAATTATATCTTTTAATGTTAAATAAATTGAAAGCTCAACCATTTGTAATTTATAGAAATATTAAGATGTATGTCTTATTTCATTATCTAGCAATTTTTTAAATTTAAAATTTAAAACATTCTGCATAAAATAGTATAGTCTCTTTCAATATTGATGCTATTACTAGGTCAGGCGTGGATTGAAAAGTAGTCCTTTATGGATCGCTTCTAAACATATTAAAAATTGCAACAACAGAAAAATCTTATTTTTTCTATTGTCACAGCTATTTCCTGAACTAATTTTATAGACCAATTAATGAAGATAAAGTTTGAAATCAATGAACGTCTAGATTTTATATTTGATAACAAGTACCTAGATGAAATAGACTATAAACACGAGGCACGATTTTTATTGCGAATCTAAAAGGGTCAATTTAAAACAATGAGGTCTAAAATTTAACAGACAGTAACAAATCGCAGGGGTGAAATTCTAGCGCAGGTTGTACAAATTAACTATATAATATTAATCCGGTTTATACGACCTATCAATTTGCTGAATCTAATATTTACATTAATTAATTACATGTAAGTATATGAACGGGATGTTTATGTACCTATATAAACTGTCATAACAACGTTATTTCTTATTTTATAACGATACAATGGGTAACTCTGAAGAATTGAAACAGACATTTTCTTCAGCTGAACTGTGTTTTTAAAACAAAAGAGATAATTGTAATGAAATGTAGTTCCCTGAAATTTCGTACAATTGCTGAAAAGGGAGAAAGTGTTCAGCATACAGTTGTAAGATATTTATGCAGCACATTTGGCCGATTTTTAATAAAAGGCACATTCTTGTGAAAGAGGTGCATTTGAAATCGATGAAGAGGAAATTGTCCAATATTCATTGTATTTCATCGACACGTTATCATTTTCTAATAATAATATTCAAAGGAACGAAAACAGATTTTTACATATTTTCTGCATTCGGAATTTACTCGGAATACGTCAGGTAATTTTTCAACATTATCATCCGGGTCTGCTGCTATAAAAAAATCTCAGTAGACATAACACTGTTTAGATGTTTTTTAAAATTAATTTTAAAGGGGACATTTCAACGGAGAAATTTATACTTTAGAATGAACATAATTTGAGTCAAGAGGTATTTATTAATATCGAGTAGTTAAACAAAATGTGATTAAAGGATATGTTTGGACAAAGTATAAGAAAGTTTAGACAGATATTTTTTCGTAAAAAGGGAAAGGAAACTGTAAAAATCCAAGAAAACGTCCACTATGATTCGTACACCATCTCAGTCCATCGTGAGAGTCTACCTTTCTCAGTTCTCGTCATATGACACTAAGCTATGATGCAAATAAATGTCTATATATATTCATGCACAAGTCATGGTAATTACATTTTATACAATCGTTGAGGAACCGCGTGTCAACAATAAGCTATCTGTGATAGTATGTTATTGCACAATTTTATTCATGGTCATGCATCTTCGAATTTTACCTTTACAATTACTGCTTCATGGTAACTATAATAAATGGGCAGAATTGACACATCAATTGTGTCCTGTTGTACACCGTAACCATAAACATGATCAATGCTGGTGCCTCCTTCAGTTGTAGGAAAGGTTACAAATTGGGTGAAGCCATTTTTGCACATATAGTTTTGAATTGGGCCTAGAGTAGCTGTGTTTTCGTTGAAATCTCCGAGAATTATTACTCTATCATAATTTTCCTTGACAAACTGTATCACATCTTTAAACGATGAAAGAAACAATTCAGAGGACTGAGAGCTTGGCCTATATACGGTCAGTATAGCAATATATTGTTCAAAATGAATAGCACTGATTTCAATATTTCTAACAGGAACTGCTATTTCAATTGTGTGCTCCTTTTTCTTACTGTAAATAGCAACACCTCCTCCTTTAGAGTGTTTCAGATTTGAATAAATATCCAAACTTGTGTCATAAGAGTCAAATCGATCCTTACGGGTACAAGTGAAATTTTTTAATTGGAATTCCCTGTTTTCTTGTTTTTGGAGCCAGGTTTCTGTCAAACAGATTACATTTGCGTTTTGAAATCTTTTTTCAGATTTAAGGTCATCAAAATGTGCCGGTAAGCTTTGAATATTATGTAAAATTATGGTTCTAGAATGCATATCGATTGTTGAAATTTGATCTGTAATCAAGTTCTGCATTTGAGATAAAGCATATTGCACATCTGGTTCTCCATAAACTTTTCTCTGAAAGAGATCACATACATCGTCATAAGACGTTTCGATGTATAATCCATTTTTGGATGTAACGCGAGACAGAGCTACATACGCTTGTCCAGGTGCAAATATTTTGTCAAGATTTACAACAACTTCCATGGTTGTCATACCTTGCACTTTATGCGCTGTACATGCCCATGCCAGTTGTAAAGGAAACTGGTGTCTAATTATTTTTTGTTTTCCTTTACCATTGATTTCCTCCTCTACTCTTTCAATTGTGACCTCCAAAATGCCTGAATCATTTCTTTTTCCGACTTTCTTTCCAACATTTTGGTTATCAAATGCCACTGAAATTCCTGTTATTTCATTTGTGTGGTGTTTGGACAAGTTTATTTTTGTAATTTTTCCTACTACGCCATTCACTAAACCATCTTCTACATCTACATTGCGAATAAGCATTACCCTTGCATTTAGTCCTATTAAAATGCATGAAGAAAGTCCTTCAGATCTTTTGGTGACCAATGAATTCTCACGCAACCGCAGTTTTCCAGATGTTTTATCCTTCTGATAGTCTTTTGCATTTATTTCAATCAAATCAACACAGTTGCGTTTTAACATTGACAAATTGTAATCATTTACTTCATCATTTGTTGCAAAGACATGAAGCACATCATCTGGTCCTTGCCTTACGCATTCTTTAAACGCTTCAATGATTGCTGTTTCTAATATTTCCTCCTTAGTTCTGGTTCTTATTCTATTCAGCATTTCAGAAAACTTCAGATCTTCACTTTGTCGCATTACTTCGGTCAATTCAACAAGCTTGAACAATTCTGTCCAAAAATCTTCAGGATATGACACATTCACATTGTACAACCTTTCATTCTTTTTCTGCTTTACTGGTGGGAGTTGAAAAAAGTCTCCAACCGCAATAACAGAAACACCTCCAAATGGCAACCTGTTCTTCTTAATCTGTACTAGACGTTCATGCACGTAGTAAAGCAACCTCTTGTAAACCATCGATATTTCGTCTATAACAAGAATTTGCAAGTTTTGTAATTTAACCCTGATAGCATTCAGACGCTGTTCCTGAAGTGGTTCGTAGGGAAATGGCATGTATTTGTTCAGCGCAAATGCATGGTGAATTGTAGTTCCTCCTATATTAAATGCTGCTGTGCCTGTCAATGCTGTCAACAAAACAGTCAAATGTCCTGGTTCATCTACTGATTTTGACAATACCCTTTCTGCCTCATAATGAACAGTTTTTATTAAATGACTTTTGCCTGTACCAGCTCCACCTGTTACAAATATGTGAAATGGTTGTGGTTTAGCTCCATTTGCTTTTTGCAGACACCAGTCACGAATAAAATAAAATATCTCAGATTGTGTTTTGTTTAGAGATCGAAGGAGTGGTAACATATCCTTACGTAAAGGCGTCAAAGGCTGAATCTGATATAAAATATCTGCATTGTGTCCATCCTCCGTCAAATCTGGAACATCTGATTCACACTCAACATCTACTACTTGTATTTTGTGTTCTAAGCATGATCTTCTGTTTGTCTCTGTTTCTGGACAAAGTAATGCCCACGCATCCTCAGGTTCTCCAATTCGATCAAATGTTTCTTCGGCTTCTTTAATGGTGTCTTCATTTTTACAGTAAATTTGGCGGTTTGAATTGACAATATCTCTTACGGGATGAACTGTCCTTTCCCACTTTAAACAAACATGCCCAGATTCATAAAATGTTTGATAGAGTTCATAAGGTGGAGGCTTCAAATGATCTTGATTCCAATATGGAAGGAAAAGTTGAAGTATGGACTGATAATATTTTTCGGCCATTTTCTCTTTTGAAAACCTTGGATATCTTATAATGGCAGGATTTGTTTTCACTCTTTTTTGAACAAACCCTTTCCCATTTTTTAACTCATACACTCCATCTTTGGTAGTATTTGGTACTTGTGATTTTGCAAGAACTCTAAACTCTGAACAAAATTGTGCTAAGCACATGTTTGCAAACTCTTTCTTGTTTGGACGATTCTCATATCTTTCAATAATGTTAGTCATCCACATTTCATCTTCGTCACCCTCTTCCACATTGTTTCTTACTTCATGCAAGGGTTTACTGAGTCGTGTGGGATTTTCACCAACAGGAACGAACACAGTTTTCCTGGAACACTCTTTCATCCTCAAATTGCATACACGATACACAGCTTCTTGAGCACTGACTTCTCGGTGGTGCAGGTATGCTGATCCTACTTTTTTCAGTGTTTGGCGAGCACTAAGATTTCCCTCTTCTGCCTCAACTGCCGTCTGTTTTAAAAGCAAGCCCATTTCACGTTCTGATTTTGATATATAAGATATGATATATACAATACAACTGAATGGGTCTAAAACAAACTGAATATCAAGGTTAGCATCCCAACACTTCAAGAGACATGGGTTGTATTGGTTAGTCCATATTTCGTTTGGATTTCTTTGCAATACAATTGCCTGCTTTGAAGTTAAAACATTGTATGCCTCTTCAAATACTTCCTGTGTTAATCCAAGTTTATTGAACATATACTCACAAGTGGAAAGCTCATTTGCTGGATCTTGAATTTCATCCCATACGTTTTGTAAAATCTCTTTTGCATTATTTTTTCCAATAGACAAGTGTGAGTTTTGACTATCATTCAGATCTTGGTTATCAGACGGCTTTGTAATGAAGGTTTTTTCAGACGGTGGTCTTGGAAAATTAAAGCGACATTCTGTTCCTTTTTTCCTACAAGACTGTGAGTGTTTTTTGCTATGTTGCTGAACATCCAACACAGTTTTTCTAAGGTGTGCGTCTTCACTTTCTGATGGTATCTCGCAAGTAACATACTTATCAACAAAATTGCATACAGCAATTTCCCCGTCTTGTTCCAGCTTTGGGGCTCCATCAATCCAAAACAAGCAGTGCATGTGCGGTGATCCCCTCTGCTGGAATTCAACTCTTTGAAAATAATCTACTACTTTTCCAATAGGTTCAGACGGAGACATTATCACATCTCGCATGAATATATGAAACCTATGCTCAAACATTCTTGCGACCGTAACAGGATTGCTTCTCAAAATTTCGCTTTTCTCTGTCCAGTCCATTTCATCAATTCGTCTGTTATCAGACTGTTGTCGTAAAATTGCTTCAATTGTTGTATGCCATCTGAATTCTGCGGCAGAAAAGGAACAAAACCATGTCGGAATTCCGATTTGTCTTAGCATGGCGAAAAGATCTTTTTGTGCTGTCTGCCAGTAGGATGGTGTGCCTCGTATTGGTTGCATGAAACGTATTGCCTCGTTATTATTTATCATCTTGGATAATAAATTTGGGTCTTGTAGCATAGCTGGTGTGACACTTTTACCACTGGAATTTCTTTGAAATGATTTTCGAACTGAAATTTGGGTCTTTTCTATCACTTGATTAAGTTCCGACATGTACTGACTGAAAAAAATGTAATTCGAGTCTTTGGCAAATCTGTTGTCAGCATTCATTAATCTATTATGGAAATATCTACTCAGTGTGATTTTAATGTCTCTACTTTCATTCCAAGAATTTTGACCAGATGGAAATAAACATGGGAACGTTTTTGCCTCATTTCCTTCATCCTGCAGCATTTTGACTGGGTTTTTCCCTTCGCCTGGTGCTAAATTAAAAATATCGTCAAAATAGTGACAAAACACTTCTTGAACAACATCAACAGGTTGTAAACAAGAGTCCAAAATTACTGATGTGTTCAGTTCCTTTGAATCTTCTTCGGGTGAGTCCTGGTCTTCACTAATATTTTTTGTTGTGTCTTTTTCAGTTAAGCTGTCATCAGAAATGTTCTTTGATTCCCAGTTAGTGTCTATCTGCACATCTTTATACCACGCATTGTTTTTTATCAGGAAATTCAACGCAGTCACTACATGGTGAGGATTGACAAATTGATATTCCTGGTACCCTTTGTACGAAAGTTTTCTTTTGAGTTTTACTCTTAAGACCATTGATTCGTCTGTTGTTCGTGGTAAACTTGTTGTTTTCTTCAAATCTATAGGAACACAAACAACTGGCCCATGAATGTTTTTCTGCTTCCCTTGAGGCAGGCTGGTGACTTTCATGAAAGGAATATGCAAAGCAATCAATTGACGCTCTAAACTGTTTAAGTCTTTGAGTTCATTTGGCAAGCTTTCAAGCTTCATTTTGTTTACAGCAGCTTCTGCAGGAATTTTTCCAGAGAGTATCTTGCGATGACATGTTTTACAAATCCATAAGGATGATCGGTTGCAGTCTGGACGGCATGACGTAGAACAAGAATGCAAGTAGTCTTTTTGAATGCAAATTTCTGCAACTTCCTTCGAGTTATTATTTCTGGTCTCATACAAATTTATATCGCAACTCTGAACTTGGTTAACAAATAATAGACGATGACAACAGCAACAAATATACTCAGGGCTATGCTTTGATTTTTCTTGAAACAATCTCATTACCACAGTTTGATCGAGAAGTTTTGAGTAGGCAGCTCTTCTATTTTTACTCGATTGTTCTCTTTTTTTGATTCGGATTTGCTCATCAGATGCATACTTTACCCTTTTTGTTTCTAACATGTCATCCTTTAGGTCATGGTCCCTATATCTTTTAGCACTTTTAGTCTTTTTATCGTTCCTGTAAAATTCATCCGTCTTGTATCTATTTCTTTCATATTCCTTCTTCTGCATTTGATACTTGGCATCATTTTTATATCTCTTTCTGTTATTTTCTTTGACTGCTGATTTGTGCATAGGATCAGATTTGTATTTGAGAATGCTTGCATCTTTTACTGATTTTCTGTGAACTTCATCCAGTTTGTATTTTTGCATGCTTAATTCCTTTACATACTGCCTATGTTCTTTATTTATCTTGTATTTAGAAATGCTCGCATCCTTTACAGACTTTCTGTGATTTGAGTTTGACTTGTATTTGCAAATGCTTTTTCTCTTCATAGAGTTACGGTGACATGAATTAATCAAGTATTTCCTTGTACTGGCCTCTTTCTTTTCTTCCTTGAATTGAGGACAAGAGCTATATTTTTTACGCCTTTTATTCAATATTCTTGTTCTGTACATTCTATATCTTTTCTTTTCACTTTGTAATGCATATTTCTTTAGCTTTGGATCTGTCTGATATGTTTGTCTTTTCTTGTCTAACACATTCTCTCTGTACTCAGGATTTTGTCTATACTTTTCCTTTTTTTCTACCAGTCGACGTCTGTAATTCTCTAACTTGTGAAATCCTCTACATTCAGAATGCACCTCCTTACATAATTTCTCCTTGCAAACCATAGACAGTACATTGTAGTGATTATCATTTAAGTGATGGAGGAAAATAGATCCTCGTTTGACTGCACCTTCCCCGTACACTTGTCTTCCTGAATAAAGCAACCATTGTCCACACGAAAAGGTGTACACATCAATATTCAGCAAACTTGCGACGCCGAAAATTTCAAGTTCCGTTGCCCAAGTTCCACTTTCTGTCATTTTTGACACTATCATATAATCATTCATTGATATTCCAACATTTCTTTGGAAACTTTTAAAGTGATATTCATTTTTTAACAAATGTTGACATGTTGCTTGTCTTATTTCCTCATGGTTTTCTTCTGAACCAGAGACACAGTATGAAACTGCTCTGAAGAAACAATTGCCATCCCCTTTAATCTTTTGACATTGCAGTTTTTTGCCTGCAATTTCCGCAGTGGTTACATTTAAAGTCTGTTCTTTTTCTAATAATTTTATATCTAACTCATGACAAATACTTTTCTTCGTTTCTGTCATTAAGCTTTCTACTGATATTTCCTCAGCATGTTTACTTCCTTCCTCTGACACAAACACAATTGATTCATTGTTTTCAGAATTCTCCATGAGATTTCTTTGGCAGTCACTGTCTAATTCATAAGGTGCTTCGTCATAATTCTCATCATCTTGTATCACAATTTCTCTGTTTGAAGCATGTTCAACATGCATCATTAAACAAACAACTCCTGTTATTTCACAGTCAACAAAATTAGCGTACCCCATTGATAAGGCTAATGACCAAATGTGCTGTTGGATTTCAAGAATACTGTTATGTATAATTCGAATACTCTTTCCATCAGCTGTCTGATATCCTTCTCGAGTTCTAGAATGTGAATCAAAAATAAAATAATTCTCTTTCATTTTCCCCACCAATATTGTATTGCCTCCAAAGCATACAAAACAACCATCTGTATCTGATAGTGAAATTTCTAGTGCATCGAGTAATGTATGTGCATTGAAATCTTCATAACATGGTTCCTCATTTCCAATACCAATAAGACTTGCCAGAGATTCATTGCACTTGAATTCGTACATTTTGTCAAAACATTCAATAAATTGGGGCAATTCACTAACAAGCAAATATCTGTTGGTAATGGTAGAACTACGTTGAAGATACGTGTAAAGTTCATTTCCCATTGTCAACACTCTATTCATATCCGATTCATCCCAGTACACAGAACTCTTAATTTTGTGGTATGCCAAAGCTCCTAAACAGTTTGCAACACATTGTGTACCTGCATTTTCCCCAAACATGATATCTCCCTGATGGAAAGATCCCTGAACTGACCTGTTACAAAGTGACATCGATTGAGGCCGACCGTCTGTTGATTGTGATGCATTTATATGAACAGTCTCATTTCCTTCAGCTCTGAAAATTGTATTATCATGAATATTTGCTTTTTTTCTTATATTTATCGTTCTCATGTTCCTGTTAATATTTCGTTCAGTTTCCGATATAGATTCGTTCTTGTAGCCCTCATCTTTTGGTTTTCTGCTGGTCCCTCCATCCATGGAGGTTTCCAGCTGCGCCTGACCTGCTGGTCCAGACACGTGCACGGTGTCCGGTCCAGGTGCCCTCGGTGGAGCACAAACCCACGGTGGGGAGTCAGGGGACGGTGCCTTGTCCTGTTCACGGACAAACAGACGACTTCCCCGAGGAGATGGCAACCTCGGGGCAGGTGAGTACATTTTCTCACGAAGAGAGGCCTGTACTCTGGCCAGGGGTTTTTCAAATAGAGGAAACCCCATGGGAACCTCTTCTGGGAAAATAGTTGTGGTAGCTGCAACCGCTTGTTCCACTGAACCACAAGAAAGAGTATGATTTGTCAAGGACTGATCTTGAGGACAATCTTTGGAAGTGCTTTTCTTGAGTCTTTCCTCCCTCTTCCTTTGTTTATCTTTCTCACGTTTGCTTCTGAGATTTTTTGACTTCTTTTTTGCCATCTAAAAATATATTAATAAAACAAGTGAAAAGCTGTCAATGTGACAGCAAACCGGGTTTTCTTTTATGTAAACTGTATCCATAATCCATGTCAACCTTGAATTGATAAACACTGCCTACCGTATCCAGAGAAATGGAGAACCCATATGCAATATTTTGCCTAAAAAATGACTAAGTTCAAAAGCTAATATTTTTTTCATAAATTAACAGAAATCAAACTCCTAGCAATATGCACACCTCTGATATACGTACAATTGATCTGCAAAATAACAACTTCCTACCTTAAAAACTGTAGGAGGAGTTACCCGTGCAATAAGGGTACCCTATATGCAACATTTTGTCGAAAAATGACTAAGTTCAGAAGCTGGTATTTTTTTTTATAAATGATCAGAAATCAAAATCTTAGCAATATGCACACCTCTGATATATGTACTATTGATCTGCAAAAGAACAACTTCCTATCTTGAAAACTGTAGGAGGAGTTATCCGTACAATAGGGTTACCCTATATGCAATATTTTGTCGAAAAATGACTAAGTTCAAAGCTGGTATTTTTTTCATTAACTATCAGAAATCAAAATCCTAGCAATATGCACACCTCTGATATATGTACTATTGATCTGCAAAATAACAACTTCCTATCTTGAAAACTGTAGAAGGAGTTACCCGTACAATAATGGTACCCTTTTGGCAGCCGCATCCCCACCCAACCACCCGCCCGCCCGCCATTTCAATAACCGGATTTTTCCGTTGGAAAACCCGGTTAAAAACTAATCCAATTTTATTCAGAAATTTATTCCTGTTGGTGGATAGGTTGGGTGTATGTCAAAGAAAAAATTATAGTTTATATAAATGTAAATTTTAGAAATTTGCCATTTATTGAATTTACATTGGATAAACAAAACACTCTGATAACCTATATTTATAAACCCGTGTATAACTTACTTATATTCAATTATTATTTATATATATCTAAAATCTAACCTATCAGAATGATAAGATAAAGTGCTGCATAAGCATGCTATTGTTTAACTCATTTATAGTTTTTTTTTATTAACGATCTCCGATCCTCAGCTAAGTTCGATAACTCTAAATTATCCGGATTTCTTTTATTCGTACCATAAATCTGACTTTTATACAGACAATTTAAAATTAGTATTTTACTGCAAGTATAACAAACAATTTTCGAACTACATATATGGCGTAGTGGATCCACGGAGGTCTTCCACTTATGTAAATCTTGGTATAGAGTTCGAGACATCGATGCACCGGAATTTTTTTTTAAATTCAACTTGTTTCTTTATTCCATTATACCCATCGTAGGTAAATTTGCAATAACTTATAAAATGCATGGATACCCTCTAAAAAATTCATTTTATATCATTTCATTTTTAAAGGTTGAAAGAAAAATATCATTCTTATGATGAAAAAAAAAATTGAGGCTGAGGATCGGAGAACCTTAAGTACCCCTTCAAATAAAGCAATTTTTGTTTTTGTTTCCCTAATTGATTAAATGTATTTGAAAAAAAATGTTGGCAACATTGTTTATCTAAAGCTAAAATTTATGTGTATATTCACAAAACAAGAGGCCCAGGGGCCACATCGCTCACCTGAGCAACAATAGCCTTAACTCTGATCAAATTATCATAACAGTAACAAAATCAAAATATCTTGACAACTAAGTACGGTATATCTTGCTAAAAAAATTTAAAATATCTGCCAATTTTTATCCACATATTTTTATGGTAAATACCAAGCCCCTTTTGTTGTATCTGTAAGAAGATTTTTCTCTATTCCTATATCCCCTCCCTAGTTTAAATTCCCCCCCCCCCCCATTGTGGCCCCACCCTACTTCCGGGGACCATGATTTGAACAAACTTGAATCTACACTACCTGAGGATGCTTCCATACAAGTTACAGCTTTCCTGGCCTAATACTTTTTGAGAATAAGATTTTTAAAGATTTTCTCTATATATTCCTATGTAAAAATTCATCCCCCCCCATTGGGGCCCCCATCCTACCCCGGGGAGCATGATTGAAAGAAACTTGAATCTTCACTATCTGAGAATGCTTCCACTCCAAATTTAAGTTTTCCTGGCCTAATAGTTTTTAAGAAGAAGATTTTAAAAGATTTTCTCTATATATTCCTATGTAAAAATTCATCCCCCCATTGTGGCCCCACCCTACCCCCGGGGACCATGATTTGAACCAATTTGAATCTACACTACCTGAGGATGCTTCCATACAAGTTACAGCTTTTCTGGGCTAATAGTTTTTGAGAAGATTTTTGAAAAATACCTACACTTTTTTAATAATTCTTAATTATCTCCCCTTTAAAGAGGGCATGACCCTTCATTTGAACAAACCTAAATCCCCTTCACCCAGTTATGCTTTGTGCCAAGTTTGGTTGAAATCTGCCCAGTGGTTCTGGAGAAGAAGATGAAAATGTGAAAAGTTTACAACTCCAATGCCGACGCCAACGCCGACAACGCCAACGAAGACAGACAACGGACAAATTTTGATCAGAAAAGCTCACTTGAGCTTTCAGCTCAGGTGAGCTAAAAAACCAATGTGGCACAGATCTAGACAAAAGAGGAATAGCATACTTAATATACGATTTCACCTATGATATAGCAGTTTTGAAACATAAAACATTTTTAATATTATACAATATTAAGTTAAATTACTGTATATATATATCAAAGAAATGCAAATTATGCAATTGCCATGCTCTAAGAGTTTTAATAATTTTACATGACATCATTAAAATAGTCAGGTTTTGTCAGAGATGTATAGGAAAATAATGAGTATGAAATAAAAAATGGTATATTTGACTATTTGAACCATTTTATACCAAGGAAATCTGATTAAAGTTATGTTCTACAGGTACTGTAGTAAAAGTTGACATTGAATATACTGGTAGTGACTTTTCCAATACAATCATGTATATAGTCATATACTAGTATGTATAAATGCAATAAAAGCTTAAGATGTGTGGTCTAGTGGTAACTGAGACCTATTTTTGATTTCTGTGGATGCTGGATCGATTCGACCAACTAATAACCATTTTTTCATTTAATTGAATCATCATACGAATAGTTTAATTTGAATGAATCAAACAACTGTACACTTATTTTGCTGGAAATTATCACAGTTCAAATACCAACTAACATTATACACAGAATGCTATATAATCATTTCTTTATGCAAATTTCTCAAATTTATAAAAAGCCAGTTATCTCTGTTTTGAAAATCATATTGCGACAAGTACCTGAATCTATATTTAGTAACATGTATTTTCTGTCAGCAAACAGGTGTAGGTAACATAATGGGAAAAGGCGTTATACTTCTTTCAAGCATTTGCATTTACTTGTTGTTAAGAAATTTCAAAATATTTTGTTCAGAAACTTATACCTAACAAAACAATTAAAAAGCTGTCAATGTGACAATAAAACCTGGTATTTTTTGACATGTACAGTATCCATATTCTATTTGTCAAGCCTGAATGGACAGACAAACACACAGTCATCAAGAAACACAAGGATAAATCAGTATATTCCCCTCTTTTCAAAGTCTGAGAATGACAACCTTTTCAAGTATTGCCAAGTAAATGATAACATTTATTCAAATTATCTCTCAGTTAAAATCATTAGTTACCAGTATCCAACCCTCTCTGAATAAATATTGTTTTATAAGTCTTACAAAGATTAATAATAATAATAAACCTCCATCTGGATGTATTTATATAAATATATTTTAAATTGTTTTAATACTATTAATTAATTAATAAAATCTGTAAGGATTACCTCCCTTACTTTTCAACATCAGTGTACAATATATAGAATAAAGAAAATGAAAACTGTCATAAAATCATTAAATCTTGTCTGATCTTAAAAAGAATTGCAGGTCAACATCTTCAGATGCTGTTCAACATATGAACAAATTTTCAGACTGTTCCATGCAGTAGTAAAAAATTCTAAACGGGGGACAAAGTTGCATCTACAGACAGACAGAAAGACAGACGGACAGGGTGAAACCAATATACCCCCCTAAACTTCGTTTGCGGGGGTATAAATAGTAAAATTGAGAGTAACGTAGTTGACACACTTTAGCGGAACCATGTCAAAGAATTTGCATCAAAATATATGCTTACAAATTTGTAAATTACAATATTTTGAAAAGTTATGGGACAGTTGGAAAGGTATCTTTGATGCTGACATCTGATTTATTTTTAATATGATTATTTTTTCTATTTCTCTTTTGTTATTTAAACTTTTTTTCTCATGCAGACAAGTAACCACTGAATAATACATTTAGGTGGGTTTTTTCCATAACTGTGAGTGTGTATGTGTGTGTGTTTTGATTGAATGTCTGTTCTGTATGGCTGTTCTTTGGAAAAAAAATATATTTAAAAAAAAAATATATATATATATGCCTACAATGAAATGATATTGAATGATTTTGCAATGAGTTAATATTTTTACTGGGAAGTTAATTAAAGTACATGTAGAACCTAAGACTTGACAGCTTTTGAATAAATACCCATAATATAAGGCAATTCGTTCCTTGAAAGTGTGATTTAAGTTTTGATGCATAAAACCTTGCGAAGCACGACGTCTGGTTAAAGAATGGAATAGAACTTTCCAGAACTGGGTAACCAAGAATGCAGGTTGACTTATATTATGATACCTGTAAACTTGACAAAACACTTGCCTTTAATTGATATACAAGAATAAGTTTGTCACAACAGAATTTTATATGAGAACAAATTGGTTAAGGGTCAGTACACACCCTTTACTCAAAAGCTCTGGAGGGGTTTTTTAGCATGAGCAAAATATGGCTAAGTGGAAAATATATATGCTCTAGAAAAAGTATTTCTATGTGATCCGTAATGTTCTTGACCCTTTACCTACAACTGTCATTCAAAGTTACTGCACGTCCTTTAACAATAAACAATTTGTGAGTGACGTATCAACTACATTTGACCAAGCATACACAAGATATGACCTGGACAAGCATTTTATTTATAAACCTGCTATGAACTCAACCCAATATCTATAGAAACATAGTTCACAATCACTGCACACCCATTACCTTAAAACAATCTGTGGGTGAAGTATGAGCCAGTTTGAACCAAGGGGAGACAGAATATGCCAGTGGACAATTGATCATCAACAAACACATAATATATGGACAGCATGCAGAGCAATTCCCCAAATCTCGAAAAAAAAAAAAATACCGGTAATAAGGAAAAACTCCATACAATGCAAAAAAAAAACCTACTGATAGTAGATTGGGACATGTGTATTGAATAGCAGAGTACATAAGTTTCCTAAATCTATATACAGAGCTCTTTTTTTCTAGGAAATTTAAATAGTCTAAAAATGGCTACGACCATCCATTCCTCTTAATATTTTGATTGAAGATTCCTCAAAACACAAATATTTAATCTGAATTTCGATAGATCAAAAAAAATCTTTTCTAAAAAATGATTTAACGAAAAATAGACCAATATCAGGTTTTATTTATTTTAAGTGATTTTTATGTATTTTTGAAGTGAAACAAGAAAAAAATAAATTTTAATCTGAACAAGGCAATTTTTAGCCTAAGATTTGATAGATAGATCAGTTGACTCAAAAGTACAGTAAACTATTCATAATTTTGATTTAATAACTAATTCTAGGTGTTGCACTTGCATACCCATGCAGTAGTTAGTATAAGGGAAAATGATAAATGCCAATGAAAGTATAATTCATGACAAATATAGAGTATGGTCTTTCATCGCCAATAAACAGAATTTCATTATATATTGACTTGTATCAAAATAATTTTAAACTCTTTTCATTTGTAATTTAATGAGATACATGCAACTCGTTGTGATGAGAACAACTGTGTATTACTCAACACAGTATGTCTTTAACTTGTTATAAAGAAACGATTTTTATTCCCTAAAAGACAATATTTCCACTTATAGTTTCAGTTTATTTGAATATGAATTATTATTAGTTCGAAATTGGTGAGGTTTTTGCGATAAGGTCGCGTTCAAGTCTGTCTGCTACATCATGCATAAAAAATACCCGCTCCTAACCACAAACTTTCTTATGGTGGACGCAGCTTATCGCTGATTGGCTGCTGGTGCAGACTAAATTATGCACGAACAAAACAACAACTTTAATATCAGAGAATGAAAAATTCCCCGGGTTACCCGTGACTGTCGAAATTGGGGTATTTATCGTATACATCTGACATGACATACATACTGTACGGTGCATATACATGTAGGTGTAGCTCTAGGAAGAAAATTATGGTTTGAATTACATGTACATAGCCATATAGATAATGTACAGTGCATACTTAAGAAAAACTTGCAATATTCACAGCGCTTGAATTAGCTAGTTTTGAACAGATGAAATTAAAATTATAAATCACATTCTGTGCAAAATAATCCATTTTAAAAATTAATTCAGTTTATGACTGTTCACACAAGTACTTGCCCCAAACTTTTTCTTATTAAACAACCTTTGGCAAACCGAATTCGTAAAGCAGATCAGAAGTCGTTATTTTTATATGTAAACAAAATATGCCATTGTATGGGGCTACTGATGGCGTTTTAAAGAATTTCAGAGTCAAGTGAAGAAATAACATCTGCTGTAAAATTTATGAGGATATTTTGGTATAGATTTAAACAGGATGTGGTAGGGTAAGGGTGTATAAATGAATCGGATTCTAAGTTCATGTACATTTATACCCCCTTGCGCTTTTCACTTCCGTCTCAAGTTCTTTCATATCATCGTTCAATATATTCGTTTATTGACTGTCGATCGTTTGCCGATCAAAAGGTGTTACATTTATATACGTAAAATGAACCATGGCACATACAATACACAGAGAGAGTATGTTGTTGTTTTGTTAACAAATTTTGTACATAATTTTTATCATGCAATGTCTATTATTATGCACATAGTAAGTTAGTAACATACTAAGCATAAGCATCGTCGAAAAGTGTACACAATATTCCATATGAAATAGGACCAGGCAGCTTTAAACATTTCTTTGACAAAACTTTGGTTTCTGATAAAAGATGTCATGACCCATAAAGCTCTAATTTAAAAATAAATTATTTTTTTTCTTTCCAATATAACTTTATATACCAATATGACAAACTTTTGGCATCTTAAAGCAAACATCTTCCCGAGTCGAGAGTTTCTAATCTCCTAACGTCAGAACAGTACCTGATCAGAAACACTTGAACAGGTCCGGTACAATTACTAGATTTAGCTACGTAGCTTGATTTACCTACATAGCTTTATTTATCTACCTGAAGTAGGTCTATTTAGCTACCTTTATGGAATTTTGCTGTTTATGTAAAACAGACAAAGTCGCAAGGAACTGTCCACCTATATTTGTACTGTGTAGTTTATTAAATACAACCCAGAGCAAAACTAGTTTAAACATCGTTGCTTTTGACCAGTTTTAAGGAAAACATGCATTTCTATTGTTTGAGTAATTGTATGGAACCATGTGTGTGATGATGCATAAATTACTTCACATTGTGCTGAATTTTTACCAATCAATTATTATGTTAACCAGAACTGTTCTTCTTTGTTATTCCATTTAAGGACTAGCTGTTTGGCAACACATAAACAATAACACAGCCCCAAAACATTTAGAACTTTGACTGCATTTGCGCAAAAACAGCAACATTTTAAAGAGTGATTTTTTTATGAATTGTTTTCACATCAGTTCAAAGTTGAAAATTATTGCTGTACCTGAGTGTGATACAACAAAAGTATGATATAGTAGCTAAATAAACCAATATCAGGTAGGTAAATAAAACTATGTAGGTAAATCAAGCTACGTAGCTAAATGTAGTGATTGTACAGGACCTGTTGAATAAGGAAAATGGAGTGTAGATATAAATAAATCATGTACTCCAATGATACTACAGTGTATATAAACAGCTGATAAAATATATCTGGGCAAATTTGGATATTACATTGCCATCTTCATTATAACTACAATTGCGGAAATACACTAAGTACATGAGCTGAATTTCTAAACTATTTGATAAATTGTGCTGAATTTGTGCATACGTTATGCGCAGCCCGTATAACCCCTGTGAAAATTGCCCGTTTCATTTCGGGTTTAGGCCTACATGACTTAAATTGACTTACGCTGACAACAAACGGTGCACAACGATTTCGTTTGTACAAACACCAACCCGTCAGTGTCTGTATTGCTCGCTTTCAAACAAATATCGGCCCAAAAAGCAGCAAATTCTGAGATCTTTCTTTAACTACGCAGTAAGCCTGTGCAGCTATTTTGCAGCTATTTTTAGAAAATAAACATAACATACGGTCACACTAAAACCCCTAAACCCGACAACATCTTAAACGATTTAATCATCCATTTTTGAGGTAAAAATAATAAAATCAACCAAATATTGTAATAAAATCATAAAATAAAAGAAACCGATATTACTCTTTCATTAAACTATCGCTCCTTAATTTTAAAGAATTTCTAAAGCTTATAAATAAAGATATAGGGTGTATCGTGTATTTAGATAAACTCGTTTCTTGGCTAAAAATATTTCTTATTAAAGAGATATGGATATTTGATTTTAGACCCCCCTTTGCCCCTAATTTGAGAAGCCAGCCCCTTTTTCTT
Source organism: Magallana hongkongensis (assembly GCA_016163765.1). Lineage (NCBI taxonomy): Eukaryota > Metazoa > Mollusca > Bivalvia > Ostreida > Ostreidae > Magallana > Magallana hongkongensis. Next base: position 49,237,916 of record WFKH01011925.1, read on the forward strand.
GATATCAAATGAAAGGTCTTTTCAGTCCCAACACATTTGTTTATTACGTATTTAGAAATGTGTTACCGTTCTTGAGATATTTTGGAAAGATTGTTTTAGGGGCTGACCCTTTATCTCCTTATAGGGGCCATTTAACGAAACTTTGGTGGGTAAATATTATTACGAACATTATTGTGAGCATCTTCTCATCTATAATGCTTTTCAAAATATTTCTCCTTTTTAAGATATATCTGATCAAACTAATGGACTTCTAGCCCCTAAAATCCCTAGCTATGTAACAAATCATTTTTTTTTTATCCCATATCGATAAAAAACTGGAAGATGAACATATTTGCTTCTATAACACATTACAAAATATTCCTTACGAAAGAGATATATATAAAAGACAGAAGACCCCTCTTTGCCCCTAATTTGAGGGGCCAGCCTCATTTCCTTTGTATCAAGTGAAAAGTCTTTTTATTCTAAACACATTCTGCTCATTAAGTGTTTAAAAATTCGTTACCATTCTTGAGATATTTGGAAAAGATTGTTTAAGGGG
>WFKH01011925.1:49251326-49272736 GCA_016163765.1 Magallana hongkongensis
CTTAATATAACAAATAAAATTTAAAAATTTGACTGATTTATCTTCCGCTTTCAAGCTTACATGAAATTATTTGAATCCTCGATTAATTAGAATTTATGAAATAATTTAATTTCAAGTGATATACATGTACATGCACTAGATGGAAAAAAAGACTGAAATTTCTTCTTAAATCTGCACGTTCCGTTTATGAATTTATGATCAGCAAAGAAAATTAAAATTCATTCCTTATAAGATAGCCAAATTGATACATGCATATACTTTCATTGAATAATTTTGTTTAGTCAGGCAAGCTTTTTGGAAAGCTATCACTTGTGGTATATAACGGGATGTTTTGCACGTAAACATGTAATGTACTCCTTATCTGATTCGCTCTCAGATGGTTCGCCCCTTGATGTTCCACATTATGTATATGAAACATATACATGTAAATGTAAAGTAAATAGACCACGATATTTATGAAATTAATATCCTTAAGAGTTTTTGTTCGATATAAAACATTATTTGAAGTACATGTCATAACACATTATTAAATTAATATTATCATTAATGAAACAGTAATACAATAGATAATTGAAGTACATATTAATTATTCTCTGATATAACACCATAATTTATTCATATAATTGATTAAAAAACCACTTATCTCATTATGAATTAACAACGCTTATTACATGTAGCTTGTACATGTACAAGTCAACACCGTCTAAATTAGCGGGAGACTTGAGCATGCAGATAATGGCGAGACAAGTGATAATTATGAGACCAAGGGTAATATTTATATTATTTGGCCGTTAAATCTAATAAAAATTAGTGAGTAAGTGTAACAAAGTTCACAGAAATGGTTTCTTTGTTTTAAAATGTTAAATTCAGTTGTTGATATAGAAAGAAGAATTGAATGACATTATGTGTCCTCTACTCGCTAGCTCCCCTTCTGCCCGAATCTAGAGCTAACAAAACTTATACACCGAATATATTAAACAATTTTTCTGACAGAATAATAAAGAATGAAATCATAAATGAGTTTGCTTTTTAATCAATTGCGCGACCATTCAGAAAAGGTTAAACTGATAGTGCATGTGATCACTATTATTTTACGGCCTGAATCTAAACAAATCTTGTTTAGAAAATCATGTGTATATTACACCACTGGTTTCTTAAATTCTTCGGTGTTATTGGGCATCGGTTATAGTTTTATCGGGTCAGCACCTACCGCACACATGTATTATTGTAACATTTAAACTGCCTTATCTTGAACGCTTTTAAAATTAATTTTATTTTCAAAAATCGCTTTACTCCCTACACATTGCTAAACTCTCTCTCTCTCTCTCTCTCTCTCTCTCTCTCTCTCTCAAAAAGAAAAGACCTCTAATATTTTGTTATGCAAATTAATCTTCACAGATTACAGACAAAAAAGATAGGTTGGATCAGGCATGGTGTGAATATATTTTACATTTGTTGAAGTGTGTAGTGTGAATGAATTAAATTCTGCAGCAAAATGTCAGAAATAGACACGGATAAATTTATTTATTTTTCAACTCATACGATTGTTTGTAAAAAGTAGTATTATATTCATGGGTGACTTTTTTTTACACACTATCATTTAAATCAGTGTTAAATCAATTAAAGGTTAGATGCATGATCTTTAACCAATATGATTAAAAACAATTATTTTACACAAAGAATCAATGGACATTTACATGTGTCATCACACAGAAACACATTAGAAGCCTGTGTCTTAATTAGACTACCGTGGATAGCTTGTCCGCTAACGCGGCATCTCCTCGGCCACATGTGAGAGGGATGTTTTATGTAAGTGTATACACAACGTGGTTGGTTTAAAACGTTTGCAATTTAACAAATTAATTTTATTTTCCAACAACAAAACTATTTTATAACATATAGACAAGATCACAAAGAACACCTTTTCCAATGACAGTTATATATACTACCTACCATTTTTTAATAAGGAAGCTAAACAGCATAACTTCGTAAGTTAAGGTTTAATTTTTTTTTTACACTTTAGTATATCGTTAAAATCGGAATTCTTTGTGTTTGCATCTAAATAAATAAACCCATGCAACACAGCAAGGCGCAAATCTTGTGTATTAGATAACAGCAGACCGCTAGCTAGTCCAGTCGCGACCTATTTTCTCGGCCGCGGGCGAGTTATCGGATGCGTAATTGTTCACATACATGTACACAGCTCGGAATCCAGCTAGATTTTAAATGTTGTGCAGTATACAAATGCATTGCATAGAAGTATTTTCTTTATCCGTAATGTATTTCACTAGAATTTAAACATATAGTATCTCTTTCCGTATGTAAGCTGGTAACTGTCTATGGTAGCCTAATATGTCAGTACTACGCATAAAGACCTCGTTTACTATGCTAACGAGAACAGATACATGGTAACAAGTCTAGCTTTTTACACTCATATTACACAATACCCAAACAAAATATTATTGACACGACATTGATAAGAATATAATGAGCAACTTTTCCAGCGACAGCCATATCGAAATCTTAACCACTTTTGAGTTATAGAGTGAAAACTTTTAAGGGCTCTAGGCTCCTAATTTGAAGGTCCAGCTCAATTTGCTTGATGTCAAATGAGAGATCTTGATTTTATAAAAATATTTTGTTCTATATGTTTTAACAAAATACTATCGAGAAAATAGATATTCAACGAAAACCAGGAAAAATTATGATGCTTTTTTAACCTTAATTTTCGAGCTAGGGCGAGCTTCGGCGCTATTGTTCAGAGAACAACATAAATATCACATGTCAGATCTACAACCTTTCGTCTACAATTCCTGAAATTTTGAACTCAATATCTTAAATCGTTTAGGAGTTTACCCCTGGACAAACCGAGCCTCTTAAAAAAAATTTGCAATAAGGTTCAGATCATTGTCTATCAGATCTGAAAGTTTCATGTAAATCGGCTGTGTAGTTTTGGATCTAAATCGCGTGCACAAAATTTGCAAGAAAAAAAATAATAGGGAAAATTAAAACCGAACGAAAACAATAAGGTCTTCCGTTGGAAACGGAAGACCTTAATAATAATAAGAAGAAAAGTGAAAAAGAAACAATAGAATAATAGAAGGGTCTTCCGCTGAAGACGGAAGACCCTAATAAGAAACAGTACGAAAACAATAAGGTCTTCCGTTGGAAACGGAAGACCTTAATAAGAAACAGTACGAAAACAATAAGGTCTTCCGCTGGAAACTGAAGACCTTAACTAGTTGTAATATCAATACAATTCAGCCTCAGAAATTAATTTTGCCTTTATGTTCCTTAAATGTTTGCTTTTATTTGAGGTAGAAAAAAAAAACCCACTTTTCTGAGACAAATTAGGGAGATCTTAAGGATGTACATCATAATAGAACTGAAGGTGTTATACCAAATATGTATAATGTTACATTTAATAGATCATGGAGTTATAAGTAAATAATGTGAATAACTTGGAGCATAATATATTTATTCATTGACTGTCTTTCAGAACTGAGAATGATTTGAACCACGCCTGGATGACTTACACAATAGCAGCTGATTTAGTTGATGCTGTTCTGAAATATTCTTCTAGCAGGAACTCTCTTTGTTTAAGCAGCTTTGAAGTATTTGCAGTTGCACTGTCATCATATGAAAGTATGTTGCAACAAAGAGGATTCAATGAGCAAATGAAAACACAGCACAAAGATTCAAATCAGCTACTACAAGTTTTTCAAAAGAGGAGGGAATTGATCATGAAATGTCTAAGAGATTTACCATTTCTAACAAAAACAAAAGAATACCTGAAGGTTTGTTTAAAATTGCAAAATTGATTTACTAGAATATATACACAATCATGTCTATAATTGGCTATATAATGGTATGATGTATAAATGTTAGGCATGCACAGGATGTATTTGCATGGATAAGTATGACATGATAACTCCCAATTAAATGTTTACTGAAAGGTCTTAAAGGGTGACCAAATGTCAGAGATGTTCCTCTATTCCTTAAGGTATATAGTTCACAGGTTTGCTGACATCACAAGAAGAATTTTGACATAAAATGTTGGCCATCTTAGCAAAATCATAGCATCTTTTTAAAAAATTTACAATTAATCTTAAGCAACATAAATTTAATATTTAAGGACGTAACATTTTGTTGTATAAAGTATGAGTGACCTTTAGAACTGTTCAATCTGAAATGTTTAGGTAACTACAGACCCTGAAACGTGCTACTACTCCTCTAAAACAAACCGTACCATTCACAAAACGAAACGTGCCGTTCACAAAGCGTACTGTACCGTTCACAAAGCAAACCGTACCGTTCACAAAGCGAACCGTACTGTTCAAGTTCATGAATAGAATTAAAAACTTCAGATGCTTGTTAGAATTATTAACAGATCGCTGAATTAACAAAAATATATTGAAATAAAGTCAAACAGTTCTTTTAATCTATCGTAATAATTACATCTATCTAAAATTAAATACTAATAATAACAGACTAATCAAAATTAAAACTACTCTCCGCTTCCTGGTTTTCAATGAGTACACGTTTCACGCAACATATCAAAAAGGGGGAACGGATTACTCAAGTAGATCGGGACAAAAAATAAACAAAATTATATCGAGAAAAATCAAAGCGTTCAGGCCACGTCTCATTAATAAAACGCGCAAACCATTCACCAAGCATGCAACTATTTTTAGCAAAGCATACCTTGCAAGAAACGAACCGTTCCGTTCACAAAACGAACTGTACCGTTCAAAAAGCGTACTGAACCGAACGGTGCAACTGGTGTAGTAGCACGTTTCAGGGTCTGTAAATAATTTAAAACTCTGTATTATGTACTACTTACTAAATGATATATAAAAATAAAAATCTTTAGGTACTTATCAAATATGATAGCAAACTTATCTTTGTCAATAGTTTTGTGGCAATTGTTTATGCATTAATGGTTGAGATCCAAAATAAAAAAAAATTTCTTCTCTTCACAACCCTACATTATTTGCAATCTATGCATTCGATATCAACTTTGTAATTCATAATAAAATTTATTATTAATAAATATCTACATGTTATGATATTTTTGGTTAGTTAATAAATAATATTTTTTATGGTTCTCAGAGGTAAGAAAGTAACAATGTTGTGCCAATATATAGCGTAACATCATAATAGAAATAAAAGGTTTTTTGAAATCTTTTAAACTTTAAAGTCATTTTGCTAAAAATTGACCAAGAAAACATAGTGATTATTTTTTATGAGTTGATTCTAAATTATCTCTTTGCAGCTTTGCAGTTTATGCTTTATAAAACACGAAGCTGTTTCAAAGCATTTTATATCGTATAAAACTAATAAATATTGAATTCATTGCTTATAATTTAATTTTTCTATTCTCAATTGTAGATAAAAACGGTCATTTAACCTTTAAAATGACGTCAAAGTGTACAAAATTCAAACGTAACGTCAGGCAGATTGATTCGTTTTTGACGTTAGTCTTACTATGACATAGGCAACCTTTATACGATGAAAAATATTTTTTTAACCAACTAGAAAGTGTGTTACAACCAGAATTAAATTATTTGTTTTTAAAATAGAGGCATGGTTTCAAAATGTGTTAACTGACTAAAATTTGCATGTTAAGCTTGTGCAATTTGTGGTACATGTATAACCAATGCAAGCATCCTGTTATGCAGTGCCTGCAATGCTATTTTTAGATTATGGCTATTTTTATATGTAGCTTACTGTCGTATGCTATTGTTCTGGATTATGAATAAACATTAATGCATTTACATGGGGACCCAAGGTAAAGCAAATGTTAGTACATTATTATCAAATGCTATTAGTTCATTCTGTTGAAACGCACATGTCTTCTTCTTTATGTGTAACACAGGATGTAAATGTTATTTCTAGCTTCATGAATATAGTCTGATACATTCCACTAAATCAGCCAGTCTTATAGTTTGATGAATGCCCTGGAAATTTTAAAGGTTTGCTGAACATATGGTACTAATTATTTTGTACATACCTGTAGATTAAAGGAAATGTAAAAAGTGTTTTATTTGAAATGGGCAGCTACTTGTTAGCTGTTGTGTATTGTAGAAGCACCAGCTAAGCTGCTGTGTATTTAAGTCTCTTCATATCTACTGGGTGCACCAGCGAACGCCACATATATAGAGTAAAGGTAAAAGTAGGGTTTATTGTCTTGCTGGTAAAGTAAATTGCCTTGCAGGACTTCTACATATTACCCCCTGGCAAGACCTGTACAATCCATAGCATCCTCAACTCCCTGGAAAGCATACAAGCGGAGCTGCCAAATTACGACGCTAATGCTTTACATTCACATAGCCAGCTCGTCTCATGTGCCAGGTACCCATTTTAATCTCTGGTTGGAGAGAGTGCACAAGAAGAGTAAAGTAACTTGCCCAAGGTTACAATGTTACTGTGATAGCGACAGACCAGACTCGAACCAGGGGCTACCGTGTCCAAATCAGTCGATGCTATCAAATGCACCAACACTTCTAAAGTGTGAGAGTGAGAGAAGATATTTGCCAACATGTCTGTGAATATACATGTACTGTAATCAAAATGTTAAATAACAGATTTATCAAACTAGAACTGGAAACTAGAGTAACACCTCTAATATTAAGTTAATTTTAAAAAAATTCAAAAACTTTTTAGTATACAGTCATGTTGATCTATATATGGTATAAAATGTAGATGCAATTTTGCAATATATGTGCGTGTATATACATTGTATTAAGTGAAACATGAAGATAGAAGGTGCTTCAAAGATGACTGTTTATAGTTACTGTAATGCATTGAGGACTTTTATAAGCTCAATGGAAATATTTATATGGAAAGACCCTAGAGCTATTGTCCTGTACATGCAAAAAAAAAATGCAACTTACTGCTCTCAATTTGCAGATTAGTTTTAAAATAATATTTCCATGCACATCCAGATAAAAATAGAGAATTCATTATGCTGCTAATGTTGTACTCGTGAGCTGGACTTATCGAAAAATATTCCTCAAAACAATCTTTATTTCTTTGATAATTTTGCTTGAAACTCATTAAACCTGATGAGCTGGTACACAATGAAGAATTAGTTGAGCCATATTGATTTTTAATAAAAGAAGACAAAAGTCAGTGATAATACAGCTTTGAAAATCCACATGTACACAACATTGTTTCAGTTCAGTTTCTTGTGAGCCCTCTTTTGACAGATACAGAATGTGGACAGTATACTTATAGGTGACTCCTATTGAGTCAAACTATATTGGACATTAGAAAGCACTATATACCAAAATCCCTTTGCAAAAAGTATTTGCATTTTGGTAAATGAAAAACTCTTGACATTACACAGTTTTTTGAATAAAAATGTAAAAAAAATTGTTATCTCTTCAAAACCACCAAACAAAGTAACTAGCAATTGCAAGATTATAAAAGAAAAGACATGATTCTTTTAAAAAAAAAAGCAAGTACCAGTAGGTTGTTTTCAGCCTGTTTTTGTGAATGGTTCTTTGTTTACTAACTAGAACTGTTAATTGTAGCTTAAGTGAACTATGCGTGTGAAAGTGTAGTTATATAAGGATATGTAATATATAGAAGCAACAATTTAAGAATATACATGTGCCTTTCCTGAGTTCATTTAAGACGATTTTTTCCTATATAAACTAGTGCATCTCCTTTTTGAACAGGAGAGAAAGCTGGTTTTAGGAGCTTATTTTCTCCTGAGCTCCCATTTTGTACATAGGTGTGAGGTTCCCTGATAAGTTGAGTTTTAGAGTTATGGATCATCATCACAATCTATCAGTACTCTCAGTACTTTGATTTAATGAAATCTTACAATATTGTGCATGAATACTGTTCTGTCATACATTTATTCTATATTTAGAATAGTGCTTGAATCCCATAAATGTGCACAAACATACACAAATAATTTTTTTTTCAGGGATGGAACAGAATGCTGAGTTTGGAATTGAAAGATGGGACAATAAAAACTGCATTTATGGCTGACATCAGAGATACTTTCAGAGAGGATATTGCCCAGCGAAATGTAAATGAATATTTATGTTGCAGTTTTCTTGTAAAATCCGACAAAGGTGCAAATAAGGCAATAAAAGATTAATCACTTGGTTCTCAGGCCAATATTTTCAAAACAGATGCAGTTTTCATATAAAAATTTAAGGTTGCTGGATATTTTCTTTTGTTTTAACAATGTGCAATTCATATAAAAATAAAAAAGTGATGTTTAAAGCACATAACTAAATACCTTGCAATGAATGTATCGGCCGTGTGTATAAGCATTATAAGATAGTAAAGTACAAACTGCAGGAACTCTCCTCCTACATGCATTTGAAGTTAAAACATTAATCTTCTTCATACCTATATATAAACTAAAATCATTGCTGTAGTGATCATAAGTTGAACACAGCGTGATGTGACAGCCATTTCTTATAATTTAGTCTGAATCATCACGATGTTTTCAATAGTGTTCTATAATAAAGTCAAGCGTTTTACTGACTTGAGTATCTAAAATGCTGCCCTAAACCCAGATGTTTTTTCCTGGAATTAGCAAGCACACTAGAGAAATTTTATTTTATTCATTAACTCATAACCGATAAAATGGGTAATGCTCAATGTTAAATCAGATGTGAGCGGGCCTGAGAACTAAAGGAATTAATTTTTGATGGTAAAAAAAGAAAAAGTGCCAAACACCATGAGCAATGCTACCTGTACCTCTTTTGATGTTGAAAGTCGCCCTCTTTTTTGCCATAAGAGGTAAGAATAATGTGATTAACAAAAGATTGTTGCTAAAGTATTTTTACCCGGTAAGTGCATGCTTTTATGACTATAATAAGTCTTGTTAAAATATTACAAAAGCATAATTTGTATCACAATTGGGTAGTTTGATAACTTGAACAAGTTAAGAGTGGAAGTGTCTAGTTGTGATTAACTGATTTGCAGTTCATTCTATATTTAATTGTAATTTTTTATTATTATGATTTATTTCATATCATCCCTTTTGATATAAAATATTGATAATGTTAAATGTATGATTTCAGCGTGGATTGGAAAAGTTGGTTGAGATTTTTTGCTCTGATATTCAAGAATATTCCAAGCCAATGCAAGAGGCACTGAGCGATGCAGCGTTAGAGGTATAATTAAATGTGAACAAAAGAATATATTAATAAATTTACAATTAAGACATTCTCAGATGTGTAATAGTTGCGATATTCATATTTCGTCTCACTGCAAATGTTAAAAAAAGTACATAATTATCAAAAACAAGTTTTTGTTATAAATAAAACAATAATATGCAAATTAAGCATAAATATGAAATATTGATACTGATTTATTTAAGAATTAACAAACTCTAGTATAAAATTGCATGAATGCAGGACTGGGTATTACTATGAATATATAAACATTAATATATGTAGAATCTTCTTGAAATAATCAAATGAATATATCTACTCTTTAGAGTTAATTCAAACTTTTGAAAAATGAATTATGATCTTAAAAATGGTAAAATTTGGTACCCTCTACCTGAAATCAGATTGCTAAGACTGCAATAGTGTTGTCTTGCTGAATGACCCAACTATAGGGATATGCAGTTTTGAACTGCATTGAAAGGGCACGCGACTATGTGAAGGCTGCCCGAATTGATGTGTAGAAAGTCACTTGTCTGAACTTAATGCGATATGACGTCATAATTAACTTTGACGTCACGATCTGCATTCCTTTCGATAGTTTTCATGGAATGTATTGTAACGAAATAAGTGAATTTTACTGTACATTATAAAACCGCTTGATTCCTTTACATAGACGCTGTTTTAAGTACTAGTAATACTAAATTCAATATTATCATTACCTAGTGTAAAAAAATCGGCAATTTTAAAGCTTCGTATTGGGTGAATGACTATTTATAAACTAATGGTTTGGAGACTCACCCTGCTACATGTAAACTAATGAATGGAGATATTTTTATGCAACATATAAAAAACAGCTTTGCGCAAGTGAAAGATCAATACAATCTTTTTTTGCGTGAAACTGGGAGAGAAAATAAGTACCAATGTGAATCATGCTGGGGAAAACCTACCAATTTACTCAATTTTGTGTACCGTAAAGTCGCGTGTATAACACGCACGTTTTTTTCAGCAAATATTTGATCAAAAGTGGGGGGTGCATATTGTACATAGGACCAAAATTTTACCCCATTTTTTCAAGCCATGATTCTCAATTCCACGGGAGTAGTGACTGCCGATATAGCGTGTTATGCAAGTTGTATGAGTGTATACTAAACTTACTGCATCAGAAATACCTAATTCTTAGTTTTATTTTCATGTATTGAAATATTTATCCTCTCTTAACACTATTCCTTGCATCAAACAAGTTTAAATATCGCCAGTGTATTCGCCATTACGTAAGCAGCCACCTGTTGACTCGGCACGTGGTCAATGTTTGTTTAACAATTTCCAGTGTCAGAAGCATGTACCTGTCTTGTGTCGGACTTCACAGGGTGTTTTCAAGTGCATGAAGATTAGCAATTATTATGATTTTATTTAACTTGATTACTTTGTGTCCAGTTATGCAGTTAAACGTTATTGCTTTACATAGACACTGCTAAAAATACATTGATCATTTGTACGACTTGATAATGACGATATACGACATACATAGGTTTCTTCACAATGTTTATTTAACAACAATCAAAGAGTTTGACTATAATTAATCAATTAAATCATTTCTCTTGATGTTGTTTTGGTTTATGTCGCAAACATTATTACTTTTAAGCACTAAGCTCGGTTGCCGTTCTTCTCTACATATGATGATCTTCAACTTCTCCGCTGTTGTATAAGAAACTCTTTCTTTACGAAGTGTCAAATGATACTTGATACCGCCCATGAAAATCATACCGTCCTTTTTAAGTAAAATTGTAATAACTTTTACTCTACATGTAATATCGCTTGGGCCATGTTCCGATCACGAAATTACAGTTATTGCGCTTGGGTTATAAAATTATCATGAAACATCGATAGTTTTGGGGGAAATGGGTGCGTATTATACATAGGACCAGCTGTTTTTTTGGCCATTTTTTGGTCAACTTTGGGGGGTGCATATTATACACGAGTGCGTATAATACACGATACTTTACGGTAAATCGAGCTTAAAAAGTAAAAATGTGCCTAATTTCGATGATGGGGCGAACTGTTCTGACAATATTTCAAATAAACGAAATTTTTATATTAACCCCCAGCAAGAACTGCAAAATACATTACTTATCGAAGGATTTTTCATAAAAATATATTGGATATAATGTCATTAATCACTTGCGCCAATGCGATTTATATAGATCATATGCTGTGTTAGGATACGCATGTCACATGCTTAAAAACAACATATGACGTCATAAAATTGCATCAAATATATTGTTGGATATCGCTGATAATTAAAGTAACAAAGATTTAAAGAAAATCGCCCGGTTAAAGTATTTTTTTGATAATTAAAACAGTATCGTTTTCCGATATAAATTTAGCTTCGGACAGCCTTAACATAGCTGCACATGGTTTAGCAGAAAATATTTCCATTGGGATCAGTGTTGACTGTACTTTAGTGCTTATTTATAGATCATACTCATTCACTTAAATTGCTCAATGTATGTTGTTTCCTCTTTAGAGTGACTCGGATAAGCTTACCCTTTGACCAATGATTTTGTGAAAATTTTGAATTAAAAATTTGAGAAACTTGGCACAAAACATAGTTTTATGATTCTTAATTCCAACAGATGACATTTAGTTAATTATAAGTAAAATATGTTATTCTATGGTAAAAATTCATTTCAAAGCTAAATCATCTTGTACGATTCTTTTTCATAGCCTCTAGTAATTTTTCATCCCATTTATTCACAGCTTGAAGTACATGTATTTAGCTGTATAGCCCTTGATTTGACTGAGTATTTTATCATTATGTTATAAATTTTTAGGCCCTGAAAAAAGGATGCAAGCTAGATGATAGGATCTTAAAAAGTAGTGGAGTTGAAAGATATGGAGGATTGTTGTCAAAACTGTTTGAAATGACTTGGAAAAATGAGCCAGTGAAGGGAAGCCAGTCTCTTCTTGAGTATGCATTACAATGGCAAACATTTCTCCACTTCTTGGACATGTTTTGTAAGTTAAACAACCATGTATCAATATCAGTAATGTTTCATAATCATAATACAACAGGTATAACCTATTACAATATATATATTTTTTTTTGCATGCACTCTTAACATAATTAAAAGCAATTACATGTATTGCATGTGTCCTGCAACCAAAATTTAAGGAAATCCTATGTTTACTGATGATGATTGTATCATTTATGTATGCATTATCATGGAGTTTCCAATAACTTTTATACTTCAAAGATTAGTCTATGATATAATTTCAATACTATATACCAAGACAAATTCTAAAAGTTTCATTATAATGATAAAAATTTTAAAGTACAAGTAAAAGGAAACTATCGAAACCAGCCTGTGATGCAAAGTAGGGTAGCAGAAATGCTAATTAAAGGTGGCTTATGTAATCTTAATGGTGTCTTATATAATCTACTAATGGAGACTTGGATCTCATTGACAAGTCTATTCATAGTATATTTGTTACCTATAGATCAACAAGAAAAAAGATCAAAGCTTTTAAACAAGAAGAGTGGAGGTCTGTTGACAAATGCAGCCAACCAAATATGGAGTTCATTTGAGGATATTCAATGTGGAAAGATTACTGTTGCCAACTTTAATCTACTTCGGAAACATCAGGAAAATTTATTTAAAATAATAAAGATAATGTCAGAGAGGGATAACAGAAAGATCCCTTTCAATGAACAAAGTGCTCTGCAGTTAATGAATTTAAGAGAAAAAGAGATTCTGCATTTTCAGAGAACCCTTTGCAGTATAGGAGATTTTGTTGATGCCTGCCAACACTTTCCAGGTAAAAATGTCAAAAGAGTTGTTTTAGAAACATAAAGACAAAGATATAACATTTTTTTTTTATGAAAATGAATGGCAGTACAATGTTTCATTATTTAAAATGGAAAGTATTGTTGGTTAAAAATTAATTTTGCAGAGGACCCTGCTAAAATATCTTTAGCAATATACCTTTATTATTTATATTATTTTAGGAAATAATTGTTTAGGCCACCTGAGTCACTCAATTGACCTGTTGCTATTGGTCCTCATCTGTCGTCGTGTGTTGTCTGTCATCAGTGATCAGTTTTACATTCTCAACTTCTATTTGAAAACTTTAAAACCAATTGTTTTTATTTTTTGGTTTGAAGCATTTGTAGTCTAAGGATAAGAGAAATCCAATTTGTTGCATGTATAATATTACCAACCCCAGGGCTTCATATGCAAGGCCAAATATGCAAAAAAAAGTCCAAATTTTAAAATGTCTTCTTCTCTACCTTCACTCATGTGGAAAGGCATGTTTATGATGTCCTTGAAGGTTGCACACCACTATTAATTTTTACTATATATTCTTACCAAAATTACGAAACTTTAAACACGGGTAGCGAGTTTAAAACAAGCTCCTGGGAAAATCCCTCTTTACAACTTTAAAAAAAATCGTTCCTAACCAATTTAGTAGCAAAAAACACACAGCCATCCACAAAGGCACGAGAGTTTGTTTACATCAAAGTTACACATGTGCTTGAAAATCATGTCCAAGCCTTTTCACACCCCTGCCGAAACAACTGGCATCAAAAATTCAAGTGACCTCGTATTTTTACAAAAGTGGTAAAATCAGGCAGTTTACACGTTGTTTTTCATCTCATAAAAAACTACCGTCCCTGTCGCTGGCGGAAAACCCTTAAAAACGAAGGGAAATTCAGGAATTATTTTGCCTCAGCCATGTTTTGACATGAACCTTCGGAAAAATAGTGTTGTGAGACCTTGAAGCCCTCTACCGAAATTGTGATATTTATGACCCAGGGTCAGAGGATCAGGTCCTAGGGTGGGGCCATATGGTCATATAGTGAAATTGTATTAAACTTTAAAAATGTTCTTCTCTACTCCCATATGTATTTGCATGAGAAGAACTAAATGCAACAGCATGATTATAAATCTTCTCCAAAAATTATGAAATTTAAGGCCCCTCAGTCAGGAGTTTAGGCCTATGATGGGGATGAATTATCTTAGAAAATCTTCTTCACTTCTCCTATTAGAGAAAAAGTAAATGCATGGTTATGATGTCCATGAAACCCTCTACCTTAAATGACCCTTGGGTCAGGGGTTTAGACTTTGGTAGGGCCAATATTGCTACTTGGAAAAACAATAAATTTTATATTTTCTTCTGTACTTTCTAAGTCATGGTCACTTATTGCATTGATATTGTATATACATAATGTCCTCTTTCTTAAATTGTGAAATTCAATGCCCATGGGCAGTCATAGGAGTCTCGGTTATAAAATGAAGCTCAAAATGCAAATATGAGATTCCATGACAGGTCCATATAAGGTACTCAGGTGACTGTGAAGGTCTGTAGGCCTCTTGTTAGTACATGTAATACATGTTTTAATGTCAACTGCCAACTGTATATGAAACATAAAACAAGCTGATTATTACATCTATGAAATCATTCAAATTGAAAGATATGCTTTGCTGTTGATCCCATTTACTGTTAATAATGATTCAGAAGTGTTTAAACTGACTACAGAATATTTGCAAACATTAAAGATAAAATAGAAACATTTGAAGAAAAAAAAATGGAATATCATTGGAAATTTTCTTATAGACAAGTAAGCATTATTTTAATTTTAGTCACACAATTTCAAACACCAATAAAATTATAGCAACAGTATTCAAAATGTTTTTGAGCTTTCAGACAATTAGTTTGCATTACATGTATTAAGTACATGTTTTGTTCATTTCCTTAAAGAAAATTCTATTTACTATATGATTGAAAATAATGACCTTATAGGCAGGATCACTCAATTGGGACCAAAAATTGTTTGAAGATTAAATAATTCATGTATTTCCAGTTGATACTCATAACTATGATGAAGCCCTGCGAAAATTTAGACAACTGGACAGCCATCAGATTGATCATCTTTGTGAAGTTGCTCCACTTGAAAAGGTGCACAATTTAGATTTGTATATTCCAAGGATATGTGCTTTTCAAGTTGAAGATGATGTAATGACAATTATACCAGAGCTTAACAGGTAAGACTTTATTTACACAGGACTTTTATTTGTATAATGTGTTGGGTTACTATAGAATTAATTAACTTTAGATTGCCCTCTGAATTGTATAGTTTGTATTGTAGATGCATAAGAGGAACACTTTTTATGAAGCTGTGGGCAAAAAGAGGAAACAGTTGTGTGAATGAAAAAGGGAAAGAACCTCTAACAGTGGAAGAAGTTTTGGAAAAGGTCTGGGAACCTGTTTACAGATCTTTACAGGAAATCAAAAAGAGAATTTGTGATGGTACTATGTTATTTACAGAGTTTGAAAGACTATTTGGTGAACTACATCAAGACAATTTGGTTAAAGAACTTGAACATTTGTCTGAGGAAAATGACAGAGATTGGATTGAGGAACGAATGAGACAAGTTCAGGAACATAGATCTGTCCAGCAATGCGTGGAAGGGGCCACAGTTATCCAAAATGTAGTAAAGGCCTACCAATTGGAAGGAAATTTTGAACAAATGAATATGATAATTGATATGGTACGCATAGTTTTATTAATTATAATCCATTGATTCTTATCTGCTGTATATTTTCAGTAAACATTTTTGATCATGTTGGCAACTCTCTTAACGAGGCCAAGTCTAATTATTTATACGCTAGATATTTTTATGAAATTTCTTACTTGTAGTTTTACTTCTACATGTATATCAATTATTTTTTAATCAAAATTTTTTTATTTACACCCTGATTACCGAGGGGGTCATCTCGAAAGTTATCATTTTTACTAAGGGATCCTATGGGAATTAGTTGATAAAGCACAAAATTTTCACATTTTCCTCATAATTTTTGTATTTCTGCCTTAGGAATTTCTTTTTCTTTAAAATATAATTATGTAAAAAGTCACCAAATAGTGAAAGGACCATATTGGCTATAGTTTAATTTATTCCTTGTGCCTCTATGACGGAATAGGTCAATTTCTGCCATATTTCTCAAAAACATGAAAAAATTAATTTTGCTGTTTTTCTTCATATTCCACTGTAGAAAATATAGAGCGTATCATGTTGCTCTAAAAATCATTTTCGCATTTATTATACGTTCATATTATTTTGCATATCATATTAAAAACTGGTGTTGAAGCAATCATGTGCTTGATGTTTCCTGTTCAAAATACTGAGAGGAAATACCAAATTTTTTGCTTAAATCTGTACTTTTTATGAAACTAGATCATCATAAATGTGTCGTATTTCTATTATGACATCGCGGTCAGACAATTTATATGTTTTCATCTTTCTTAATGAAGATTTCTATAACTCTATTTATATCTTTGAATTTTGGGGCATAAAAACATGTTATCCCACACATAGTCCATTAAAAAATGTTTACCTCATGGTTTGGTTCAGGGATAATATCAAAAACAATTTTTTTACCCCCAAAAGTTGGCATATTGCAGCGTATATCGGCTTATATAATAATTAATTGTTGTCAAAATAATACTTAAATGTTTCTCTTGATGCTCCATCAATAAATTCTTATTTTTAAAAATCCATCGCTGCCTCAAAAAAATGAGCGAATCATACTTTTTCTTCGGCTTTAAGCATAGTTTAAAATACTGGGAAACGATGACACACAAGCGCCATTTTACCATTTTTACCTTATCAAAGCCACAAAACCACTTGAACTGTACTCTGCCTCGTTAAAATATATGCTGGATGGTCAACAAATTACATTATCCATCAGATGTACCCTAAAATTTTAAATAAGATTTTTTTTTTAATTTTAAACTATTATTTAGTAAAGAAAAATTCTATTTTATTTTATTTATTTTTTTGCTTTAAGATATCAGTTTTTCCTATATATCTTTGAAATATAAAGAGTTCTAACATGAAAAATCAATAATTAAAGAAGTCTAACAATGGACAGAACACTCTTCTCAAGGAAATTAATACACTCCTCTGGTAGTCTTAAAATGGCTTTGACATTCAGCCCTCTTTAAAAGACTCAACCAATGATCCATCTTTAGGAGAACACAATTTATATCTTCAAACTCTTATTTTTGTTACAGGCCAAAGGGAAAGATATTCAAATGTGCAAACTAGATAGGAATTTAATCTCAGCAACTGCAAGTCTTAAAGGAATGTCAAAGGCAAAAGCACTTTGTTTGGATACATTTATTCAGTGTAAACCATTGGTAGATTGGCTGCAGAAAACCATGAAAAGTAAGGATAATTTCATGATAATTCTCTGTAAATGCAGCAGTGTTATGGTTTTAGTTAATTTATAATGATATATGTTGTTCATTTTAGATTTAAGGTACTCTATACAATTATTGGTGTTTTTAGGGTCAATAAGATGATTGTTTTGTTTAATGATTCAGCGACAAATTGATACAGACATATCAAATTGAGTGTAATCAAGCGAAGATTTAAGTTTGAAGCCATATATATCCGAACAAATTGAGAAACATGATTTTTCATTGGATGATCTATTTTTAATTTCAATGTAGAGAAAATAAAATGATATATTGACCTCCTACATGTAGGTCACGTGCAGGTGAATATAACATTTTATTTTTTTCTAGATTGTTGGATATCAGCCAATCAGAGAGCTAGTAATTAATCAATCATATATTAATAAACTAGATGTCTTCATTCCAATTGACTTCTATTCAAACAGATTAGAGGCTGCACAAAGTTTGCATATGATTATAGAGAATCAAAATTGTTTAATGATCTAGAGACAGAGCCAGGATGATCAGACCAAAAGTTTTATTTGGGGAAATGCAGAACGGAAATTTAAAAAAAAACTATTTATTATAATTATACTAATGCTTCATGTTTGCTGATTTTCTTTAACATCCGTTTATTTCAGCTTTTCCATCAATTTGAAATTTTCTGGTACATGTATAAATAATTAAAGTTTTATTTTTTTTTGCAAAAGTACTTGTTACATTATCCAAAAATTGAAAATTAAAGGATTAATTATAGTTACATATATAAGATTATAAAGTATCAATTGATAGGAATAAAATACTTAATTATTTAACTTGTATCATGTTTTAGGTCACCTGAGTTACTCAATTGACCTATTGGTCTTTGTCAGTTGTTGTGCTTAATTGTGTGTTGTCCTTAAAACAATTATACATTTTTACATCTTTTTAAAAGCAACATGGTCAATTGTTACCATTTTTTATTTGAAATATCTCTAGGATAATAGGAATCTAAATTGTGAAATTTATTACCTTACCAACCCTGGGGACTCTTGGATGGAAACAAATAACAAAAAAAGGCCAAATTCTTGAAAATCTTCTTCTACTCCCACACACATAAGATGCATAGTTATGTTTTCTGTACTCTTTGAATTCCAAATCTAGATCTTCAGGAGTTGAAGGTGTTTGTGGATTTGGCCAGCATATCAGCAGGAGAGGGTGCTATGGAGGTGGATAGAGTCAAATGTCTCCATGCAGCTACGACTGGATATGCTCCATTGATCTTTAATTTGAATAAAAACTGTGATTCAAAAATGTTTCTGGAGAAATGTGAACTAGTGTGGAAAGAATTGGCTTCAGATCCCAATCTTCCTAAAAAATTGGTCAGTGAAAGACAGAATTCACAAAACTATTCTGCATTATAGATATTTTTGCTTCTGAAGTGTAAAAGAAAAAGTTTTCCAATGTTATCTGCAGATTTTAAATGATTTTTTTAAAATCTAGATTGACACCAAGAGACAGTTGGAATGGCTGAACATTGTGAAATCTGCCCAGGGTTCAGTAGAAGTGACATCCATGAGACAAGCAGAAGCCATCAATTCTGTTGGAATTTATGTGGTGGGGAAGATAGATCCAAATATGACCACTGATAAACCAGTAAGTTTTGGAGTGGTCATGTTAACTTTAAGATAAATGTGATGACCTCTTGTAGAAGGGTCCAAGCTAAGGGGTAAATGATGCATTCACATTATTGAAAGTCAGTTAGTACGTCTGTTTTAGCTTTCCTTAGATGAAGATTCAGTTTTCCATAGGAAGAGGCCTTGTGCATTCATTATTTAAAAAAATTGAAATTGTATTTTAAAATGTTTGTAAAAATTAAGCAATAGTTATGACTTGTATATACTGTGAAACACTGTGAGAGAAAGGAGTCAGAATTAGGGTAGGGTCCAATTTTTATGCTCCTCCCTTTCCCCCCATAAAATGACCAGGGGCGTATAGTGTTATCCCATCCCATCATTTTGTCCTTCCATTGTTCCATCATCATTAACTCTCCATACATTATCTCAGCAACAGTTCCACAAATTCAACTCATATTTGATGTATCTTTTCATTGCAAACAAATTTAATGTAAAACTCAATAAACATGGCATTTTAAATTTTGACTGCCTGCGAGGGCATTCAAGGAGTTATATGACACATTAAATTTAGTCAATCAAATAATTTCAAAATGATGTTAAGCAGTACTGTGTTAAACTATCTGGAAAGAAACTTGTACATGTATAATAATAGTATTACTATTTCTATACTACATGTATTGATGATAGACATCAATATATATTTAACTTAAATAAAATGAGGAACCGGAAAGGGTGAAGTCAGTCACAATTAACACTCGAAAAAATTCCTTGTTGGAGGGGAAGCTCTGCTTGGCTGTGAACTTGTTACCAATGTATATTTAATATTATAGAATTATCTTAAGAAGAAATAGGGTCATTCTTAGCTAGACTAGTTTACTATGAACTAAAACTTAATTAGTACTAAGTACAACTTACATAATTCTGTCAAACAATTGGCAAAAGTTTCATTTTCTTCTTCCTGCCAAGCAGACTTTAGAAAATGTACTCCAGCTGCATGTTCAAGAAGACCCAAAAGATCCCAAAACAACTGAAGACACTCAAGACTCAGAAGACAATGAGAAATGTAAGATGAAAAGAAAGTACAAGCACAAAGAGTTGCAGGAACTACAGAGCAAGCTCATGCTGGTGGCCGGCAAGGCAGAGATGGGCAAGGATGATGTGGACCGATTCACCATTGTAAGATACTGTTCTTCTCTTGGTATTTATTAATTTAAAGTTTAAAATTAACATTCTTGTTTGTTCAACGTTCTCAATGAAAATGCTTGGTATTTATTGCTCTATGACCATAAGGGTAACATAAAGTACAAATTTACAATCATTATGAAAGTCTATAGTCTACTGTAAACAATCATGTTATATTTAGTGTGTACAATATTAATATAGCTTCACCATGGATATACCTATGATTTTGAAAGGCACCATATTGGTATTTGTCCAATGGTTATTTTTTTGTATAATTCATTTGTAGGTATATGATGCAATAGTAAGACTATGTAATGTCTACATTAAACTAGTCTCTTCTGGATGTGTGTTGTTCTCAAACTGGCAGGCTAAATTTTTGTGTGACCCCACACGTAAAGTTTGTGCCTTTGTAAAATTTGGCAGTGGCAATGGATGCACTCAGTTGAAAGGTGGAAGAAATGAAGAGGATGATGTCAGTACCATTATTCCTAGACTGGCAAAGTTCATGGAAGTGTGTCTGGAAAAATGGCTAAAATACATTGACGACAAAAGGGATGAGTATCAACATCTGAACTTCTTTACTATTGACCAAATGGTCATTTTACAGAAGGAACTGGTTTTAATGGGAGGAGAAGTTGAATCATCTGATCTCATTTATCCATTGTTATCCATTGTAAAACATGACTGCACCAAAATGGATTTAATCGGTGCTTTGAAAAAGGCCAAAGGTGATGTATCTCAAAAAGAGGCTGAACAGGAAGTTGAAATGGAAGACAATGAAGAGGAAGAGGAAGAAGAAGATGTCGACCCTGATGAGGAAGACAATACCAAGGCCATAGCTGTTGCAAAATTCATTGCAGAAATTGTAAATTCTGGTTATTCAGATAAATTGGCAAGAGAGGCCCTGAAAAGTGGACTTGATCCAGAGAACATTGAGGAAGGTAAATACAGGAAATACTCACAAAATACAGTCAAGGAAAACACTCAGTGATCAAAAATAAATTATACATTATTATCTCCTCGCACAACTTGTTGCGTAGGGGATATAGCATCGCTACTGTGCGTGTGTGTGTTCGTATGTGTGTATGTATGTGTGTGTGTGTGTGTACTCCATTTCAATTTTCTAGTAAATTCCAAGAAAACCCTCTAATGAATATCCATCAAACTTTGTACACTTCTTTGGCATGGTAAAAGGACAAACCCTGTTGATTTCAAAATCAATTGATTAAG
>WFKH01011925.1:49290365-49307168 GCA_016163765.1 Magallana hongkongensis
TTTGAATCTACACTACCTGAGGATGCTTCCACATAAGTTTCAGCTTTTCTGGCCAAATGGTTTTTTAGAAGAAGATTTTTAAAGATTTACTCTATATATTCCTATGTAAAAAGTCGACCCCCCATTGTGGCCCCACCCTACCCCCGGGGGTCATGATTTTCACAACTTTGAATCTACACTACCTGAGGATGCTTCCACATAAGTTTCAGCTATCCTGGCCTAACGGTTTTTTAGAAGAAGATTTTTAAAGATTTACTCTATATATTCCTATGTAAAAAGTCGACCCCCCATTATGGCCCCATCCTACCCCCGGGGGTCATGATTTTCACAACTTTGAATCTACACTACCTGAGGATGCTTGCACATAAGTTTCAGCTTTCCTGGCCAAATGGTTCTTGAGAAGAAGATTTTTGAAAATTTCTCGAAAATTTTCATTAATTCCTAATTATCTCCCCTTGTAAGAGGGCTTGGTCCTTAATTTTCACAACTTTGAGTCCCCTTAGGCTAAGGATGCTATGTGCCAAGTTTGGTTGAAATTGGCCCAGTGGTTCTTGAGAAGATGTTGAAAATATGAAAAGTTTACAGACAGACAGACAGACAGACAGACAGACGGACAGACGGACGGACGGACGGACGACAGACAAAATGTGATCAGAATAGCTCACTTGAGCTTTCAGCTCAGGTGAGCTAAAAAGTGGTAAAAAATGTGGGGATGCTTCCAAAATGAAAAATAACAACATTCTAGTACCATATCACAACTAGTACTGTTTATGTTGAAAAAGCACAAAATGTATGCACATGTTTCAGGATACTGCCATGCCACAAAAAATTCACACTTTTTTATGAGGCATTTGGATTTCTTGAATTTTTTTTCAAATTATCAAGTTTTGCAAAATACAACATGTGTGAAGAATGTTTTCATACTACTACAACTGCAATATCACACAATACTCATACTACTTTTATAATACACAAGAACACTATGACTAACCTAGATTTTGTCAACAGAAACATTCACGGGTAATTTGAGAACATGTGTTGTTATTTGTAATCATAACAATGATAAAGTTTAGAAAATGGAGACAGGATTCGAGAACATATCTAAGTTAAACAAAAATGTGCATAGGTCATTTTTTCTCTTAATTAAAAGGTATCAAAATTATTTCACTATTCAATAGTAAGTTTCACTTTTAATCTAATAAAAGAATTGAGAAAGCATCAGATTCTGTTCATTTTACAATCTTACATAAATAAGTTGGAAAAGAAGAACTAAGGAAAGAAAAGGAGGGAGAGTGTATACTTAGAAAACCAATTTTTTCCCCCCAGAATTTTACATCACTATTGGGAATAAGTAATTTTCAGATGTACTCAAAATTTGTAGGTTGATCAAGGAGCTGAAATTACAGTATGAAATCCATCTCCTCATTTGGGTTGATGTTGTTGTTCTCAGTGAATGTAATGTTTAGACTGAAGATTTCAGATCCTTGTTATGTGATAATGTTAAATGGGATTATATTCAAGAGATAATCTTCCAGTTCATTGGAGGTGAGATTGGAGGCATTGTTGTCACTTTCTGATACTGGTTGTTTCATCACTGGCAGTTGAACTGTAATGTCCCTGTAGTTTGAATTTGATGATTGTTCTTTAATGGCCAGTTCCACTATTGCATTTGTAATCGTAAGTGCTTCCATGTGTCCACTTATTTGAACTTCAAGTGGATGTATTTTCTGCAAAGAAAAAATTTGCAAATATATAAAAATAATGTACCTGGTAAGTGTGACTTTTTTTATCAGTATCCTTTAAAAATACGGTAGTTATATGTCAAGTGTGACAAAAACAATTTTAATTTTAGAAGTAACAGTTACTGGTATAATAATGTTGTAGTTTGCAATATATATATATATGTAGTCAATAAACAAATAATTGACCTAAACAGTAGTGTTCCTAGTTGAATTAAGGGTTCTACACCCTTGTAACTCATCCAATAGACAATGGGGGATTTTGACTTCAATTCCCCTATCTGTGTTCTACAACTTCTGTCATCTGTGATCTATAAGTTCTGTCCAAAGAGTGACGTCATTGAATGTTTGCGGTATCTTCTTGAGGAGTAATTGTTCTGATCAGTGTGTTATCCTCGCCGACTTAAACAGTTTTTGTGGCTTCATTCTAAAATATACGAATAGAGAAATTGAGATTTACATGAATAAAATACCAACATGTTGTACATGTATGTTTTTTTACTATCATATTCAATGTCAAAGATTGAGATTTTACTGAAGTCTTACTTCGATTATTTGTCCTGTAACAGAGAAAATGGATCTCAATGGAGAAGTCTTTGCTTTGGCAACCTTCTTACTTGAAAATGGTGGCATGATCATTTGAACTGCAGATTCCTATATGGCATTTGGTACATCTATTCTTGGCTTCCCCATCATTGTTGTTTGTGTGACATTTTTACTCGTTTAAGCATGAAATTTCTGATGAGCTTGTTTTGTCTTGTCGGACAAGGTTGCCAACATCACACCGGTAGAATCATCTATAAATTTAACAGCTCTACTTATTGGCCATTGGAATCTAAGAATTTGGCGATGTGTCCCCTTTTTACCACTTTGACGGTTATACCATCTGAATATGGTGTAGCTTGAGAGGTTCTTTCCTCCTTGAGGTCAAGAATGCTTTTGAATGGCATTCTACAAAGGAATAATAATACATATTGTTACTGTTCAACTTTAAAACAAATGAAATCAGAAGAGAGAGAATAGCTTTTGATGGCACAAAATAATATATTGATAATACAGTTTATCTCACAAAATTGACAAGGAATGAAATGCTTCTTTTTTGTGTATCAAAATTCTCAATCGTGTCAAATTCTCATTAAAGTTTCATAACTCTCTCTTGTATCTCATAATATCTCTCATTGTTCTCAAATTTGTTTCATAATAAAAACTTGGAATAAAATTCTCATTCAAATACTCTCATAATATTGAAGTGTCTTATTGTTTACATGCAATGAAGTGTCTTATTGTTTACATGCAATGTCTTAATGATCACGAATCTGCTTTGACGAACTTCTTTTGAAAATGTTTTGATAGCAATTGCACTGTATGTAATCTTCAATCAAATTTACCGCCAGATATATGATTGTATTTACCTTTTCTCGGTCTGATGACTCTTTCTCCGCCTACATTAATTGTCCTCTTCTTGTGTATAAACAGCTCTCAGGTTCGACTACGTTAGAATTTTTCTCGCCTTCTCGATGTAAATAATGTATTATTCCGCGTGTTTGACCTCATCATTTTTTAAATCAAACATATCAGTAATTGAGTAATAAATGATTAATTTCTTACATTTAAATTTTAAAATAATAAAAAAAAACACAGTTAAACAACAAAATGAAAATATTTTACACCTCTTTTTGAGAACTATATTTCACCGCGGAGATATTTTAGGTAACCACCATGAGTCAAAGAACCCATTTGTTTACTAATCATGATAGAGGGCGCTGTCCAAGTTGCGTTCGAATTCGAGGTATACACTGTATCTACGAATTTTGAATCTTAAGTTGCGAATGTGTCCGCTAAGTGAAAAAATGACGAATAATAACAAACTACATGTATTTCCTGTGAAGTTCAAACCCCTTAAATATTTCTTAAAATTAAACTTTATTGGGCGCATTTTTAAAGAAATGAATATTTTCTTTTGTAAAGTTAATGTTAATCGCAATCGGAAATTTTCTTTACGTTACATATATCAGCAAACGTTGCTCCGAGTATTATTGTTTCAATTAAAACAATTGTATACATAGATAAAGACTTAAACATGTTAAACGGTACCCAATCTCTTCAATTTCACAAAAACTGGATGTGTAGCAAATATTTACTATGTGTGCAGATTTATAGTATTGAACGCAACCCTGATTAAAATTACCGATAGATGTCGTTGATTGAAAGATCATGGAAATCATCATGAGATCTGAGAAACCCTAATAAGCGCTTGCGCATGCGCTTAGCGCTTAAAAAGAGCATGTTTAGTTTATTACCTTGTAAATGAGTACATCCCTTGCATATTGGCCTAAAACTAGAGTTAAACCCCTGCCACACCTTCATTAATATGTGACCTTGAACTTGAACATTCTCATTGGTGGTGAGCAACATAAGTGCCAAGTACAAGTTCTGTTTTTATATATGTCTATTACATATATTATTCTTCCAGATGATCCTAGTTGAGGACCACAACATAATTTCATAAGCAATCTCTGTGCAAAATAATTAAGAACCCCTGGTGCTTTATTTAACATTATGAATAGAAACAAAATCATTCTGATTATGATATGACATTGAACTTTGACAAATGACATAAGTTTTATGACACAATCTCAGTTCATGAACAACAAACATTATAAGCTTCTGATGTTTCTTATGGACAGAACACATGTTCAATGTACAGACATGACCACTCTTATAAAATTACTGTATCTTAGTTTTTACCATTTTAATTTTTTCTAAGTTGTAAATGATTCTGCCCAATTTAAAGGTTTTCTTAGAAGACTTTGTAGGGATACTTCATTATCATGACTCAATGAGAGCCATAAAGATATGACTCAATAAGAGCACAATTACCATTTTTATACTCCTCTATCATTTCTCCTATGGTCATTGTTAAAGCCTCCCCTCTGTCCAACTTTCTCTGGAATCGCTGAATCAGCAATTTCTGGAGTTTCATGATACTGGGTACAAGGCGAATAGCTCGGAGCTGCTTCTCCTATATTTATTAAATAATTATATTGAAAGTGTCAAATTTTTGTGTCAAAAAGAAACAAGAAGAAGACTTGTCTAAATGCATGGAATGGAGAAACTTTTGACAATTCTGACCTCCTGTAGGAACATGAGCAGCACTTTGTGGGTGGGAGCCTGGACCTGCACGGTGTGGAGGAGGTGGTCCATGGTGATCTGGGACCTGTAGCGCCACACAGCCGCCACATTGTGGAGACTGTTGGGAGAGGAACTCTCTGATGGAACATCTATCTCAAACAGCAGGCACAGCAGTGGGTCGGACCCTGTCAAATTCAGCAGTTTTATCTTATGTTCTACATTGATGTGTCAATGCTTTTAGAAGTACTATCAAGTATATGTTTATATTTTTCATATTATTTATTAAGTTTGAAAATGTCAAAATGACTTACCCAATCTCTGATCATTGGCAAGCTTTTCATTTAGAGACTTCAGATCTTTTGTCATTACCTTATGAAAAACATGCATACATTAAAGAATCATGAAAAACTGAAAGGAAATACAATGTTATACTTCATAAAAAATGATCAGAATTAAAGCAGAAATTTAGTTATGTGAATAAATCTTCACAGAGCTCTGCAATAAATATTGAACAATAACATACCTTAAGAACAGGTGACAAAATGGTTTTTGCAAAGTCTTCTTCCCATTTCTGTCTAGCAGCCTTGTTGGCCAAAACACACATTTCTTGGTTTAGCTTACCACCTGAAATGAAGAAATAATTATGAACGAGAGAGAGAGAGAGAGAGAGAGAGAGAGAGAGAGAGAGAATGAGAGCAAGCAAGCATTTTACAACAAGACTGTTTATTTTTTTATTAATTTTTTAATACTTGATCCACCCCATACAAACCTGGCCCCCAGACATTACCTCTGAGTTTGCTCATCATGTCTCTACAGATACTGTGTATAAGGATATAGACATCGTCCACACTCCTCCCCACAGCTCTCTGAATGGTCAGAAGGTCTTTTTCTATGTGAGCCCACAAAAAGGGCAGCACATTGTTAGCATCAAGGTCTGGTTTTATCAGACTTTGGATGGCCTAAAAACAAATGCATTTATTATAATATCGTATTTTCCCCATACACATGATTGGTCGATTGCTGTCATGTGACCATGCTATAAATTCTGTTATAGACCTTACTATACTAAAAATAGAAAATTTATTGACCTCACTATACTAAAAATAGATTTTCACGACAATATACTGGTTTTGGCATGTGCGACATTGTGACGTCATAATAGCAAAATCAACACCTATACATTATGAACAAAATATTTTACTATTATACGCTTGAAGAGAATGAAGAGAATTGGTTTTTGATTTATTTAATAAACCAGTTATAGCGTTTTGATATCGGTCAATACATGGTTTTATAGACCTGATGAGAGTATATCAACCTCGGACTTCATCCTCGGTCGATATACTCTCATCAGGTCTATAAAACCATGTATTGACCTCATCAAAAGGCTATAATTGTATATAATCCATTAAATACTCTACTCTAAGTCATTTGAGTGACCTGAAGCAATCAAAACAAAACAAAATTATTTATGTGGAGTTTATTTTATTGTATGCTAAAATTTTAAAAGAGGCATTATAAAATTAAAAGACCTATTGAAAAATTTGGCACCTAAGGTTGTTTATGTAAAAAATTACAGATGTATACCATTTACATCTATGACTTGTAAATTTAAATGTTTTATTATTTGTACTCTTGAGGAATCTGACCTGTTGATTGATACTGGCCCCTAGATACATGGCCATGTGAGTGAAGAGTCGTACAATGGCACACTCAATGGGAGAGAGTCCTCTCTCAGGGCTGGCATCTGGTTGTCTTTCCTCCGCCCGACCCAAAACATGTCCTGTAGCAGTCTGATCTAACCTAAAACTCCAACATGACAGTTAATTAAGATTTAAAGAAGATTTTTTTTTAAGCTTTTTATAATTACTCCCTAACATCCATAAAATAATATTACACAAACTTACCCATCATGCATCTGATTGTTGGCTATAAGTTGATGACGTTCACCTCCAATTTCTGCACCACAATCTTTACAACGTCCACGATAATATGGACGACCACACTACAATTCACAATTAATGACAATCATATGAGTCACTGAGCCTTAAATTAAAGACTTTGAATTTGTTGTTCTTTTACTTACATTTCCAATCACATATGGATGACCATTGGGGCAACCTATGGAGAAACAGAAATATTTTAGACTTGATTGTAAGTGCTCATTTTATTTTAGCTCACTTGAACTGATTTTTTTTTTTATCAAACTGTATCTGGTGCCAATTGTCTTCAATGTTCACAATATTTACTTTTCATAATCATCATTCAACCATACTTGGGGGGAAGCACCCACACGTGTAGGTGAATGGCTCTCATATTTGTTCAGATAATGGGGACCTAATAGATACTGAACAAAATCTTCTCAAGAACCATATGTCTAGCCTTATTAATAATTTTTGGATTTTCAGCATATGTCAATGATAGATTATTTTTCAATTAAATTGGTAAAAATTCTTCAATGCATGAATAAATCTGCATTTGTATAACTGTATTAAAATCTTTACAAGTTTGATTATACATTCCACTTTTGAAAGGTTTTTAAAATTTTTGATAAAATGTTACATTGATTTCATTCCACAAAATGCCAAAGATTAACAGTATTTTTATATAACCAGAGGAAACAAAACTCAACTTACGATAAAAAACTGGATTTTCATCGCCTCCCTTTCTGGCTGCCAACAGAGCTTCCTTTATTTCAGTAACATCATCTTGTGGCATAGTTGGTAGAAAGGAGTTCTATAGTTCAAGAAAATATATATATACATCAAATACCGTAGTTAAAACATGGTGATGTATCATTGAATTTTCAGTCTTATTCCTAACTTTTATTTTAAAATGGACGTTTGATTTAACCTGCATTTCCCAACTTCTATAGTAAGTGTACTTGTTTTCAAAACCCTTAATTTGATAAATACATGCATCACTGACTGAAGAAAGTTTCACCGTCCATGCACCCACCTGCATGTCCCCTGGCTGTTGGACCAGTCTGTTGAGTGGTTCAACCAGTGTCCTCTCCTCTGGGATCTCCAACAG
Organism: Magallana hongkongensis; assembly: GCA_016163765.1. NCBI lineage: Eukaryota > Metazoa > Mollusca > Bivalvia > Ostreida > Ostreidae > Magallana > Magallana hongkongensis. The sequence goes on from WFKH01011925.1 coordinate 49,298,270, forward strand.
GGTGAGGAAGAAATGGTTCAGTAGACACACTGTACTCTGGTAGCCCAGGTCCATCCCCTCCTGTACAGTCAGCTGGGGGTTCCTCCTCCATAAAACATTTCTACACAGCGCAGCCGGCAGTTCATCCTGACAGAATTCAAATACAAATCAATATGTAAAAATTGAATACAATATAATTATATGCACTAAATTTATTATATTTTTTATCAATACTTCAATCAAAAAAAGAGGGTACAATTTGACAATGCAATATCATACCTGATTGGAAAACAGCGGATGCTGAGCCAAGAGCTCATGCAATTGTTCAACTGCCTATAAAAAAAAAAGCCTCTTTGAAACATATATAAACCTCTTGAAACACATTAAAATAATTAATGTGAAAACTGAAACTTTTCCAAGCAGACCAACTGTAATTGCAGTTTTAAAATGTAGGTACTCTGTAGACCAAGTTCATAACACTGACAGTGGTGATACAAAACATATACCTTTGACTTTGCCATGTTCACTTTTTTCTCAATGAGGACATTTTTTGACAAATATGTAGTGATATTTATATATAAGATAAACATCGGTTATTATTGAAAGTACAATTTTTTCCATTCTTTCGTCATAAAATGATTGTAATTAAAAATCAAATTATGTACTAACAGCTGGAGTGACTCTTCTTTTGTTTCCAGGATACAGATAAGACATAGTTATTTCTCTCATCACAGCTAGAAGGACCAGGGTTCTCTTCTGATAATCTGGTAGCTGAACAGCCTGGCAAAAGAATTAGTAACTGTTGTAATCATGGGAAAATTCATTATGTGGATGACTTATATTGTTGAGTGAGATTATAACAACATGTATGTTATTAAGAAATTAATATCTGGCTCTGAGACCTGGATAGCTTCATTGAAGATGTCCATGTTCTGTCCTAGAGCTGCTTGTGTCAGCTTTTCTCTCAACTCCTTGTACTGGTCCCCACATACAATGAATCGGTCACTGCACTCAACAATCTGACAAAACACAATACATTCATATCGAACTTTCCTTGTATTTACTTTCTCATTCAATGAAAACATGGCACCACAATACTTAAGACTTCTAAATACAATTGTACCTCGTTTTTCTGGAGCTCGGGTACACTCAGCCAGCGTACAATGGTGACATCAGTTGTCTTACAGATCTTCTGGTAAGTCTCCACACCAAAGCAGCGACACAGGTGTTTGATCAGAAATAATCTAAGGAGAAAGAAAATTGACAAGAAGTCACCTAATCAATATATTTTTTTGCATGCAGTTTTGCAAAAATCATGAGGGACTCTTCATCTTGGACATTTCTTACTCGAAAGACATAATCATAATGCCTTTTGTAATTGATTGATACTAATATTAATGTTTGTTGTGTCGCAAAATGATATTCTTCAATTAAGTTTATGTCAACATTACTTTGCAATGTCTTACTTGGGCTGCCTTGATCCACACTCATCACAGAGTCTCCCTGCAGCCTCTAGAAGCTTCCTTATCTGCTGGCTGTGTTTGATTGATTTCTCCACCAGTAACTTGTGGAGAACCTCTGCTACAACAGTCAGTCCAAACCGGGTTTGAGCCATACAGTACAACTTGTCCACATCCAGCCCCTCTCTCACCACAGAACCCACATCATGCTGCAACATCTGGGTCGCCATTCTGATTTTGGACTTCATTGGGTCTGTGCTCTTGGCAACTTCATGATGGAAGGAGTCCTTGAAATAAGACAACAGTTATAAAGTGAACTAATCAAGGTAATAATTAACTATGACTTTTTCTCTGACTCATAAAAACAAAGACATGTACATGATGTACATGATATACATGTATCTTTCAACTCCTATCATATTTCTCAACATGTCTGTATGAGAAAAAGAAAGAGAAGAATGAAATATTAATTTAAAAAAAAACCAAATTTTTACCTCTAAGCATTGAATGATCAAAAGACACAGCTCAACCATTTTCTCCTCATTTTCTTTCAGTGACATCAAATCCTCTGCTTGTTGCAAATACATCTCCAAGTACTGCTGCACTTGTTCAGAGCTGTGGTTTAAGGGTTGGCAATATTTAATTATAATTGTCATTGAAAATGTGTTTGAATAAACAAAAATCACTTAAATTTGTATGATAGAATTGAAAAGTGTAGATAACACAACATAATTTGATAAGTCAAACTGAGCAGTGTTGATGCATACAACATATAAGCTGTAATTGAGCCAAACACTGACCTAGTCCTGAGCAAGTGCTGTAGGAGGAAGGACCGTAGTACTGGTGTAGGATCAATGCCCTCCTCAAACACGGACATCTCCTTACTGGCCATCCTTCCTCCCTGTCGACTCTGGGCGGTGGCTGTGATGTAGGACATCAACTTCTGGACAACTTTATGGGACGGGGGCTCATCATCCAAGAAACAGAGCTGGGATACAAGGTCCATAAAGAAACTGTTGCACCGACGTTTGAAATTATTCAACTTCTGAATTTTTAAGCTGAAAAAATTATGAGGTAAATTATTACTGTACCCTTTAACTGAACCTTTACTGTCTAAACTACTGACCAACTAAATGATGTATCATAGAACTATTGTTTTTTATCACTTCTGTTTTAAAAACCAGCTTTAGCTGTTCATATAATCTTAAGACTGTCTAGTAGGTTTTTCTTTTAACTACCGGTATACAATTATTATTTCAAATTGATTAAAAACAAGTTTTGTATATTCATCTCACTTTTCTGTGTTGTCTTGTCGAGGGTTGAAATGGGTGGGGATCTTGTATTGACAGACAGGACACTCCCTGGTCTCAAGAATTGTCAATTCATTGTAGCATTTCACACAGATTATATCCTTGCAGGGAAGTTGTACGGGTCTCTCCGTGATCTCACTCTCACAAGCTTTACAATCCTCCTGTCGCCTGTAAATCATTTCAACAATTTGTGCTCATAATTCAGAAAATTAAGTAACTGCTTCACACTGACCAGAAAATGAACAATTTCACGAGGAAAAATTTAATCTAACTGAACTTGAAATGAGGAGAATGTGAAAAGTAGATTAAGTTATTTCCAATTCATATAGGAATTGAATATTTTGCCTGATTTACGTACTAAATCAAAACTCTTTTTTATGAAGCTGCATAAATTTGATTAGCACATGTAGTAATGTATCTAATTAAATGCTTACTATACAGTAAAACATGCTTCTTATAGGGAATTGATTTTTATTACTTGTGGGTTTTAAACATGTGAAGCTAAAGAACGTAACAAATTACGTTTATAATGAAGCAAAATCATCAATCTCTGGCACTTCATTATAAGCATGTTTTACTGTTAGTATGTATGACTTTAAGAGAGCTCGTTGGTTGAAGCCATTTTTAAAGTATTTTAATCCCCTAAAGAAGGAAAGCTCTGTATAAAGATATGAGAAATTTATCAAATTTTAAAGCTAAAATATTTGGATTTTTCTTTACTATATTATAGTTTATGGCAAAATATATCAAATACACTGAATCAAAGTTTAAGACAGATCTGATGGTCAATTTGTTAACCACCAAGCCCCCTTAAGCTACATTTATTTTTTGATATTCCTGAAAACACAGATTCAGAAGTGAATACACAATCAATTATAATACTTTGACACTAGTATTTACCCAAATGTTTTGGTCACAGAATTTTTCATGCATATCTTTAGGAATTTTTCCACTTTCTCCAAAGATTCTATGTTCTTGAAATCAACATTGTCCTTGAGCATCTGTGGAGAAGAAAACACAATCTGTATGATTATCTTTAAACAAATCTAAACACCACTTTGCAATGCTAACTCTATCAATATATAGCAAATTCAAGTACTCAAGATATAATTGATACTTTCATGACCATCATAGGAGGCTTTGTTTCATTATGGGGCATAATTAGATGGAGCAATACTTGGAAAGGATTTTACAGCAATCTGTTTGACTTTAACTTAACACTTTTTGGATAAAGAATAAGCAAGATGGGACCTCGATAAGAGAACTAAGCCCTCGACAAATTAAGTAAAACTGTGATTTTGACATCTTATCTCTCACCTTAAAACTTGGTTCGAGGTCACTGAACATTCATAACCAATAAGTACTCAATAAGCCAGATAGTGCCAAGGAGAAAAATATGCTTTGGACAGAAATTTCATCAAGAACTAATTACTGACCTTGACCTTTGATTTAAAATAAATTGGTTCAAGGTCATTGCACACACATTATGTACAGTATCCACTTTTATCAGATCTCTTTGAAACTCAGTAAACTATGAAGCTTTGTTGGAAGAAAACTCATTCAACTAACTTACCACCCAAAGAGTCATCGGACGCTCTACTGGCATCACTTCATCAGAGCAGACGTGTTGTAGGAACAACTTCATCACTACCACCTTAGTCCACACATATCTTAATAAAAACAATTATAAATCTAACTACAAAATACCAATTAACATAAATATATTGTGAAAAGAAAATCAAAAAATAATTGACTGCCGTCATGAGAAAAGGGCCCTTATCTTTTGACGTCACAGTGATCAGGAAACGACGTCAAAGTAGCGGCATTGTAAACGCAGTTTTTTATTTTCTGTTTCTATTTTTTTTTCTGCGTCTGTGTTGTGTTTTTTAGATAGTTAGAGTATGGCCTTGTTTAAATACCGATAATAATAATTGATAAATAATAATAATATATAATAAAATAATTAAAAAATAATTATTAATAATAAATACAGTGTAATAATAATTGACGTTCGTGACGTAGTGTCGTTTTCGACCAGCTTCGTCAAAGTCGTGTTAACATGTCTTACTAAAATTGTCATAAAATGCTTTAAACACACAAGATCTTGGATATCTGTGTATATTTGTATTCAGAAAGAGTTAACTATTCGGAATTGAGAAAAAAGTGGTTTGTGAAATTTTGACCTTAAGGGCCCTTTTCTCGTGACGGCAGTCAATTTAAAAAATAAGAAATTTTGAATTATTTCTTGATTCACAATGAAATCAGTGTCATTTAGTTTCAAGTTACCTGGCCTCTTTGATTCCCTCCATACATCTCCTACCAAACTCCTCCACCCCTGTCTGGTGCCCCTCAGTCACAAACTGTCCCAGAATTCTCTCTACAACAGGTCGGTACTTGTGCACTTGTTTCTGCCAGAGTTGTCTACCTTTCTGGTCACTGATAGAGTCTTTGTTAGGCTCCAAGGATTTCAACAGTAGGAACAGCCCAAGGACATCCAGAGTCTGACAAACAAAAGCACCTCCAAATATACTTCTATCATACAAGTAGAATGTACATATTTTATGTAATACGCTCAGTTTGTACGTATTAAAAAATGCATCTTTGATAGTTGAATAAAATTTCCAATTAATCAAAAAGGACTCTGATCATGGATATTTAGAAAACAAATTATGGCTATGAAATTGATAAACAAATGTAATTCTTGTATATCATATCCTACTAAAATATCAAATGGATAAAAAAAATCATCATCTGCATCCCATAATTTTTTTCATTGACAAACAATTTATTACTAAATATTTCCAGCATATGGCCAACCAAAGTTTAAAAGGATCAGCTACTCTACACTTCCAAATTGTAAACAGCTGGAATCTTGTCAAAAGCAAGTACAATTTTATTTAACTTGTTCATAAAATTGTACCGGTGACAGTGATTTTAATTTTCTGCATTGAATGTGTTTTCAAGCTCTCTGAGAGAGAAAAAGCTATTTCATATAAATATCTTGCTGAATGCTTTTTCTGGTCAGTGACCCATTAGTCAACAACTGACCCATCACTACCTTTGACATGTATTGACCTTTGTCCTTAAATTTCTTACCATTTCTTGGTCTGTGACAAGATAGAACTGAGCACTCTTCTGCTGGAACTCAATGATTCTCTCGCTGCAGTCAGGCCACACTCGGGTGATGCTGGCAAAGTTCCTGAGACGGGGCTCAGATTTACTGTACACAGTGTGTATGGCCACAAAATTCATGACAACACTAGGTAGTCCTTCTCTGAATTCCATGTTTATTCCATTCAGTAAATTTTCACACACCAACTGAAAAACAATGTTCAGATAATTTATACTTATCATAAAATCATGCAAAGGACATGGAAAGACTTTATAATCTTAGAAGATAATGATATTTTACACATTTTGATCACATGAAATAATTTCCCTAAACAATCTCTCTAATTACAGCAATAACAAAAACGGATATAGCAAATTTACACTTATAACAAATTCTTGTTCATATCCCAGCGAAGTTCTATCAATTCTATATAATTCTATCAAAAATTGCAGTATGTAACAAACATGGCTTTAACAAATTTACTGCTATACTAAAGTATTTTCAAGAGCCATGCTGGAAAAATTTTAATGCATACTATCATTTATAAACTAACATTTATACAAATTTCATTGAAGATACATATAATTTTAAGACGCATATATAATATAAGGTTTCTAACAACTGGAGTTCTTTGCTATAAATGTATAATGTATTACATCTATAATAAGTTTTTCTATGGTCCCTTGAAATTTGCTATAAAAGGTTTTTGCTGTAATTGTCTATCTCTTAGTTGAATGGTGAATATATTTATGTGCCTTAACAATAAAATAACATGTACATCAAACATTTTCTTAAAACATTTAACAATTTTCACAAATCTTTTGTCTTTAATAATACAGTTAGTAATACACAATTATTGTACCCCATGTTCTTCTTTACTGGTCACATGATACACCATGTGAACAAAGTCACTCATATAGGCCTTGACACAATCAATGACCTTGACCTCAGACAGACACTTCTGAAGAACTTTCCCTAAGGTAGTTTTCTCTATAATGTCTAGCACACCCAAAACCGACTCTTGAACTTTTTCTGCAAAATAAAGCATTAGAATCCATAAAAAAAAAAATCAAATCTAAATAGGGTTGGTATCAACTGGATATTACACTGCACAATGTTTAACAGGAAAATTTAAAAAAAGAAACAATCGAAAATTTATGCATGTACTGTCCCAAAGTTCAAATTCAAACAAGCAAAATTGTAAAATGTTAAATTCTGAGTATGAGAAAACAATTTTTAAGATGTGATTTAATAAGCCTAGTATTATAACTTATGTGTTACCAAAAAATTACCATGTTTTCCAATATTCTTTGATGTCCTTAGAATTTGGTCTATAAGTCTGTATATTAGCCAAGAAAACGGCATCATTGCCTTAAATTTGAGGCCATCAAAACCTGTTCCTTTGACAATGACCTCAGGAAGTTCCTCACGGTCTTTTGGGGACACCACCATAGAATACTCAATCTGAGTTGCTGATGGATTGTTGAATATTTCTAGCCATAGTTTGTGCTCCCAAGAACTTGGATCCCTTTGAATCAGGAGGTCAAGGTTACTGTTGGTGTCCAGTTGAGCAATGATGCCAGCCAAAATGGGGGAAAGTTTCTCAATGATGCACTGATTTCTAGCTTTTCTGCAAAATCAAAATGCTAACACTGTAATCAATGCTTTCATGATTTTAAACATATTAAACAGAATGGTGCAGGCAATTTGAAAATATAATCAATATCATCATTATTCTGTTAACCCATTATTATTTTCTATAAAATTAATCTTAATACCTGAAAGTGCCTGCACTGTTTATACAGTCCCTCTTGGTGGCCTCAGCATGCAGCCAGCTCTCTGCTGATTGCCCCATGGTTTCCTCTTTCTCTTTCATCAAGGCTGCAAGATGTCGTCCTATTCCTCCCATGAAAGTCAATTTTTCTCCTGAAACAACATGAAAAATTTAATATATATAAGGATGCCTTTAAGATTAATTCACACCACAATGTTTCTGTCATTGAGTTTTTCTACATAAGCAGCTTCTATAGAAATGGAAAATGACCCTAGTACACAAATCAAGAAAGCTGAGAGTTTTTGCATCAATTAATGTGATGCATATTAAGTTTCAGGCGCACACTGTATTCATGACACAGTAGAAATGTTGGTTGAAATATGACTTACTAACTCCATGTGTTTGTATACACAAAATTCACCATGAGTTTAAGTTGGGTTTACTACGTACGTAAAATTTTTACCCTTTATTTCTTGATAAAGTAGCTCCAGCAAGATTTTCACTCTCTCGGTTGTCCTCTCTGAATCCTCAGGGTCTTTAACCATTGCTAAAGCTGGACGGGCTGTCAACTTAATGAAATGGGCAATATCCACCTTCCTCTCCACATGGACCTGTCCTGTGTGTTCCACCATGTCACCAAAGTCACGTGGATACACATCTTGACCCTCCATCATTTCCACCTCCCCCGACTCCTGGATTGGTTGACTGTCGCCTCTACCCTCCCAGTCCATCTCCTCTGTGTCCCCCACACCGGCCCGACCAGTCGCATTCTCCAATAATGTCCCCACACTCTTGTTCTTCATCTCCATGAAGCTGGGCATTTTGTCACTGTCTGGTCGGAGATCATCAATGTGGACAGAGTGCCATCGACCACACTGTTAAATGGTTTAATTATGCAATTAGTTCTCTATCAACTTTCATTAGTGTTTATGCTTCTTTATAAATTGTTATACAAGACAATAATATTTAGCCTAAAAAAAACATTTACGATTTTAAAGTTTGATAGTCTTTCAATAAGAACAAGAGGCCTATGGGCCACATGGTTCTTCTAAACAACAGTTCTTGTATCTCTCTTTCTAAATTTTGAAATATGAAACGCTTCTAAAAAATTGTTAAACATCCAAATTTCACATTTATTCAAAGATTTGACAATGCATAAAAATAAACTGTTGAATAAAGATCTATCTGAAATATAAGCTTACAACAGTAATTTCCTATCTTGGGTGTGCAAGAAATCAAAATAGATATCACAACAAACTTTACC
>WFKH01011925.1:49321096-49346269 GCA_016163765.1 Magallana hongkongensis
TTATACAGGATCTACATGTATTATTGTACATTGTCCAGATAGTTTGTATTATGACTCCATTAAGCTGATTTTATCATACCTATTGTTCCTCAGGTGAGCGATGTGGCCCATGGGCCTCTTGTTGTTATTGCTGTAATTAGAGACATTGCATGGGGAAATTATTTCATGTGCATCAAAATGTGTAAAATATGCATTATCTTCATAGATTATAAAGTCTTTCCAAGTCCATTGCATGATTGTATGATAAGTATAAATTATCTGAACATTGTTTTTCAGTTGGTGTGTGAAAATTTACTGAATGGAATAAACATGGAATTCAGTGAGGGACTACCTAGTGTTGTCATGAAATTTGTGGCCATACACACTGTGTACAGTAAATCTGAGCCCCGTCTCAGGAACTTTGCCAGCATCACCCGAGTGTGGCCCGAGTGCAGCGAGAGAATCATTGAGTTCCAGCAGAAGAGTGCTCAGTTCTATCTGGTCACTGACCAAGAACTGGTAAGTTTATACATGAATTTATTTTTAGTTTGTTTTCCTGATTTAAACAGTAGTTTTGTAGTTTTTTCTGAATGTATTATCAACACCTAGACTAGACTAAATTACTTAAATAAGGTTATAGGTCAAGGTCAAGAAATTTAAGGACAAAGGTCAATACATGTCAAAGGTAGTGATGGGTCAGTTGTTGAGTAATGGGTCACTGACCAGAAAAAGCATTCTGCAAGATATTTATATGAATTAGCTTTTTCTCTCTTAGAGAGCTTGAAAACACATTCAATGCAGAAATTAAAATCACTGTCACCGGTACAATTTTATGAACAAGGTAAATAAAATTGTACTTGCTTTTGACAAAATTCCAGCTGTTTACATTTTGGAAGACTAGCTAAGCCTTTTAAACTTAGGGTGGCCGTATGCTGGAAAAATTTAGTAATAAATAGTTTGAAAAAAATTATGGGATGCAGATGATGATTTTTTTTATCCATTTGATATTTTAGGAGGATATATTATGAGTTGACAGATATACAAGAATTACCTTTGTTTATAAATTTCATAGCCATAATTTGTTTCTTAACTATCCATGATCAGAGTCCTTTTTGATTAATTGGAAATTTTATTCAACTATCAAAGACGCAGTTTTTATATGTACAAACTGAGTGTATTACATAAAATAATATGTACATTCTACTTGTATAATAGAAGTGTATTTGGAGGTGCTTTTGTTTGTCAGACTCTGGATGTCCTTGGGCTGTTCCTACTGTTGAAATCCTTGGAGCCAAACAAAGACTCCATCAGTGACCAGAAAGGTAGACAACTCTGGCAGAAACAAGTGCACAAGTACCGACCTGTTGTAGAGAGAATTCTGGGACAGTTTGTTACCGAGGGGCACCAGGCAGGGATGGAGGAGTTTGGTAGGAGATGTATGGAGGGAATCAAAGAGGCCAGGTAACTTGAAATTAATGACACTGATTTCGTTGTGAATTTCAATCAAGAAATAATTCAAAAATTCTTTTTTGTTAAGGTGGATCTATACACCCACAGTTTATTCCAATTTTCAATAGAAGACCACAAAACATATACTTATTAAATATTAAAATGATGATAGTGATACTATAGGTATTTTTAAAGAATTTTTAAATGTTTTATCGTGTTTTGTAAAATAATTTTTAAAAAGATAAATATTAACAAATTGAAAGAAAATTGTTTGTCAAATGATGGGTATTTCCTTCAGACACATAAAAAAAAAATATAACACTACATAACATTCAAAAATATTATTAATGCAAATTTTTGAGTATTTCCCCAAAACATATAATTTTCATATCTTCTTACTCTGTTGACAAATCATCTGAAAAAGTAGCTGCAGGTCTGTAGCTCCCAGTCTGAAAAAATTCGGATGGATGACCTGGGAGCTACAGTGCCTCCCATAGTAAAAAACTGCAATTTACGGCGCACAAAAAATTGCGCTAGTTTTGGACTTATTAATCTCATTTCCGAACACATTCTGTACAAATATTTGATTCCAAAAAATTCCTCGGACATTTTACTACAGATATCGTCACTTTACTTGCCTCTGATATTCTTTTAAACACCATCACCAGCCCCGTAAAGTGAAGTGGGTGCAGTTTGTTTACATGTAAAAATGGCGACTCTTGATCTCGACGTGAATTTAACATACTTCATTTTCCAAAGTCGGTTAGCGTGTTTGGGACAAAGTCTGAGGCAAGTAAAAAGACGATATCAGTAGTAAATTGCATGAAGAATTTAATGGTACTATTTTTCCATAGAATTTGTGTGTAAGTAAGGTTAATAAGTCCAAAACTAGCGCAATTTTTTGTGCGCCGTAAATTGCAGTTTTTTTACTATAGGAGGCACTGTAGCTCCCAGGTCGTCCATCCGAATTTTTTCAGACCGGGAGCTGTAGACCTGCAGCCAATGAAAAAGCTGCTTAATGTTATAAGAAAATGTATTTTAATAAATGTGACATAAAAAATTGAATGAAAATCATTAGAAATAAACACAAAATTTTAAAAAAAATTTTATTTGGTATGAAAGTTCCTCAGGTAGGAGTTATCTTTCCCAAGTCCCAAGGCTCAAACACCTTGGGGACTTTTCAATTTCTTAGTTGAAGGAAATTTCCTAAATATTGTTTTGGAATGATAAATACATACAAATTTCATTAGATGCCTATGTAAGTAAATATATTCACTTTAATGCAAAACTAAGTCAAATAAATAAAGGGGAAAATTAATTTATAGGATTTATGTATCCCAACCTGAGAGAAATATATCTACATGAATGATTTAAACATTATATCTTTAAAAATAATACGGTATTTACAAGTGTAATTGTATTTAAAAGCATCGTACTTTACATAATGAATTTTCCAATTATCAAATTAAATCTATTCAAAGAGGTATAGCGCCTTTTCCCATTATTTCGCCTACACCGGTGTCTGGATGGAAAGTACCTGTTACTCAATATAGCTTCAGATACCTGTCGCAATATGATTTTCGAAACATAGATACTTCTTTTGTAATGGTGTCTGTAACAATTTGGGACACCTGCATCGAGAAATGAATACATAGAACTCTGTGTTTAATGTCAGTTGGTATTCTGAACCGTGATAACTTCCAGCAAAATGCAATGAATCTAAGTTTACAGCTGTATATAGAATACATGTATAGTGTTATTGAAGAGATCTGTTTATATTGGGTGTGCTCAGTCATACTCAAGCTGAATTAAACAAGATAATTTGAAAAAAAATATTCCAGCCGATTAGATACAACATGTAATGTAAACTATTATTATCATGCTTCAATTAAGTGAAAAAATAGTTACTACCTGGTGGAATCGATCCAGCGACCACAAAATCAAAAAGACCTCCGCGTTACCACTAGGCCACGCATCTAACACTTGCATTGCATGTCTTTTAAATACATGTCGCTATATATGATTGTATTAGGAAAGTCACTAATTGAAATATTTCTCTAATTTTTAGTACAAACCTTACATATTGAATAATCATAATGAAAATGTGTGATATTTGCAAAAGTGCTATATTTTAGGCGAAATCGTATATTAAGTGCGCTATACCTCTTTAACAAAATTTTCAAACTCGCGGTTCCCATACAATTAGCCCCAGTTTAAATCAGCCAGTACCGGAAATACATGCTTTCAGATTTACTTTTTTGCGAACTGCGTCATCAAAAAGTGGTGTATAGAGCCACCTTAAATTATTTTTTGATTTTCTTTTCACAATATATTTATGTTAATTAGTATTTCATAGCTATAATTGTAATTGCTTGTATCAAGGTGTGTTTGGACTAAGGTGGTAGTGATGAAGTTGTTCCTACAACACGTCTGCTCTGATGAAGTGATGCCAGTTGAGCGTCCGATGACTCTTTGGGTGGTAAGTTAGTTGAATGAGTTTTCTTCTGACAAAGCTTCATAGTTTACTGAGTTTCAAAGAGATATGATATAGTATGAATTGTTTTGGTAATTAAAAAGGGAAAAGTCAATACTTTACGTAATGTGTGTGCAATGACCTTGAACCAATTTATTTTAAATCAAAGGTCAAGGTCAGTAATTAGTTCTTGATGAAATTTCTGTCCAAAGCATATTTTTCTTCTTGGCACTATCTGGCTCATTGAGTACTTATTGGTTATGAATGTTCAGTGACCTCGAACCAAGTTTTAAGGTGAGAGATAAGATGTCAGAATCACAGTTTTACTTTGTCCAGGGCTTAGTTCTCTTATCGAGGTCCCATCTGGCTTATTCTGTAGTAGTTGGGGCTATATGGACCGTGGATATCGGCCTGGGTAGCTCAGTGGTAGAGCTCCTGACTAGAGTTTCAGGGGTCCCGGGTTCGATTCCCGGTCCAGCCATATGTTTTCAATGTGGTATATGCTCATTCCTCCTTTCCTATTACAATTCTTTATCCAAAAAGTGTTAAGTTAAAGTCAAACAGATTGCTGTAAAATCCTTTCCAAGTATTGCTCCATCTAATTATGCCCCTTAATGAAACAGAGCCTCCTATGATGGTCATGAAAGTATCAATTATATCTTGAGTACTTGAATTTGCTATATATTGATAGAGTTAGCATTGCAAAGTGGTGTTTAGAATTGTTCAAAGATCATCATACAGATTGTGTTTTCTTCTCCACAGATGCTCAAGGACAATGTTGATTTCAAGAACATAGAATCTTTGGAGAAGGTGGAAAAATTCCTTAAGATATGCATGAAAAACTCTGTGACCAAAACATTTGGGTAAATACTAGTGTCAAAGTATTATAATTGATTGTGTATTCACTTCAGTGTTTCTGGTAATATCAAAAATGTAGCTTAAGGGGGCTGGGTGGTCAACAAATTGAACATCAAATCTGTCTTAAACTTTGATATTTGAGAAATTGGTCATAAACTAACATATAGTTAAGAAAAATCCAAATATTTTAGCTTTAAAATTTGATAAATTTCTTATATCTTTATACAGACCTTTCCTTCTTTAGGGGATTAAAATACTTTAAAAATGGCCACAACCAACATGCTCTCTTAGAGTCATACATACTAACAGTAAAACATGCTTATAATGAAGTGCCAGAGATGGATGATTTTGCTTCATTATAAATGTAATTCGTTTTATATTCGTTAGCTTTATGTATGTTTAAAATCCACAGGGAATGAAAATCAATTCATTGTAAGTGTTGATTCATTATATTAAGCATGTTTTACTGTATATTAAGCATTTATAAATAGATCATTACTACATGCGCTAATCAAATTTATGCAGCTTGATAAAAAAGAGATTTCCACAAAAAAACATACATTTACAGTATTTATGTAAATCATGCAAAATATTCAATTCCTATATGAATTGAAAAATAACTTGACCTTTTTTTCACATTCTCATCCTTTCAAGTTAAAATTCAATTAGATTAAATTTTTCCTCATGAAATTCTTCATTTTCTGGTCAGTGTGAAGCAGTTACCGGTACCTAATTTTCTGAATTATGAGCACTAATAGTTTTAATGAATTACAGGCGACAGGAGGATTGTAAAGCTTGTGAGAGCGAGATCACAGAGAGACCCGTACACCTTCCCTGCAGGGATGTTATCTGTGTGAAATGCTACAACGAATTGACAATTCTTGAGACCAGGGAGTGTCCTGTCTGTCACAACGAGATCCCCGCCCATTTCAACCCTCGACACGACAACACAGAAGAGTGAGTTGAATATGTGCTTGTTTTTAATCAATTTGAAATAATTATTGTATAGTTAAAAGAAAAACCTACTAGACAGACTTAAGATTATTAACAGCTAAAGCTGTGTTTTAAAACAGAAGTGATATAAAACGACAGTTCGATGATACATCATTTAGTTGGTCAGTAGTTTAGACACTAAAGGTTCAGTTAAATGATACAGTAATAATTTACCTTATAATTTTTTCAGCTTAAAAATTCGGAAGTTGAATATTTTCAAAAGTCGGTGCAACAGTTTCTTTATGGACCTTGTATCCCAGCTTTGTTTTTCGGATGATGAGCCTCCATCTAGTGAAGTTGTCCAGAAGTTGATGTCCTACATCACAGCCACCGCCCGAAGTGGACAGGGGGGAAGGATGGCCAGTAAGGAGATGTCTGTGTTTGAGGAGGGCATTGATCCTACACCAGTACTACGGTCCTTCCTCCTACAGCACTTGCTCAGGACTAGGTCAGTGTCTGGCTCAATTACAACTTATATGTTGTATGCATCAACACTGCTGAGTTTGATTTAATTAAACAATAATATTATTAAAATGCTTTCTTTGGTGATTCATGTGGGATATGAAGGTGGCGACATTGCAGAAAAAATACATAACCTGGTAAAGCGGGTTATGTAAATTTTTTCTGCAATGATCTCTACCTTCATAACCTGCATGAATCATCAAAGAAAGCATTTTATTGTTTATATTTACGTCTTTCTTTTAACTGATTAATAAATTGATAATAAAAAGTAATTAAAATTCTCTAAATGACTGTTAATGTACATAAGTACGTTGCCTAAAAGAAACAGCTAAATTGTCTCCTGTGAGACTTTGAGTCTGACATTATCATGATTATTTCATGCAATCCGTGATTTTTCTTAGGTCGCTGTAGGTTTCACCCAATCGATAAACAGGGCGTGTCGATTTCAGTTCTGTCAATTTCCTGTCAGTTTCAGCCGCTGTAGATTTCGACCAATCGATAAACGGGGCATGTAGATGTCAGTCTGGCTGTTTCTATAGAGCTATGAATTAACTATAAGTTTCCGTAAGAAATAGAGGGAATCATACTCGATAGATGTAAATATTACATTATGTTGTGTTATCTACACTTTTTAATTCTATCACACATTTACTTTGACAATTATAACTAAATATTGCCAACCCTTATACCACAGCTCTGAACAAGTGCAGCAGTACTTAAAGATGTATTTGAAACAAGCAGAGGATTTGATGTCACTGAAAGAAAATGAGGATAAAATGGTTGAGCTGTGTCTTTTGATCATTCAGTGCCTAGAGGTAAAAGTTTGGGTTTTTTAATATTTTATTAATTCATTCTTTTCTTCCTTTTTCTCATTTAGACATATATAGAAATATGATAGGAGTTGAAAGCTAGATCATGTACATCATGTACATGGCTTTGTTTTCATGAGTCAGAAAAAAGTCATTGATAAATTATTACCCTGATTAGTACACTTTATAACTGTTGTCTTATTTTAAGGACTCCTTCCATCATGACATTGCCAAGAGCACAGACCCAATGAAGTCCAAAATCAACATGGCTACTCAGATGTTGCAGCATGGCGTGGGTTCTGTGGTGAGAGAGGGGCTGGATGTGGAGAAGTTGTACTGTATGGCAGAGACCCGGTTTGGGCTGACTGTGGTAGCAGAGGTTCTCCACAAGTTACTGGTGGAGAAATCAATCAAACAGAGCCAGCAGATAAGGAAGCTTCTAGAGGCTGCAGGGAGACTCTGTGATGAGTGTGGATCAAGGCAGCCCAAGTAAGACATTGCAAAGAAATGTTGACATAAACTTAATTGAAGAATATATTTTTGCGACCCAGCAAACTTTAATATTTATTAGTATCAATCAATTACAAGATTGAGGTATAATATGTCTTTTGAGTAAGAAATGCCCAAGATGAAAAGTCCCTCATGATTCTTGCAAGACTGCATGCAAAAAAATATATTGATTTGGTGACTTCTTGTCAATTTTCTTTCTTCTTAGATTATTTCTGATCAAACACCTGTGTCGCTGCTTTGGTGTGGAGACTTACCAGAAGATCTGTAAGACAACTGATGTCACCATTGTACGCTGGCTGAGTGTACCAGAGCTCCAGAAAAACGAGGTACATTTGTACTTACCTAGAAGTCTTTGTTTAATTTTTGTTAAGTATCCTGGTGCCATGAATTCATTGAATGAGATAGTAAATGCAAAGAATGTTTATGGATATATTATGTTTTGTCAGATTGTTGAGTGCAGTGACAGATTCATCATATGTGGGGACCAGTACAAGGAGCTAAGAGAAAAGCTGACACAGGCAGCTCTAGGACAGAACATGGACATCTTTAATGAAGCTATCCAGGTCTCTAGAGCCAGATATTATTTTTAGTAACATACATGTTGTTATAATCTTAACAATTTTAGTCATCCACATTATGAATTTTCACATTATTACAACAGTTACTAATTCTTTTATCAGGCTGTTCAGCTACCAGATTATCAGAAGAGAACCCTGGTCCTTCTAGCTGTGATGAGAGAAATAACTATGTGTTATCTGTATCCTGAAAACAAAAGAAGAGTCACTCCAGCTGTTAGTACATAATGTGAATTTTAATTACAATCATTTTATGACGAAAGAATGGAAAAAATTTTACTTTCAATAATAACCAATGTTTATCTTATATATATTTGTCAAAAAATGTCCTCATTGAGAAAAAAGTGAACATGGCAAAGTCAAAGGTATATGTTTTGTATCACCAGTGTCAGTGTTATGAACTTGGTCTACAGAGTACCTACTTTTTAAAACTGCAATTACAGTTGGTCTGCTTGGAAAAGTTTCAGTTTTCACATTAATTATTTTAATGTGTTTCAAGAGGTTTATATATGTTTCAAAGAGGCTTATTTTTTTACAGGCAGTTGAACAATTGCATGAGCTCTTGGCTCAGCATCCGCTGTTTTCCAATCAGGTATGATATTGCATTGTCAAATTGTCCCCTCTTTTTTTGATTTAAGTATTGGTAAAAAATACAATAAATTTAGTGCATATAATTAGATTGTGTTTAATTTTTACATATTGATTTGTATTTATATTCCCCTAGACTGATCTGCCCGCTGCGCTGTGTAGAAATGTTTTATGGAGGAGGAACCCCCAGCTGACTGTACAGGAGGGGATGGACCTGGGCCACCAGAGTACAGTGTGTCTACTGAACCATTTCTTCCTCACCCTGCTGGAGATTCCAGAGGAGAGGACACTGATTGAACCACTCAACAAACTAGTCCAACAGACAGGGGACATGCAGGTGGGTGGTCGGGGAAACTGCGTTCAGACAGTGATACTTGTATTTATCAAATTAAGGAGTCTCAGGGGTGAATGTTTGAAACATACGATTTCCTTTAATTTTTTTCCAGTGAAAGGTCAACTTATGAGTAAACTATGTGCAAAATATAAAGTAAATTGACCGAATAGTTTATCTGTTTACCGCGCTCAAAATTTTGGTCGTAAGTCCGAATTATCCACGTCATTTTATATAGGATTATATATAGAAAAAAGGTGTTTATCGTTTTTAAATTAATAGGTAAAAATTACAAAGTTAACATACAATTTTCTTTTAATTTTCAGTAATGGAGTAAACTTTTTGCCAAATTTAAACAAAATTGACCAGATAGTATTTATGCTATCTGCCCTGATAGTTTGGTCCTATACAGGTTACTTGCCAGGCATTTTACATTTAGCATAGAATAAAAGGATGTTTACGAATCAAATTTAATTTTATTTGTAAAACTATTACATAAAAAAAATACCTTTCCACTTACACAGAAAATGAAAGGATCATGCATATTGTTTTTTTTGCAATTTATATTTTCAACTTTTTAAATTATTGACGCTGCAATAAAAAATGCACGACATTTATTTTTGTCAATTGTTACGTCAAAGTCTCAACTGACGTCATCGTAAGATGTTGACTCCGACATGGGTAACATCAATTTTGAAGAAGCGGCGAAATGATTTAAATACTTCTGAACATTATTTTAAGGATTCATTTGACTAAAATATTTTCTATGATAAGTATTTTTTTTAAAGGTAAACGTTACATGATAACCTGTATATTTGACCAGTTTACTCTGCATTTGCGTTTTACCACCGTGACAGTAATGCGCAATACCCTGTGCAGAGGGCGCAAAATTTTAAACCCCCAACCGACCTTAAGGGTTTTTAACTATTCTAGAAAAGAAGTACACTTAGAAGTTATATCAAAACTCAATTTCAAAATAAAAATTAGGAATAACACTGAAAATTCAATGATGCGTCACCATGATTTAACTATTTGAGGTATGTATGTACATTTTCTTGAACTATAGAACTCCTTTCTACCAACTATGCCACAAGATGATGTTGCTGAAATAAAGGAAGCTTTGTTGGCAGCCAGAAAGGCGGGTGATGAAAATCCAGTTTTTTATCGTAAGTTGAGTTTTGTTTCCTCTGGTTATATAAAAATACTGTTAATCTTTGGCATTTTGTGGAATGAAATCAATGTTACATTTAATTAAAAATTTAAAAAACCTTTCAAAAGTGGAATGTATAATAAAACTTGTAAATATTTTAATACAGGTATACAAATTAATGCAGATTTATTCATGCATTGAAGAATTTTGACCAAATTAATTAAAAAATAATCTATCATTGACATATGCTGAAAATCCAGAAAAGGCTAGACATATGGTTCTTGAGAAGATTTTGCTCAGAACCCTTCTATTAGATCCCCATTATCTGAACAAAAATGAGAGCCATTCACCTACATGTGTGGGTGCTTCCCACCAAGTATGGTTGAATGATTTAAGAGATTATGAAAAGTAAATATTGTGAACATTGAAGACAATTGGCACCAGATACGGTTTGATAAAAAAAAAAACTCAGTTCAAGTGAGCTAAAAAAAAAAAGATGAGCACATGCAATCAAGTCTAAATATTTCTGTTTCTCCATAGGTTGCCCCAATGGTCATCCATATGTGATTGGAAATGTAAGTAAAACAACAAATTCAAAGTCTTAAATTTAAGTCCCAATAACTCATATGATTATCATTAATTGTGAATTGTAGTGTGGTCGGCCATATTATCGCGGACGTTGTAAAGATTGTGGTGCAGAAATTGGAGGTGAACGTCATCAACTTTTAGCCAACAATCAGATGCATGATGGGTAAGTTTGTGTATAATTATTTTAAGGATGGTTGGGAGTATGAAAAGCTTTAAAAAATTTTCTTTTCTTGAAATCTGAACTGTTATGTCGGCATTTCAGGTTAGACCAGACTGCTATAGGACATGTTTTGGGTCGGGCGGAGGGGAGACAACCAGATGCCAGCCCTGAGAGAGGACTCTCTCCCATTGAGTGTGCCATTGTACGACTCTTCACTCACATGGCCATGTATCTAGGCGCCAGTATCAATCAACAGGTCAGATTCCTCAAGAGTACAAATAATAAAACATTTAAATTTACAAGTCATAGATGTAAATGGTATACATCTGAATTTTTTTACATAAACAACCTTAGGTGCCAGTTTTTCAATAGGTCTTTTAATTTTATAATGCCTCTTTTAAAATTTTAGCATACAATAAGATAAACTCCACATGAATAATTTTGTTTTGTTTTGATTGCTTCAGGCCATCCAAATGACTTAGAGTATACTATTCAATCGTACATGCATTTGTTTTTAGGCCATCCAAAGTCTGATAAAGCCAGACCTTGATGCTAACAATGTGCTGCCCTTTTTGTGGGCTCACATAGAGAAAGACCTTCTGACCATTCAGAGAGCAGTGGGGAGGAGTGTGGACGATGTCTATATCCTTATACACAGTATCTGCAGAGACATGATGAGCAAACACAGAGGTAATGTCTGGGGGCCAGGTTTGTATGGGGTACGTGGATCGAGTATTAAAAATAAAAAAATAAACAGTCTTGTTGTAAAATGCTTTCTTGCTTTCATTCTCTGTCTCTCTCTCTCATAATTATTTCCACATTTCAGGTGGTCAGCTCAACCAAGAAATGTGTGTTTTGGCCAACAAGGCTGCTAGACAGAAATGGGAAGAAAATTTTGCAAAAACCATTTTGTCGCCTGTTCTTAAGGTATAAGTTATTGTTCAATATTTATTGCATAGCTCTGTGAAGATTCATTCACATACCTAAATTATACTGCTTTATTTCCACTGGGAAATCATTTTTTTCTATGAAGTTTAACATTATATTTCCTTTCATTTTTTCATGGTTCTTTATTTTATGTATTTCATAAGGAAATGACAAAAGATCTGAAGTCTCTAAATGAAAAGCTTGCCAATGATCAGAGATTGGGTATGTCATTTTGACATTTTAAAACTTTATAAGTAATATGAAAAATGTATACCAGTACATGTACCTGATAGTACTTCTAAAAGGGTTGACACATCATTGTAGTACATAATGAGATAAAACTGCTGAATTTGACAGGTTCTGACCCACTGCTGTGCCTGCTGTTTGAGATAGACGTTCCATCAGAGTGTTCCTCTCCCAGCAGTCTCCACAATGTGGCGGCTGTGTGGCGCTACAGGTCCCAGATCACCATGGACCACCTCCTCCACACCGTGCAGGTCCAGGCTCCCACCAACAAAGTGCTGCTCATGTTCCTACAGGAGGTCAGAATTGTCAAAAGTTTCTCCATTCCATGCATTTAGACAAGTCTTCTTCTTGTTTCTTTTTGACACTGAAATTTGACACTTTTAATATGATTATTTAATAAAAATAGGAGAAGCAGCTACGAGCTATTCGCCTTGTACCCAGTATCATGAAACTCCAGAAATTGCTGATTCAGCGATTCCAGAGAAAGTTGGACAGAGGGGAGGCTTTAACAATGACCATAGGAGAAATGATAGAGGAGTATGAAAATGGTAATTATGTCCTCTCTGTTTTGCTCTCATTGAGTCATGATAATGAAGACTGGCACAGGTATCCCTACAAAGTCTTCTAAGGAAACCTTTAAATTAGGCAGAATCATTTACAACTTAGAAAATATAAACATGGGAAAAACTAAGATACAGTAATTTTATGAGGGTGGTCATGTCTGTTCATTGAACATGTGTTCTGTCCATAAGAGTTTACACAAGAAACATCAAGAGCTTATACTTTGAATGTTTGTTGTTCATGAACTGAGATTGTGTCATGACGTTATGTAAAGGTCATTTGACAAAGGTCAAGGTCATATTATCATCAGAATGACTATTTTGTTTCTATTCATAATGTTAAATAAAGCACCAGAGGTTCTTAATTATTTTGCACAGAGATCAGTTATGAAAATGTATGGTCCTCAACTAGGATCGTTTGATAATAAGCTTGTAGAATAATCTATAAGACATGTACCAGTATTTAATAGACATGTATAAAAACAGAACTTGTACCTGGTACATTTGTTGGTCACCATTTAACTGTAGTTTCATGACAATATGCAAGGGATGTACTCATTTACAAGAGAACTTTTATTTTAATAACAAACATGCTCTTGTTCATCGCAGAGGGTCGATCAGAGGAGATGAGGAATTTGGTGAATGACTTCACTTTGGCCTGGCAGTGTGTGAAAAACAAGCTCCTTACATATCGTAAGTCTCTACATTCTGTCAAGTCTTATCATTCCAGAACAAGATATCTGTGAGCCAATGCTCACTAGTAATACCCCCGCTCTGATGTGAATATGCAAAATAAACAAAGTTGTCATTTTACAGGAAGTTGACGTCCAATTGGTATGAAAATATATACCACAATATGGCATGCCTAAACAAATAGTATGTTAAAATTTCAAGCATCTGCGATAAATAGTTGCTGAGAAATCTGTGATGAAAATTTGTTTGAAAATTTAGGCTAAATATAAACAGTCATCATTTAACAGGAAGTTGACATCCGATTGGTACAAAAATATATCCCACAATATTGCATGCCTAAACAAATAGTTTGTTTAAATTTCAAGCATCTGCAATCTTTAGGAGCTGAGAAATCTTTGATGAAAATTTGTTTGAAAATTTAGGCTCAAAATAAAAAAAGTTGTCATTTTACAAGAAGTTGACATCTGATTGGTACAAAAATATATCCCACCATATGGCATGCCTAAACAAATAGTGTGTTAAAATTTCAAGCATCTGAATCTATAGGAGCTGAGAAATCTTTTAAGAAAATTTGTTAGAAAATTTAGACTAAAAATAATCAAAGTCATCATTTAAGGAGGTTGGCTCCTGAAATAATAGTAATGTCAATCATCCGAAAACCACTTAGATATAAAGATGGGGACCTAAAATGTTCATTTATTTTATTTGTGACCCATGTCACATGCCATTTTTTGGAAATATAGGGCCTGAAACAGAAATGATAATTTTCCTGAAATTTTTGCTAAAATTTGACATAGAAATTGATAATTTGAAGAAATCAAACAAATATTTATAGTTTGAACAATTATAAAATTATGATTTTAATACAGTATGAAGATGAACACAGGTAGTGACTATAAAAGTAAAATCTAAGTCAAAGTTTAAAAATTCTTGCTTTACTGGTGGCTTCAAAGGCCAGTACACAATGAACACAACAACAGATGTTACAAAATTTTGGAGTAATCAAATTATAACGCAAATAAAAAAAAATTATAGTAATGTCATCTTTCCAAAACTTTGCATACAAATAGACATACATTTAATGTCTCATTTAAAAGTAAAATAAGTATAGGGGTCACATTTCAAAAATTTGAGATATAGCATGAAATAAGCTAATTTTAGGCCAAAATTGGAGTTAATTTTTTCTTAACTTTTATGAAATATAAGCTAAATATGCCAACATATATCGATAGAAATATCAAAATATTGGTTAAATATGTTTTTCAGAATATCATGAATATATCACAATACACAAACTATCTAGAAGTTTGGTCTGCGCTGAAAATTAGGAAGCTAAAGTAACAGTACTCTAAAACTAGTGAGTTATGAAAATTGTTCATTTCCTTCTTGAAAACCTTCCGCCACAAAATATAGTCCCTTACTAAACTCTGTGAAAATGTAATTTTTTAAAAACAATTTTATTCAATATAGTTTATTTGGCATTGTAAAATATAAATATGCTACTAGAATTAATATGTGATGCAGAATTTTCAGACTAGAGGTGACCCAAAATGGCTACCCAAAACCTAAGGAGCGAACCTCTTTAACAGGAAGTTAATAATGTCCGATTGGTACAAAAAATATATCCCACAATATGGCATGCCTAAACAAATAGTGTGTTTAAATTTCAAGCATCTGCAATCTTTAGGAGCTGAGAAATCTTTGATGAAAATTTGTTTGAAAATTTAGGCTCAAAATAAACAAAGTCGTCATTTTACAGGAAGTTGTTGTCCGATTGGTACAAAAATATATTTCGATATGGCATGCCTAAACAAATAGTGTGTTAATATTTCAAGCAGTTACCCTCTATGAATAGTTGCTGAAAAAATGCGACAGAATTTTTTATTATGGACAGACAGAAGGACAGACGGACAGACAGACAGACAAGGGTAAAACAGTATACCCCCTTCTCCTTCGCAGTGGGGGTATAATTATAGCATACAGTGAATTTAACTATCCTACACTTGGGTAGATTGACATTATAATGTCTGTCTAGATGTACCTCAATCTGCAAGAAAATTAAAATTGAAATTTGGAGTCAATTAAGTAAGTGAACATATTCATAGGGCATTCCTTTCTATGCTACCAGTCTTGGAAGACACAGTCTGATTTGCAGTGGTCAGCAATATAAAATACCAGTACTAAATTTTTGTTATATGTTCTGAGTCAACAAATATTGACCCATACTTTTAAGCATATGGCAATTTATAGAAAATCCATATCAACCTCTGAAACATTTCCCAATTACAAAACATTCCAGCACTATATTTTTTTTGTTTTACCACTGAAGCCTTTCCAACCCTGGAGGGATTAACCAAGATCCCCAAGGAGTTCTGCCAGAAGCCCATCACTGATGCCCACCCAGTGTCTGTGCTGCTGCCCACTTTCAGGGACAATGGGCTCTGTGCCTATGGTCTACTGTACTATCTACTGAAGAAACAAAACAACTTCCTGCAGGAGTACTGCAAGGTGAAGAAGTTCAAGTAAGTCTCCAGTTTTACTTTCAGTGATAATTTTGGTGGTACATGTATTTGTAGGTCATCAGAGTAATTTAAGTGACCTGCTGCAATTGTTATCTGAGAGTATAATAAACAGAACTCTTTTTAATTTATTTGTTAATGTAGTTTTTCTGAATTTACAACAGATATCATTAATAGGTGATACATATAATTGAGTTTGATTGACAGGTACACAGATCTCCCCAAGGTCCAGTTGAGGGACGTGACCCCGGCTCACCTGATCAGCTACCATCCTGACAGGGATATCCTCCCTATGGTGATGGCCAACTGTCACTACACCTTCCAGGTGGGCAAGGGCACCAAGATAGACTACAACTTTGGGGACTTGGAGCGCCAGCTCATGGACCGATTCCTGTTCTCCAAGTCTGTCATTGAGATGCCAGTGTATGAAGTATGTGTTACTAACAGTAATATATTTTCATTTACAGTCGCACCTGTTTTAAGCGGCCACTTGTGGGACAATGACAAACTGGCCGCTTAAGACAGGTGGCCTCTTATTCCAGGTTTCAAATCAATGAAGAAAAATACAGAGTATATTCATTTTGGCTCTATTGCACATATTTATTAATAGCATCTGTAATGGCGGCGTACACGGAGATGGTAAATGCACAGCTCAGATTGCTGAATAAACAGTTTATATTAATTTTAAATGATCGTATTAATTTAATTTATCTATCAAGGGATTAAGAGCAAAACATTTTCTGCTAAATACGCCCAAACAATAACTTTCAATCGATTAAATGCGGTAAACAATCAGAAGTAGCGTTTCCGTACCAAGGCTATGTACTGAACTACGATAGCCAATGTTTAACCTCTTAAAAAAGTGTCAAAATTCCATTGGGGTGTATAATAAGCACCCCTTTAATTATCTCAAAGAAATTTTCTAGAAAAAAGGTGCGTATTATCGGCAAATTGCTGTACATGTTAAGGTGTTAAGCGCAAGACTGGTCATTTAATAACTTTGTAATGAAGTATATGTAGATATATAAACAACACAAAACAGGTGTTATAATCAATTATCTCATTAAATCTCAGCAGACTTCAAATTACACGCTCAATTATTAGTCATTAACTCATTATCAGCTGTCGAAGTTTGGCTTCTTTCGATACGTGGTCACATGTCAGAGTCAGAAGTCATGTGACAAAACAGACAAAATGGCCGTTGAAAACAGGCATGTTGAAACCACGGGACCTAAAAACACTGGCCGCTGGCCGCGTTAGACAGGTGGCCGCTTAAATCAGTTAAAATATAGTAAAAAACCAAACGGGCGGGATTGAAACTGGCCGCTCATGGCGAGTGGCCGCTGATTAAAGGTGGTGGTAACAGCAGGTGCGACTGTATATATCATATAACATAATTTGCCTATATAACATGCGTGTGCAAAACGTATTAATCCGCTTGACGTTACATTTAAATTGTGTACAAATTAACGTCATTTTACTAGATAATGGGACTTATTTTCTGATTTTAGTTGTAGAAAATTAAATTATAAGGAATAAATTTAGTTTCTACCTCTTCGCAGTTTATAAAGAGTAAACTGCCCCAAGTTATGTTATATAGTATAACAGAAATTAAATTCATTCCTTAAATAATGTTTGCGAGAGTGATGCACATCTACATATATTTATAGTCAGTGTATATTTCCTCTTATGTGTGCGTTGGAAATCTATGACATTCAATCTTCAATAACACACAACAAACCTGATCACAGCATTTGAGCACAAGTAATGTCATCACACATTATGATTAGATAAATTATTGTTACATGCACTTATGAAAAAATAATCGTTAAATCATATCTATGAGTATCCTGTCTCAAAAAGAGTTTTCCCAGGAAAGTTTCTGGCACTATAAGCTTAGCTGCAGAAGCACATCATGGGGCATGTTTTATGGCTGTTCCATCTTTTATTATATTATATATATATATTGTCATGGATATATTATTATATCCATGACAAAGAGTGTATATATTGGCCTTAATACGATGATACAAAAATATTTCATACAGATAAACATCAAAATAAATATATTAAATGTAAGCATAGATCATGAATGCTCATTTTTTGGATGTCGTCGGTCATGGAGGATGTCGGTCCTGTAACACAGTAGGCTGTGCAGGCAAATTATTACACCGTGCTAACATGTGGTATTCAATTTGTCTGCACGACCTGATGTGCTATAGGATCAATGATATCCAAAAATAAACATTCAAATCTTAAGTGTTGAATCAGTTTTAACGATTGTAATATTATTGTCTTTGCAGTTTGAGATGATGACCTACAGATCAGAATCAACTAATGCCGTTGTGTTTAGAGATCTCAGACAGAAAATCAAACAGGTGAGTATCTTATTCAAATTAAAACATAGTAGAGAGAGAATGAATCGTTTCATGGGTACACTTACAAGTGCTTCACTCTTACTGGTCTGGTTGTCTTGTATCATAGGAACCTTTGACCCCTGTCGTAGCCAATCAGATCTGTGAGGAGACCAGAACTTACCCTGACATTTGTGAGACCTTGGACAAGCTAGAAATCACCATCAGCTTCCTGAAGTCTGTAAAAGGAGACCCCAGTATGTCCCTTGAGAAATTCATGACCCAGATTCTCAAGATGGAAAACCCCTTCCCCAGTCAAAAGGTTTCATATTCTGTTATTCATTGCACATATTACTATATATGCACAGTGTATACTTAGTAACTGCATCAGATAATTGTTCTCTACTTCATGCATTGTTTTATTATCATCTTAACTTGAGCATGTACCATTTTAGGCAGAGTATAATTAACTAAACATGAGTGCATTCTGTTTTAGGCAAGGTCCTCATGTCAATGCAAGCATGCCCAGTCACTGTGGATCACTCTGGCCATGGAGAAAACCCGAAGACAGGCCTCACACAAAGAGGTCAGTTGATTTGTCTACTGCATGTATACAGGGTTATTTTCGCCCCGTGTAATTTTCGCTACAGAGGACCCCGCTTAATATAATACTCGTTTAATATTATAGTTCGGTTAATATAATAGTTTTTCAAAACACAAAACCATTTCTTAATAAATCAATGTACTTTACATCGGTTATTATAATAGCTTTAATAGTGGACCCCGCTTAATATAATAGAAAGATCACGCCTGTCAATTGAGTTTCACACCTTTTTCACGAGCTAGCCCCTCATGAGTAGCTTGTGTAAACACTCTGACTTCCCAAATCACTTTGAAATTTACCGACAGTGCTGGCCAGACGGGATTAGTCACGCCTCACTGCACGTGGCTTGGGTACTTTACCTATGCACCTGTCAAGTGACATCGCTGTATAATGAATTTTTTTACAGTTTGAATAAGTGAATGCCTCTTATTTTTGTGAAATAATTTATAACAAATGGAATATTTTACATGGCATAGCATGAGGTTCCATTTGACGATTTGTACTGCAGTTAAGTAGTGACAAAGTCTTTTTCAAATATGCCTTTTTTATAGGAAGAATGGGCTTAATAAATCAAAGAAAATAAGAAAATTCTGCATAGCTTTGTGGTTTATTTGATTTTTAATGAAAGAAGTTATTAAAATCGAATTGTCTCATGAATGCCTTATTAGATTTAGTCAAAACCGGAAGTACAGGAAGAAAACAAAATGAAAACATGTCAACCCATCGGAAGCATATTGGTGGATCTTGCAATTTTCCCAGCTTGTAATACTTAACTTTATTCGTGAAATTAACTTTTTTGAAGCATTAAAAGTAGAGTTTTTGAAGAAATCATCAATTATTGTGGAAATTACATTGTCTAGAAATAGATAGTAATAATACATGACGTGAATAGGCACATATCATAGTTGTACACTTTGAATTTAGCTGGGTTCGGTTATTATTATAGTCCGGTTAATATAATAATTTTTCCTGACAAAATAACTATTATATTAAGCGGGGTCCACTGTATTTTACACTTTCAAACGGTTTCGTCTCGTCTTAAATTCGCCCAGATGCAGTTGTGTTAACAGAGATATTATTTGCAACATATGATTTGTTCAGTCTTAAATTCGCCCTCTGACAATGAGGGCGAAAGGGGGGAAAATAAAACGGGGGCGAATATTTCCCTGTATACAGTATCTCTATGATGTACATCAATAGTCAAAATATGAAGTTACGTAATTTGCCGAATTTTCTATAAAATTTCCTTGTGAGAAAAGGTTCGTATTATGCTCCCCAATGGAATTTTGACGCTTTTTTTGACAGGTTCATGTAAAACATTGGTTATCATAATCCTTTATGTACATAGCCTTTATATGGAAACGCTACTTCTGTTTGTTTAACGCATTTCTTAAACAGTTGAATATTACTGTAAATTGTAATTATGGTAAATTTACTGTATATACTCGCCTACAAGTATACTTGCTTATAAGTCGGTTGCCTTTTTTAGCTCACCTGAGCTGAAAGCTCAAGTGAGCTATTCTGATCACATTTTGTCTGTCGTCCATCCGTCCGTCTGTCCGTCCGTCTGTAAACTTTTCACATTTTCAACATCTTCTCGAGAACCACTGGGCCAATTTCAACCAAACTTGGCACAAAGCATCCTTAGCCTAAGGGAATTCAAAGTTGTGAAAATTAAGGACCAAGCCCTCTTACAAGGGGAGATAATTAGGAATTAATGAAAATTTTCTAGAAATTTTCAAAAAATCTTCTTTTCAAGAACCATTTGTCCAGGAAAACTGACACTTGTGTGGAAGCATCCTCAGGTAGTGTAGATTCAAAGTTGTGAAAATCATGACCCTCGGGGGTAGGGTGGGGCCACAATGGGGGTCGAATTTATACATATGAATATATAGAGTAAATCTTTAAAAATCTTCTTCTCAAGAACCATTTGACCAGGAAAGCTGAAACTTATGTGGAAGCATCCTCAGGTAGTGTAGATTCTAAGTTGTGAAAATCATGACCCTCTGGGGGTAGGGTGGGGCTACAATGGAGGGTCTATTTTTAACATAGGAATATATAGAGTAAATCTTTAAAAATCTTCTTCTCAGAAACCGTTAGGCCAGGAAAGCTGAAACTTATGTGGAAGCATCCTCAGGTAGTGTAGATTTAAAGTTGTGAAAATCATGACCCCCGTGGGTAGGGCAGAGCCACAATAGGGAGTTGAATTTATACATAGGAATATATAGAGTAAATCTTTAAAAATCTTCTTCTCAAGAACCATTTGGCCAGGAAAGCTGAAACTTATGTGGAAGCATCCTCAGGTAATGTAGATTCAAAGTTTTGAAAATCATGACCCTTGGGGGGTAGGGTGGGGCCACAATGGAGGGTGGATTTTTAACATAGGAATATATAGAGTAAATCTTTAAAAATCTTCTTCTCAAGAACCATTTGGCCAGAAAAAACCGAAACTTATGTGGAAGCATCCTAAGCTAGTTTAGATTCAGAGTTGTGAAAATCATGACTCCCGAGGGTAGGGCAGGGCCACAATGGGTGGGTCGAATTTTTACATAGGATATATAGAGTAAATCTTTAAAATTCTTCTTCTAAGAAACCATTTGGCCAGGAAATCTGAAATTTGTTTGGAGGCATTCCCAGGTAGTGAAGATTCAAAGTTGTAAAAATCATGACCCCCGGGGGTAGGGTGGGGGCCACAATGGGGGGCTTGGGTTGACTTTTTATATAGGAATATATAGAGTAAATCTTTAAGAATCGTCTTATCAGAAACTAATAAGCCAGGAAAACTGAAACTTGTGTGGAAGCATCCTCAGGTAGTGTAGATTCTAAGTATGAAAATCGTTACCCCCCAGGGGTAGAGTGGGGCCACAATTTGGGATCAAATTTCTACATAGGAATATATAGAGTAAATCTTTAAAAATCGTCTTATCAGAAACTAATAAGCCAGGAAAACTGTAACTTGTGTGGAAGCATCCTCAGGTAGTGTAAATTCTAAGTTGTGAAAATCATGATTCCTGGGGGTAGAGTGGGGCCACAATGGGGGTGGAATTTTTACATAGGAGTAAATCTTTAAAAATCTTCTTCTCAGAAACTAACCAGCCAGGTGATTATTTAATATTGTTTAGACTTTGGCTTCTGGATGATTCCTGGATGATTGGGTCTCACAAGGGGTTCAGAGTTTGATGTAGGTTTATATCCCATATATAAACAATTGTTCAGGATCTTTTTGAGAACTGCAATGCTCAACATGTGATATTACTATAAAATCATCCTGTGGAAAAAATTGATTTTTATTTATACAGCATCTACATGTATTATACCACATTGTCCAGATAGTTTGTATTATGACTCTATTAAGCTGATTTTATCATACCTATTGTTCCTCAGGTGAGCGATGTGGCCCATGGGCCTCTTGTTCAGCTTTATTTTGAGGATTTTGCAGTTGACCCGCTTATAAGTTGGGTAACTTTTTCAGGATAATCAGGTCACAGATTCTCAATCAAATTGACACATTTTATCAAGCATTACTACCACGGTATACTGTAAACCAACTTTTATTCGTGACAACTATATTTCGCAATTTATCTGAGATGAACTGGTTCGCAGCAACAAATTTTTGCAATAAAGTCTAATCAACACATGTGTTGTTATTAAAATAATTGGCCAGAAACTGGTTCGTGGAGAGAAATATTTGTGACGACAAGACTCTCGCGAACTTTGCGGAAATTTCTCGAACGTAAATTATAGTTAATTGGTTTACAGTATTCTAGATAAAAAAAATTATCATTGTGTGACCCATCTGTTATCATTTCTAGATGCAATGCATTTTAAATGTGTTGTCTTTAGTTAAGATATCAAATGAATATAACTTAGATTTTGAAAGATAACTGTATTTAAATGGCCATTTAATATTAATATAAACTCTTTAGACAGCAATTAAAGCTGTACAATCATCATCTCCGTGTACGCAGCCATTGCAAATGTTATTTAATAGAGTGATGCAATATTTAGATCCCGATTGCAGGCTTGATTGAATAAACCTACCACATGTTTTTCGAAAAAATTATTGAATACGCATTTTAAGAACATGATTTATTACTATTCATAAAAATAAAACAACTCATCTTGAAGATTCGCCTCACTTAAGTATATTTTTAACAATAGTGAAAATTTCCAACCACAAAACAAGCAAGGAGTGAAATGCTTATTTGAGTACCGTACCAGTACAGAATATTTTTACAGCGAGAAAGTTCTGCAGAGAATTATTTGACACAAAATTGCAAATTTGCTAAATCAAGAAGTGATAAATACAATCATGCCTATTAATCTGATTAAAAGTTGATGTCTTACATTAAAGTTTTTGGACTAAAGCCTTTTCCCCACAGCTTTTGGGCTAAAATAACACAAAAATTAAATAAGTATCAAAATTTTACAAAATTTAATAATTTGTCCCCATGAAACAACTATTAACCTGAGTGTAGTGTTTACCATTTATAAATAAGATTGTGTAAGTATAAGTTTAGTTCCAAAAATTACATTTTGTTTATATTATCTGTTGCATTTCCTTCCCAGGATGCATTTGAAGGTGTGGTGTCAGAACTGCGGAAAGAGCTTGATGCTGCACAGCGAGAGATGATCACGTCACTGTGTGAGGAAATCTCCCTGGAGAGACTAGACCTACTGCTAGAAATCCTGTTTGAGTGCATTATGCTGACTATAACAGTTCCCAAAGGAACCGACGATGATGATTTGGACATGGCCAAACTTCCGTAAGTTAAGACTGTACCCAGGTAGATTGAATATTTTGAGATATTTTATATTAATCGAATTGGTGTTGCATAAGAAAAGGTTTGTACCGAAAAATTGCCTGACACTGGTGGCATCTCTCATAAAAACTATTTGGCAGATTTGTGTCAAGTACCAGAACTCGGTGTTTAAATCTATTCTGTTCTGTTTTCTTTAAGATTTCAGCCTAGTTGATGAACATGATGCAATTTTTTTACAATTGAAAATAAGTGCAGTTAGTCATACACATTTATGTAGGTTTGCCTTTTGGCAATAAAATCTTGTAAATGTCAAACACTCAAACACAATTTTTTTAAATTAATTGTAGATTACAAGACACACTCCTGGGATACATATCTGCCCCTCAGTATGACCTTGACCTCACTTACCCAGGATGGACGAATGAACTTATAGAGAGAATTCCAAACGAAGGAGCCGATTTTGCCCCCATTCTTAATAATCAAGCAGTGGATACCTGGCTGTTTCTGTATGCTCTTTACACCATCAAACAAAGTGAAAGAAGATAATAGACAATATGACATAAAGGAGTGAATATAGCCAAATGAAAGTGGAAGGAAGAAAGTAAAAGGAAAAGCTGATAATATTGACTGTGTTGCTTGATGTTCAGTTTTGTTGATTTTTTTGCAGCAAAAGGTAGAAATGACAGACTGATTGATATGCATGGAAAAGAAATTATATAACTTAAAGAGAACCATATATTATGAAGATATGGTCATTTATTGGGTCCAAACTTTAAATGTGATAATGAATTATAAATTGTGCCAATTTTTGTAGGTTATTTATAGCTTGCCACTTTGTTTTGTTTTGAAGTACTATATAGTTTTATTCATTATGTTTAATTGTAGTTGATAATTTGTTATCTTTCATTAAAGTTTCCTGTTTAAATGTTTTGATACTGATATAATCTTAGAAAAAAATCTACACAATTTAAGTATTTAATTAAATACCAATGTGATTACTGGTAATTTGTTCCTTTGCATAATAAATACTTGTTATGAAGCTTAAACTTTAATCTGCATAACTAACCAAATCCTTAAAGCTTACTTGGAAGAATGGAAAAAAAATTCTTGTAGTTGTTTTACTTATAGCGATCACGTCATATTTTGCTGTTATTTCTACTTTGATGTGCAGGGTGAAATTATAACAAAGGGTACATTCCCTGAATTTAATGTTTGTTGAAAAAATATGGCACCTGAATGACATGTTGATGTAATACACTGACGTAAGATAGAAATGATCATGAAATATGTGCTTGAATATTATAGATGATTTTATATGCTTACTACATGTAGCTATTTTAAGGTTCAACTTGACAGTTTTTTGTGTAAATTATTTTGTTTACATGAAGTGATTCCATGGACTATATAACTACAACTTACATGTAGTGTTTAAAATCTGGGGATGTTCTGTTGGAAAGTCATTGAAGCATGGTTTACATGTACCAAATATAAACATTTATTACCAGCATATGATTATGTTTTGGATAACCAGTGCACACTGCTTTTGGAGATGAAATTGGTTTGCACCTTTTTGGGATTATTT
>WFKH01011925.1:49353216-49367094 GCA_016163765.1 Magallana hongkongensis
AGAGAGAGAGAGAGAGAGAGAGAGAGAGAGAGAGAGAGAGAGAGAGAGGATATACATGTATAGACAAAGTTAATCCATTACTTTTTCTCATATACTAGTAATTGTGTTAATTAAGGAAAATGATTTGTACATCACTGGAATATGACGAATGAAAAAACCAGTTGGGCGTTAGAGTTTAAGTCGGGGTTAAAATTAATGCACTGTAATGAACCGTGAATGATTTTTATTATATTATTTTA
The DNA here is from genome assembly GCA_016163765.1 of Magallana hongkongensis. NCBI lineage: Eukaryota > Metazoa > Mollusca > Bivalvia > Ostreida > Ostreidae > Magallana > Magallana hongkongensis. Next base: position 49,353,456 of record WFKH01011925.1, read on the forward strand.
TAATATTAAATATTTGACTTGGAACTGATCTATAATAATTTACTAAATAAGATTACAGGTGCTTGAGGACAGGACCGACCCCTCCCCCTTTCCATCGCCCCACCACCAAGTATCTAGACCCCCGTGACTTTACTCATTTTTTCTTTAAATTATCCTTTTATGACATATTTATAATTCATAATGTATACACTCATTGCAGAAATTGCTCATTTCAACAAACATTCATCGGCAGTACCTCTCAGCTGGCAGACGAAGTTAGCGACCTTGTTGTATTATATATAGAGATAAATGGGGGTGGGTGGGTGGTCGGTCACCTGTGAATAAGCTTAGCCTTATCTGACACAGCAAAGTGGGTGTGAGCGGGGGCAGTGAGGACATGCAGATTCTCTACATGCATATATACACAGTAATAGTATCGTTTTTAAAGGGGGGTGAATGTAACTGAACACCCCCGTATTTTCATTATGTAAACCACAATTAACGCAAATAGGTTTATTTTTAAAAATTCCATGAAGGCAACATTTTGCTGCCGGTGAACGTTAACTAATTGATATCAAGCAACAACTTATGAACTTGTTATCTACACATTTTGTTTGTAATACAAGCGGAATACCCAATCCAAATGCAGGAGGTCTAATCATTTGTCCCGGTTTCTAAATATTCATATCTTTTGTTTCCCAGGAATATAAAGAGAAAGTAAATTGGGCGTTTTCAGAAAATGTAAATTAAACTATACGTAATATATCTTGCTACCTGGCTACTTTCGTTTCTCAGTGTGTTTAACACATAGAGACGGTGAGATGGATGTAGAAGAAGGTAAAATGATCTATGCCTATAATTATCAACATTTTTTTTAAAGAGATTATACCACATGTACAGTACTTATACTATATTTTAAATAGACTATTCTTGAAGACATATTTTATTTTACATTTATCGTACATTATATATTACAATGTACGTATGTCCATAAAGTCCATATAAATGGTACTTAATGAGTGATGAAACAGGCACTTTAGTACTTTAGCACTTTATAATTCCCAAAATGAAATGATAATTGAAAAACACATATCGAAATTTCAGTTTAATATGCCTTGATGATAACAATATATGTACAATTCTAGCTGTATTTCTTATAAAGAATATGCGGATCATGAATGTTTGTTCGTTTCGATTCCGTTGCTTACTGACAAGTGGCGTTAAGAGTGCGCGGTTACCTAAGATGCTGTTCTGCTGAATGGGAAATTTATAAGATGCACCATTTAATTAATGTATGATTTAGAATTTACATGCATTTCCACTGTAGAGTAAGTGTCTCACTTGTTTCTTTTATCGTGATTTACTGAGTGACGGAAGTCGCCAATATGCAATATCAAATATAAGGAACATCATTTTTGTAACCGTTAGAAGTATAATTTCGATATATTATTAAATGGTCTGTAAACTTACACGTACTGCAAAACACTGCTAAATGTGTTGTGTTTTATTCAACGTGATATTGATTGAAAAAATGCGCATTTTAAAAAGGTACTTTCGTTTTTGAAATAATTCTAGTTACAGTATATTGAATGGTACATAAACACTGCTGACTGGGCAACATGACTTTTTTATGAATCATTATGATAAAAAAATTCGTTGATCTACTGGGGGCTAATCGTAGTAATACCAACATTACATATTCCTGCTTCATAAAAAAATCTCCATTATTTTTTCATGGAAAAATTGATAAATTTTGGTATTTCCATATTAATGAAGAAAGTGAAAGTGGTTTCTAAATACAAAGATATTACACTACATGTACGGCGTAATAATTGATCAGAATAAAAATATTGGTTTCATTTTCCCATAGCATTTTGATAAAATTTTTAAAAAATGGTGCTTGAGTTGTCAGGGTAATAACAATATGGATAGTTACATTGGATAATACAATGTAGGTACTTATTTTGCATTGGATTAGGAATTAGTGAACTTAAAATCAAATTAAAAAGAGGAAATTAGAATGTTTGTTTTACAAGCCTGTCAAATATAGAAGTGGTTCTACATGTTCTTGGTTGAAGTATTGTTTGATGGTGGTATTATAGTCTGTCCCAAGTTATTGCTTCCATCACTTTTTGATGATTTTTAATAAAAATACACATACCTGTGAAAGAAATGCTGTTGAAATCGATAAAAGGGGAAATATCCAAGATATCTTTATTGAAAAATTATCATTTTTCACTCATAAAAGTTCACAGGAACAAAAACAAATTTCTTACGGAGATTTATCATCTCTTCTCCATTCGGAAGTACTCGGGACACCTCGCACAATTTTTCAGCTTTATCATCCGGGCTTAATTATGGCTGATGCAATGCAAAATTCCCGTAGACTTTCTATTTTGGGATGTGTATTGAAACCTGAAGCGGTAGAGGGGGCATTTCAAAACAGATAATCTTGACATTTTTCATGTTAGTGGATGAACATAGTTTGAGCACAAAGGTATTTATGATTATCGAAATATCAAGCAAAAAGTGGTGGAAGCAAAAAATTGGGACAGAGTATAGCAAATTAAAGGATGACTATTAGCTGCAATAATGTAGCCCTCTCCCAATTTGTTTTTTTTTGGGAGAGGGCTACAACTCCATAGGATCTTCTAAATGGTGCAAGTGTGGGAGTGATTTACTCCCGCAACGATTTCGGCTCAAATCGTATATAAATGACAATAACATTTGCATTTCTTACCTGGACTCAAACATTGTAGTTGTGTATGGCATAAATTAATCCAAAAATATCAAGTATAGTCCATATATCGGTTATTTTCCGTGTATGTCAACAATACAAGTTGAATTTGTCAGCCTTGTTTACTGACCTTGATTGGTTTTATTTTGGGACAGCCAATGAGAATTCAGTAGCGGATCTTGAACTGAATATAGGAATTCCCCTATTTTAATCATAATTAACGCGGTAAATATGAATTTTCCATTATAAACCATTTCCTTAAATGATGTTAGTGACAGAACGAGGTAAGATCGCTTATTTACACTGACATTCGCGTTATCAAGCCCATCAAAACTCCAAGCGTAAATCCCATAAAATCACACGAGAACTCTCATGGCTGCTGAAAAAGATGACTGGTAAACGTGCTGATGTGTTTTATTTGGTTTTGATTTATATACGGTTAGTTTGTTCAACCTGAATCATTTTATCTAAAGGAAGTCAAATATAAAAACGATCTTTTCAGACCAAAGTCAGCCGCATGAAAAAATTAATTTTGCACCATTATGGAGATCATATGGAATTGTAGCCCTCTCCAGTAAACATCAGATATAAAAATCGGAGAGGGCTTCATTATTGCAGCTAGATGACTATTTAATCATATTGATTTTTATTTTGCAGAAGACGGAGAAGCTATGAATTGCAACAAATGTGGAAATAAAATTCAACAGAAAGACAAATTTTGTCCTGAGTGTGGAGCTAAAGTGCTTAGAGTTACTGCAGCAAGGGTAGTCCCTTGTCCCAGCACTATTGACGATGGGGTTAGGACTCGCAAACCATGTGGTGAAGAAATCAAGGAAGGGAAAAAGTTTTGTAACGAGTGTGGATGGAAAATAAACCAGTCTTGTTTTCAACCTGGTGCCAAAATGTGCTCTGGAGAGCAGAATGGAGCACCGTGCAACAACATTGTCTTTCCAGACACAAAGTTTTGTTCACAATGTGGAAAACCTCCTGACTATGAGGCACAAAATCCAGTGAATTCAGGTGGTAAGTATACATGTATAACATGAAATGATAATCATTTTGTAATTTATAACATTTAATATGAAAGAAAGAATTTGTTCTTACACTTTAATGATTTAAAAATTTGTAAGGAGTTCAGGCCCTAGGACAGGGCCAACTGAGACTTCCATAGGGAGATTGAAAAATAAGGTTGAAGATAGTTGAAATCATATTAAAAAAAAAGATGTCATGAAAATTGTCTTATTTTGATGAATTACCGTATTTTTCGAATATTAGGTCGATCCTGTTTATAGGGCGAAGGAGCCCCTTTTTATCAAACCAATTTATTCAGTACGGCCAGGTGAATTTAAGATCGTTTGTTTATCACTTCCCTGCCAAGTGTAAAAACTGGTGTTAACCGGGGGATAGTAACCTAGCTTGGAGGCATGAATACGGTAGCACATGCAACCTTGTGTCTTTGTTGTTGATTGAGTCTAAAGTACCATATAAATTAGTTCACCGGAGATTTCATTTCACCCGTTAATGTTACCATCCATCTATCAGTCTATTGTCAGTGTAATTATTCCTCATGATATTTGGATATATCCCACAGTATGGCTTAAAGGCCGAACATTTTTACCGGGTGGTAAATCTCAGGTGAGGGCGGGGCTTAATTATTAGGGGTGTGAAAGCCTCCGGGGCTTGCAGTCTACCTGCTGTCGTGAACGCTGCTAATCGTTATACACAGGAAGCTAATATTAATACACGGGAAATAAATAATTAGTCAGAATTGGTCTTAGTTTTAAATATTTTATTGCTCTTATGACCATACGAAGCGATTTTATATGGAAACGTTACGTGTCGTCCGAATTTTCTTTAAGCACATGTGTGTAAAGCACAATTGAAAAAATGCAGTAAATTAATTCTGATATAAAAATATAACTCAGTGCAATGTGTTTAGCACTTGACATTGTTTAAGCAGTTAATTTTAACAGTTATTGTTGTATAAAAACCATACGATCATTAAGAACGTGGAATGTAAAGGAAGCTATCATACCAGACGACAATCTATGGAGTTCGTTTTCCATGGAGTGACGTTTTCATGCACCAAGTTCCAATTAAGTGAATTACCAGTAAATACAGCTTTAGTAGCTCATAAGTTTGTTTTAAAAAGACATTTTTTATAAGTTTTGGAGCTGCTCATTCATCTTCATGGAATTTATTAGGTCACATACATGTACATTCAACATAATTCAAATATAAATTGTGCATATTTTCAATTACTGACTATTAATAATTATTTTTCATAATAAATTTTAATACTGGTAATGTTAAAAATTCAATTTTTAATTCCCCTTTTTATACATGACGGAAGGTATTAAAGATAACGTTGTTAATTGCTAGTAAACAGAAATCCGCGGACCTGGCCAGATCACGCTTGGACGACCACGTCAATCAAACTGGGTGCTATTGTTTCTAACTTGATTGACAAGCGGCATCATTTTGAAGTTTGTACAGGTAAAAAAGGGGGCGTTCGGAAAATGTTCGGCCTTTAAACAATGTGTACATAATCATGATAATTGTTCACACCTCTGTGTGACTTTTTACTGTGTATATACACGCGAGTCAACCTCTGATCTTATCGAAGCCTACGGGCATGAGTAGCATGTGCCGAGAGTTCAACTGTGTTTAAACAAAGTAGCCCCTACCCAGACTGATTTCAGAGACACCTGGTTTAGATTTCATCGAGAGTTTTATTTTGAATTTACAGAAAAAAAAAACTTTGTACATGTATTCTTTTATAAAAACAAATCCTTTTTTATTTCTACCTGACAATATTTTTTCCCCGTAAATACCCTTTGTACGGTTCTCATTTTACTTTTACCACGCAAAATCGATTTCCAGTTTATCGTAAGCACACGATCGAAATGCATGACAGCATGTAATAATGATCGAAAGATGATTCAGTCTTAGCGATCGAAGTAAGAAATGTAAGAAGAAATAAATTTATTCACATTTAATTTGTTTATGATGAATTACTAACAGTATATTGATAAAAACCCATACGATTTTTACACAGACATTCAAGCGGTATTATAGTAAACCCTCAAGATTTTTTTGGAGGTTTAGGGCAAGGTCCGCGTGCCAGGGAAAAATAGTATCGACCTAATTTCCGAAAAATAGGGTAATGTTCTGGAGCAAAAAATGAGTGGTTTCTGACGGTTTTTTGACTGGTAAACATCGAGCGCATGCTTGCTGAAATACCATTTTTAACTATGATGTGTATAATTATAAGAACAAAAACGAATGATGGAGAAAACGTACCCAAGAGAAAACGTACCCAGGAGAGAACATACCCAATTCCTAGGGTACGTTTTCTCCAAGAGAAAACGTACCCAGTTACGTTTTCTCTTGGAGAAAATGTACCCTTTGAAAGTCATAAATAATAGTTTTCTAATAAATATTCTGGAATGCAATAAAATGAATTATACAATAAACATTTGTATCATTTGTTGCTTTTATTTTCATATTACACAATCACGTAACTTTAATTAATTAGACAATAATTGTGTTATACACACACGCAAAAACACTGCCTGAGCAGTTTAATTAGCAGTCTTTGCGCTTAATATTCTGACTACAAGCCCATAGGGCAAGTGAGGGTACAAAATCTGGTAGCTAGCCCAAACAAAATTTTACTAGCCCAAATCAAGATCAATAAAAACAACTTGACAAAAACTCATGTTTTATGTTGGTACTACAGGAACTCAAGCTCTCTTTCAACTTCTAATTCAGTCATTTCAGTGTCAGATTCTTCAGAATCCTTATACTCTGATTCTTTCATTTCTTCATCACTTTCATCCTATAAATATAAAAACAAAGGTCAACTTTTTCTGAAGTGTAAATCTGTAAACAATATTAAAAACATTATAAAGGTAAAAGATGAATACCTCCTCTCCTGGATTAACTAATGTGGTGACTACATCAGCATCAGGACTCACACCATTATCAGTTTGAGTTCATCATCAACAGACTGTTCCAAAAGTTCAGCAACAGTAGCCACCTCTTCATCAATGCAAACTTCATCAGCCAGAACCTCGTTATTAACAGGAACCATATCTGCCACAACCTTAAAAGCCAAAGAGTAACTGACTGTTCATAATGGTCAACAAATTTCCAAACCAAAAACCTGTACAAACTTGAATAAGATCTCTGATTTTAAATTTATAAATTGAATAACTTAGCTTACTGATTGCAAAATCTGTCTTGGATTTCTCTGTTCAGCAGGACGAGAATTCTTAATCTTAGGCAAAATTCTTTCTCTTCCTACATTAAGCCCGATAATCAACGTAATCTAGCCAGGGTCTGTCTTCCTGTCAAGCTCGCTGAATTTTCCATGACGCTGTCGCTTTGTTTCCTTCTACTTCTTCTTCGCGCCAACCTTTACCTCTTTTGAAAGAACGGCCCTTTTAATCAATTTTCTTCTCGGAATAGCCCCTTCCATATATTTTAAAAAGTATCATAATGGCCTCCGGAAATAACATAATAGCCCACTGGACATGCGTGTCAATTAATTTTGGTAGCCCGATCCCGATTTTACTAGCCTCGGTCATCGGGCTACTGCTTAATTTCGAAGACTGAATTAGTCGGCAAATAATCCATTATAAATGAAATCGTTAAAAATACAGACATAATAGTTTTTATTGCACAATAATTTGAAGAACTTAAAAATGAGTATCTCAAGAAAATGATAGCACGTTTTTTGGTACCAGTATATAGACCTTAACTGTTATATACCATTATTTACTTATTACCAATTTACCATGTTATGTACTATGTATATATATAGTTTGTAAATAAAAGAAATGAATATGTCGCCTATATCAATAGTTATTTTTTTTCCATTGCTGAAATGTCTCTAGAATTGACCAAACTTTGAAAGTCTCAAAGGTCTATAGCAGACTGCTTATAACAAACTTGGTAAATTTATCAAATATTTAAAAATTATTTATAAAATTAAAGTTTAAAATTTGAGCTCAAATCATGTCCAAGTCCTATAATTATTCAATCGATACAAATATAAGGAAAACCTATCATAATGGAATCTATATTATTATAAAGATATTAAATGTATTTAAAAATTTATATTTTCCTCTATTTTTATGCATTAAAATATGCATTAAAGTACTATTAAAAACTTAAAATTTTCCTAGGGTACGTTTTCTCCAAGAGAAAATGTAACTGGGTACGTTTTCTCTTTGAACGTTTTACCCTAGGAATTGGGTACATTTTCTCCTGGGTACATTTTCTCCTGATACCCAAAAACATATTATGAAAAAATCATACTTGAGCAGACCTGCACTCTATACTATTAAAGGCAAAATATGAAGGAAAAATGACAATATTTTTGATAGTTTGCAAAATTGCAGAAATTAGCCTATTTTGGTGACTTCTATACATGGCATAAGCAAAATGTACTGTTTTTTTCAACCCCATTCACGATGTACCGGCGGGACACCAAAATTCACAGAATATGAAAATTTCTACAGTATTTTGATTTCTCGCTATATGTCGCCATTTTCCTGTCATCTCTCGCTCGTGAGAGACTGCAAAACATCACCTGTGTTTGACATGTGACCTACAGATACTTGTAGTTTACACAAAATCTCATGTGTGAAGGTGTGAAATGCCAATTGGGATGATTATCTCACTACAAATCCATATCAAGTTAAATTCCCTGATTTTATATTTCAGTGAATATAGCAAAAATTAACCCCACAAGTTAATTTCCTGCTATACAGTATTTGATGTATTATACATAGGGACAGCATTTTTTCAGCTTTTTATACCCAACTTTAGGAATGCATATTAACGAAGGTCATGCTATATACGAGACTTTTTGTTAAACTGAATGTATGGTTATGATGTCCATGAAGTCCTCTACCTAAATTGTAAAATTCATGACCCCTGAGTTTACTGTTTTTTTTCCTTTGAGCAAGAATAAAGATATTCTGAGATTCTTTTGTCTCTTGCTTCCCCCTTTTTATGAATTGATGTTCGCAAACATCAAATAATAAAAGCAGGGGTAAGAGAAGAAGAGTCTTGGATTAGGGTTTAGACTCCAAAAGAAATCTTGAAATGCAAACATGAGACTCCCTGCAGGTCTATTGGTTATAGTATTCAGGTGACCGTCAAGGCCTATGGGCTTCTTGTTACGCATATATTTAATTCAATGGCACAGTTTAAACTGGTTCACAAAGTAAAAATATATTTTGATGCTTAGTTCAGTCTAATAGTAGGTCCAAGACGCCTAGTCTAAAGATACTAACACGGTTATCGTTCATTGTAAGAAGTGAAATGCATATGTAACACAACTGCTGATTGATTAAAAGTACTTTAGTCACATGCACTTTAAATCAGGTGCTTATTGTGATGCATGTAACTGTCAGTGATTGTGTTGGCAATAACCTCCAAGTAACTTCTTGCGATTGACTTTCTGAATCAGTGTTCATGTTATTAAGTCATAATTGATACATGTTAATGTTTATTTCAGTGTACATGGTGTAATCCGTAAAATATATAATTATTAACTTTAGACTCCTTGTTTAATTTTTATGCATTCTTTTTTTTGTAGATTTGAATAGAAATGCAAACAATCCTAACATTGTACCACCAGTAATTGAGAAAGATATAGATTTAAGCCTGAACGTCGCAGCTACAGTGAGAGAAGAAAATCAGATGCTGGACTCTTATGTAGTTGTAAATACTGAGGGGAAACAATCCTCAGATTCAAATGGGAACTCACCAGATGTAAAGCAAGTAGATAAAAATTTAAAAACTCAAACATTTTCAGAGACTGAAGATAACAAAAACATCAAAATCAAGGATGAAGTCAAAAATGAGGAAAAAATGCAAGTTGATCAGGCTGCAGAAAGCACTGGTGGACAATCGTTCAAAGAATTACATTCTTCAAATAAAGAACTAGTCAAGGAAGAGAAAGAACAATCTGAAGTGGTGGATGAAAATACTTCATTGAATGATGACCATCATACTGCAAAACCATGCTCCAAGCAACCAGAAAATTTAGTCCACAAAAATGTTCCACCTCCTACAGAATCATTGACCATTTCTCATGAAACAAGTAAGCCACATAAATCTGATAGAGCCAGATTAAGTTCAGGAAACAGTACAAAAGACGAAGAGGATGAAAAATCCTCAGATATCTGGACTCCTCCTAATCAAACACCAAAGAGTGTTGTCTTATCCACAGTTGAAAATCCTGCAGATAAAAAGGACCATAAAACAGAACATGATTCAGAAGAAAGACAAAAACCAAACATTGCTCACACTAAAGATAATGAAACAGTTGAGATGGACATAGAGGAATCTGATACAGATTCAGACAGCAGTAGTGAAGAATCGCAGAAAGATGAAAGCAATTTTGAAGCTGGTGGACAAAAGCCAAAGAAGAGACAAAAGAAGCGAAAAAAAGCCAAAGAAAAGTATTTGAAAAAGTTAGAGAGAAAGGAGAGAAATAAAACAAACAAGGAAAATTCAGACACTGCTGTTGATGATTTTAACAGGCCCTCTAAGAAAAAAGAGCAAAGAAAAGGGAATGAGAGCAGTTCGACAACTCAAACACATCTTGAAAATACAACGTATTCATCCACTTCAAAAAGTAGTTTATTTACTTCTGGTTCAGAAAGTGAAGGACAGCTCCTTCAAGCAAAGCAACCTGAAGAAGGACTTCAGAATGGCAGCAGTGTAGATTCAAAACAATACCAAGTGAGTAAACCTGTTCGAGTTTTATGGTTTTTTTTCTCCATCTCTTTGTTATACCTGCACTTTCTAAAGAAAGTTCGGGTATATTGTTGTTACCCTGTTCCGTCCGTCCGTCTGTCACGTTTTACTTTCTCAAACTGCTCTTACATCTTATAAACCAGCAAAGTGAACTTTCTGAGTTTGATTTGGGGTATCATGTTGTTTTGTAAAAAGGTTTCAAAAATTCTCTGGTACTCCTGGGGGTCAAATAATTGGTAAAAAATGATGTTTTTTCACAAAAAACCTTCTTCCTCGAACTCCTCCTACATTTTCAACAATAGAAAAATCATCTTTTGGAATATTTTTTGGGGGATACTATAGATGCACAATAAGGTTTCGGAAATTTCAATTTTATTCTGGGGGTCATTTTGTGGCTGAAAAATGACCTTTTTTATGGCGTCGAGCGAAGCTCGAAAGCCATCTAGGGATCGTACGGCCGGAAGTTGCCAATTTTATTAAGGAGCTGAACAACTCATTCGCAGAAAAGAGTGCAAAGTTTTCTTATGTGTTTGAAGAAAAAAAGATGACATACTTCCATTTCGAGCAGAACTGTACGTCAACAAAACAAGTTGGCAGATACAAAAATGGTTGATGTCTTTGATAATGTTCATATTTTATTGTAAACAATATGTCTGTGTTTCGGCGGATGAATACACTTTTACCGAAGAACATGCGATAGTTAGGCCTACATACTCAATTTGTTTATGAAATATACCTGCCTGCAAAACAGATTATTTTGTTTCCATATCGAATGTTGACAATGCACAAATGTTGATCTTTTAGAAACAAAACTTCCTACATCGGTGATAAGTATATCTACAACCAAAAGTAATTCTTAACCATCTACTTTCACTTCGTAAACAACATGAATGGGTGCTTTCTTATTTCTACCCCTGTCCTTTTCGGCCCGTGTCATTTGGACCCATGTGAATTTTAAATCAAATTGATTATAAGAGACAGAGTGTTTATCAGCAGTATACAATATAAAGAATTAAATACAATCATACTTTTAATACACAAATTTATTCTATTTGGATAGAGAAAAAATATCTGAAAAAAATTTTAACTTCTAAGAGATTTTTAACTAACATTCAAAATTTTTTAAGAATTAGATGAGTCAAATTGTAATGAATTGTAATTTAATTAAATATGTAATAAAAAACATAATTTTTATTTATTTGAAAGTAGTCAACTAATGTATTTGTCTTTATATTTGTTTTTAAAAAGTAAGTATAATTGATACCTATTTTCTAAATGAAGGGTCAATAACCAAATTAGAATGATTTCTGGAAAAAAAAAAATCATACTTTATTTTGATTTTTCCGTATTAAGTTGACTGCATAAAATCCATATAAAATATCTGTTTTGTTAAAATTGACCATCCGACTCAATTTTTATAAACATTATTCTCCAGCAAAACAATAAGAAAAGTTGATCTCAAGTTAAGTACATACAGAATCATACTTTGTTTTAAGGATTTTTTTAATCTATAGTACCTAAATGTATGTGTGATCAATGAAGGAGAACTATAAACAACACAAACAAAAAAATATGCATTTTTGTTAAGTCAGGGGTTTATTTTGAAATTTAAAAAAAAATATTCAGGTTTTTACTCTTCAAATTAATGTCAACTCGACGCCATTGTGGCCCTTCAGGCCTTTGATTTTACAAAAAATCTGGTTTCAAAAACGTCAACATTTTTTGCAGTAGCCATATGATTGGGGGTGTCATTTTAAAGTGTGATCGGGTTTCAGAATTTTTTTTTCTACCACAGGAATCGGTGGGCAACAAAAAATGACGTTTTTTTGCAAAAAAAGGATGGTTCCCATAACTCCTCTTACAACTTTTGGAGTAGCTATGTCATCTCTTGGGATATGATTGGGGCTGTCCTATAGATGTGCAATAAGGTTTTACACATTTAAATTTCATCCAGAGAGTCAAATAGTAGCAAAAAATGACGTTTATCACTCCTAAACAAGATGAAGTGACCCTATAGAGCATTAATTTAAATGAAATTCAAAATTACTGATATGATTGTAGTGTTTTGGCAATTTTAAAATTGTTTGTAATATTAAATTTTCTTTTTTACATATTTTTACATAGTATGGTAATTATGGTAATGTTTTGGGAGTTTATTAAATTTAACAAGCTCATCAAAGAAAATCATAGTCCTATGGGATCAATTTTCTGATATGGAGTTGCATGTACTAGAGGAGAAAGTGAGGAAAATTTGAAACAACTAATTGCATCTGTCAAGACTCTTATTAGAAAGATATTCAAAGTTTTATCAACAGAAGAGCATTGCTTGGCTACTGGTATTTCCATTTTCTGCAAAGGGAGGGGTTATTGTCATTTTGTTGGTTTTTCTTTAAAACAATTAAATAAAAAAAAATATCATCAGATACATAAATTTGTAGATGTATTACTGTTATATATATGTATTTACAGTGAAGTTTGACAATTTTGATTTTAATTTTTCTTTGTTAACTAATTTTTTCTTACAATTCTAGAATTTTTTTTTATTTGTATGTGTTGCAAACCTTTATTATTCAATTCAATTATTTGTCCCATTTGAAATTAGCCTTGCGGAGGTATTAGTCCCATTAAGACAGTTCTACTTTATATCTGAGGTGATAAAAGCTATAGGTGTCATATTTCACCTAAAACAACACAAGCTAACACCCCAGTTTAAGGGGCTAATTACCAACTTAATCAGTCAGTTCAGTTCTTTATTAACTTTAAGCTACACAGCTTATCAGTACAATAAATATAAACAATATACACGTACAGGTAGGTTAACAGGAGAATGTGGCAGAAGTGTACATATGATATCAACATCTAATTTGCATTAAGTAAATCTTGTCTTATTTTCAAACTAAAGTGAATAAATTTACCCAGATTACATAGTTCTTTCACATTTTCAACATTAAAAAGTTGCAAAAATTTACACATTGAAGGTTTTTTCCAGTAATAAGGCTATGTATTTTTTGCGATAGCCTTCGTATATGGGACATATTAAAATAAAATGAAATTCATCTTCAATAGAATTTGAACATAAAAAACATTTTCAATTGTGTCTTTCAATATTATAAAATCGACCTGTTTCTATTGACAATTGATGCG
>WFKH01011925.1:49403557-49414540 GCA_016163765.1 Magallana hongkongensis
AGCTTTTCTGGCTGATCAGTTTCAGAGAAGAAGATTTTTAAAGATTTGCTCTATATATTCCTATGTAAAAATTCAACCCCCCATTGTGGCCCCACCCTACCCCTGGGGATCATGATTTGAACAAACTTGAATCTACACTACCTGAGGATGCTTCCACACAAGTTACAGCTTTTCTGGCTTATCAGTTTCAGAGAAGAAGAAATTTTAAAGATTTACTCTATATATTCCTACATAAAAATTCGACCCCCCCAATGTGGCCCCATCCTACCACCTGGGATAATGATTTGAACACAGTTGAATCTACACTACGTGAGGATGCTTCCACACAAGTTTCAGCTTTTCTGGCCAAATGGTTTTTGAGAAGAAAATTTTTGAAAGTACCAACAAATTTTCAATGATTTTTTAATTATCTCCTCTAAAAAGAGGGCGTGGCCCTTCATTTTAACAAACTTGAATCCCCTTTACGAAAGGATGCTTTGTGCCAAGTTTGGTTGAAATTGGCCCAGTGGTTCTGGAGAAGAAGTCGAAAATGTAAAAAGTTTATGGACAGACAGATGGACGGACAGACAGACAGACAGACACCGGACAAAGTGATCTGAAAAGCTCACTTGAGCTTTCAGCTCAGGTGAGCTAAAAAAGCATTTGACCTATCTATCAAATTATGAGACAATACATGTACAGGTGACTCTCGATGGTCCATGGGACCAAGAAAAAACTTCGAGGCATCAAAAGTTCGAGTTTTCAAGAGTTCGGAATTTTCCAATTTGTTTTAAATTTAGTCTTACCAGATGGTACACTTTCATCTTTAGGAATGTTGTTGTTGGTTTTTTATATTAGCTCAAAAAGTTTCTTCACCTATATTTTTCAACTCTTAATTATTTTGAAGATACATATTTTACTTGACATTGTTGACAAAAGTGATCATTATTTGATAAAATGCATACTCAAACTGACAGTTAAAATTTTTCTTGTGATGTTACTCACATGTAGTGCAATGTACTGACTACTTTAATATGCTATATTAAGTTTACACCTTTATGAGGTACAATCTAATTAAAATTAGAACTTCCATCCGCTCCTTTGTTTTTGATATGTCGTGTGGAAGATCTCTTCCACACGACATATCGAAAACCGATGAGCAGAAGGAAGTTCTAATTTTAATTAGACTGTATGAGGTACTACATGCATATGCATTTAAATATTTACTATTTAACTTACCGATTACTAGTACTGGCCGTAACTTCAGCATAGCTTTGTGGTTTATTCTCTTTGTTTGAGACTGAGGGATCATTTGGACCCTAGAAAGAAATTTTGAATAACTGTTCATAAAAAAAGTTTCAATTGAAAACAAGAGGCCCATGACCTTATAGGTCACCTAGGTATACTGCAACTCTGTGAAACCTAAATATACTCATGTAAGCTACAGTTAATTAAGCAAAAAATGACTATATAAATGTAATTAGTTTGTGTATTAAACATAATTATACCTTACTGTTAGTTTCTGGGAGAGGTTTTAAAATATATTGATCACTTCAAGGAATAAGTGGATGAATTAAGAATCTTGTCTAGGTACTTACCAGACTGCTCTTTGATCAATCTTGACATGATATGGTCTAATTAATATTCAAGGGCAAGAATTTTAATGGATCTTTGAAGATGCAGTTTTGTGCACAGGTGCTTGAGGACAGGACCGACCCCCCTCCATCCTCCCACCTCAAGTATCTAGACTCCCAGGACTTTACTCATTTTTTTCTATAAATTATCTTTTTATGACATATTATAATCTAATGTATTCAATCATTGCACAAAATTACTTAAAACAAACATTTTGAAAAAAAAAATCATATCCCCTCTATATATAATACAACAAGGTAAAAATTGTGATTTCATCTGCCAGCCAAGAGGTACTGCCAATGAATATTTGTTAAAATGTGCTATCAAACTACAACTACCGGTAAAAACAGTGATCTTATGTCGTAGCCCGATAGTTCTTTACACTGAATATCTACATGAAATTGGTCAGGGGGTCACAATTTAAACAAGTTAGAGTCTACACTATCAGAAGATGCTTACATAGTAATATCAGAACTTGTAGCATTGTAGTTCTTGAGAAGAAGATTTTTAAACATTTCCCCTATATATTTCTGTTAAACTTTGAACCCCTCTTGGGGCCCCAGAATTCCCTTCCTTAGGGATGTTTTTACCAAGTTTAATTAAATTTGGCCCAGTCTTTCTAGAGAAGAAGTCAAATATATGAAAAGTTTACAGACAGATGGATACACAGACAGACAAATAGACAGACAGATGGGGAAGGATGGGCAGACGGACAGACAAACAGACGACGAACAACAGGTGATCAGAGAAGCTCACTTGAATCTTTGGTTCAGGTGTGCTAAAACTGATACAATTATGTTATATTGGATCCTTCTAAATGTATAGAGGCATGCAGTTACAGTGTCTGAGAAAGAGATCAAACAGACTGATGGAAAGACAGTGATGATGATAAATCTATGGATGATAAAATATGACATGCATAATTTAAATTAAAAGTAATTACCTTGTTTGATCCTGCAACATCTGTACCATTTCCTTTCAAAAACAGTACTGGTATTTGAACTCGTCCTGGTTGATGGGAGCTTGTGTTATTTGCTTTATCCCCTGTAGCAGCTGATGTAGGCTGAGTACTTTCTTTCTCTGCATTCATTTTTTCATCTTTTTTGGGTGCCTGTGATTTTAACTGTTCATTTTTCTCTGTTTTTCCCTTCTTATCAGCTGTTTTTGAAACATCAGATGATGAGTTTTGTACAGCAGCTATTTCTCTCTCTGGTTTTTTCGAAGAACCTGTTTTTAGTTCCTCTTTTTTGCTATCAGAAGGTTTAGGTACCAACTGACCTTTTTTCTTTTGATATCCAAACTTTTTTTTCTTCTTCTGTGCTAAATGCTTTTTGTTTTTCTTTTTTCCCCTTTTATCTGTACCTTCATTTTCCTCATCATTGTTTCCATTTTCTTGTTCATCTTTCTTGTCACCATCATCATCACTATCATCATCATCATCATCATCATCATCATCACCACTATCATTCGTGTTTTGATCTTCCTTTTCCCCAGTTCCCTCTTCACCAGGATCCTGCTTATTCCCATTGTCATCATTATCTGATTGGTTTTCTGACAGGTGAGGTTTCTTGCCAACCTCTGGAATGTCTCTGTCAGGAGATTTCCTCTTTCTAACATCCAATGTCTTTAGGGCATCAATCACTTGCTGCTCATGTCCACCATCTTGACTCCAAGTAGGCTTGTACACTGTGTTCTCTGTGGAGAGTGTTCCACTATCTCGTACTTCATGTTCTGCTCCTTCATTCTGGCTTGGAGTAGCTTGGGGTTTCTCTTCATTCTTAGAAGAAAGTGTGCCCATATTACTTGATTCACTTAAGGCACTACGAGTTTCATGAGAAAAGCTGATTTCACCTCTGTGTGATATCTCCATTTTTGGAGTAGATCCTTCACTTCCTGTTCCAGTGTTATCATTAGTAGTGTCCATTCTATTCTCTTGTAATTTTTTCAGATTGTCAGTTTTCTCATTTGTTGTATTTTCACTTTCTCCCTGTTCTCCAAGACCATCAAGTTGTACATGCTCCATTGATCCCCCAAATGAAAGATCTACAATATCCATGGAATCCATAATTCCCTTCTCTTGAAAATCTCCCTGTTGTTGCAATTTTGAGTCCTGAATACTTGTAGAAGAATCCAAGTCTCTGGCTAAGTTAGCTAACTGACCATTGCAGAAATCTGAACTGTTCTCTAGATTTACTGCTTCATCATAGCTGTGGCTCCTCTTCACTGGTGTTTCCCCCTCGCTAGAGCTAACTGACACAACTTCAAAGTCCATGTCTTCACTTACATGATCATCTGATGTTTTGTTCTCTTGGACATCTTGGTTTATAGCTCCACCAATCAAATCTTTTTCTGGTTTTGTTAAAACAGTTTTCTCAACAACAGCTGAGAATGTGAAAAAAGTCATCATTAAAATTTTAAATATTTAAATCAAGTAAGTGTAACTATAATTAACTTTTCAAATACATGTATTCGCAAGTGACTGTATATTGTAAATATCAGCTAGTATGTAATGGTTTTAACCTGTACAGCTGTTATAGATGCATCTGATAAAGTTGACAGAGAAAGTTCATGCAACCATATTATCAAAAAAATTTCTCATATTACTCAGCTTCATTTATACACATGCATTGTCAAAAGGTAATTATATAGTACCGATATAAAAATTCACTCGAAATACATAATTGTACAAGGCACAACTCCTAAAAAAAGATTATTAAAAAGATATTTAAAAAAAATACATTAAATATCAATAAGAGTCAAAAATTTCACTATACCTGATGCAGAGGCCTTCTCCTGAGAAGGCTGACCTTCTGGAGGCTTCCCACACTCTGAACAGAACCTGATATTTGGTGTTACTATGTTGTCACATGGCTCTCCACTGGATTTCTTTCCATCACACATGGCAGCCCCTGGCAGAAAGGCTTTTGAGGATATCCGCCAGGCACACTCATGGCAAAACTTGTTGGAGCTTTCGATCATGGTACCACATACTGTAGTTCTTCTGCCATCTTCAACTGTGTTGGGACAAGGAATAGTCTGAATGTCCTGACTTGCTGGCGCCAACACCTTCTTTCCACATTGTGAACAAAACTTCCCACTGCCTTGCAGTGTGAATCCACACTCACAAAGCATTCTGGATTATTTTTCCTACAAAACAGAGAAAATTTGTGAATTAATTTCACACTAGATACTACATGTAACTAGTGGACAACAGATGGACAGACAAATGGAAAGAGTTAGATACTAAATAGATCGATAGAAGGCCACTTATCAATTATTTTAATTGTACTCTACATTAAAAGGGATGCATAGTCCTGATTTGAACAAAATTTTCTTTTCCCATTATTATACATGTGGTTACAAACAGTAGCAATGCTTTAATTATGTTGACTTCATAGTTAGCAGCAAATAGAAAAAATACTGATTCAAAGATGTTTTTACTACTATACAACCCATCAACCTACAACTCAACAGCTGATATCCAAATTTTGGCTTCACGTCAAAATTAATTATAAAGCATTGTGATCAACAAAACATGTAAAATAAAACTGATCTTAAAAAAAAAGTTTTAGCACAAATTGCGACCATGCCCTTTTAGGTAACATTTTATATGTTTTAAATGAAAGATTATCGTTCATGACAAAAATTGTCAGAATGATAACCCATTTTTCCCCCTTAGGCCATACCAATTTGACATATAGTTCATCAGACTTGGTGCTTCTAATTTTGAGCATATCAAAATTTAATATAAAAAAAAAAATAAAGTTTAACACACCTGTGTCTGAAAATATCCAATATAATTTTTTTTTCAACTTTTTATACCAATTTAATTTCTGTACCAATCGCACTTTAGACCCTGACACACATGGTAGAATATTAAAGAACTGCGATGCTTGGGAAAGTGCAACTGTTTATAATGTTATTTGTACTTACAATGCCTATAATCTTTATATATAGGTACCATGCATGGTTAAAAACAAAATATGTGGTCTTATATTCTTATACTGCAAGCAGAGGGAATTTTTAAAGCATTTTTCAATGCAGCAACTTTTATACAGAGAACATTGACTGCCATCATCGCAAACTACGGCCAATTTGTGACATATGATTGTGGTTGCATGAGATGAGAATATTTCGAAGTTCATTAAAGTATTAACCAATGCTAGTAAAGCATAGTCGGAGATTGACCTTTGACGTGACCTTTGATCATCCAATCGCAGTTTTCATAAAACATGTTGATAATTGTTACCGTATCAGTAACAGTGCACTGTGTTCAAAAATAAAAAACAGTTTGAACATGACATAACAGATGACACATGAATATTAAACTTTACGATACTTTATTAGGGCTGTGTATTGGTAAAGATTTTCCGATACGATATGATACAATATTTTCAGATGCGATATCCGATATATTGGATTTACAATTTAGTTAAGCATTATCAAGAATAAAGTACTATAACAAATCAAAATTACAGTGGTTTTAATGGATTTTTTAAAATAAAATAACAAAACAAGCACTCACTCTGTCTTGTTTGAGTCGATGAGAGTAACAGAAAAAGAGTCAGTTAGGTAACTTATCATATTTCCATATAATACCAGGGACATATGTACATGTATATGATACTATATATGAACTGATCATTATTTTGATGAAGAAAAGGATATAAATGATCAGGGGATCTATAGTTACTTAGTTATTCATGGATAGGTATTTATAAGCATTGAAACTCTCATGCTACAACTCCTTTTAAAATCAAATTTTTATTTAGAAATGCAATAAATTTTACAATTTCAGGGATCAGCACTTTTGTGTTTAAATTTCTATCAATTTTAATATCGTTTCCTCCTTTTAAATTTGTCATTTAGGGACGAGTTCTATGCCGTCGAATATAGAGTTGTAAAATATGAAAGAAAAAATTAAATTCATCCATCAAATAAACGGCAGGCATATAGAATTCCACGGCAGGCGTATGAATTCTATACTTTACATAAGTTACAAATGTACGTAACTCTACCAAACATTGAACATTATTCCTAACTTTGGGCTAATTAATTATTATAAAGTCAACTTTATATTTTAGTATGATAAGTTTAGTTAAGTAAAGTTAAATATCAATGAAAAAAAATGAAAATTATCCATCAGGTAAACAGATTTTCTCGTCAGGCCTGTTTTCCCCAACAGGCGTGTTTTAGTTTGACCGTGGAGAAATAAACAAAATACTTGTACTAACGACTGTATTTATTGTCTTATCGGTCTTTTACAAAACATATAATACATTCAGTGATTTTCTTTAAGCTTGTTCTTTAAAATATACTAGATACTAAACGTGCTCATCATACTGGAAGCCATTTCTAAATTAGTAACTTCGATCCCGACCTTAAAAAGCGCAAATTTCAAACCCGACTTTATATTAGCGTATCGTCAAAACTGTGTATCGAATATCGCTGGACAGTCGTATACCGGTACATATCGATATATCGATATATCGACACAGCCCTATACTTTATGTGTTCAAGTTGCCTTTGGTAGGAGAGATCTATGCAGACTCCGGACCCTTGAGACAAAGCATATCATTATTATCATGAATAATGATGTTTGTTCGATCAAAATTAAAGAAATCACTAATAACAATGCAGCTGAGAATGGAAGACTGGGCATACCCCTCGCACTATGCAAAGACAGAAGAAATGAAAACAAATTGCAATTCCAACATATATCATTACAGACATGACCAATAGAACGTAGATTCACAGATTTTCATGTCTTAAGAATGCTTTCAAAAATTATTCTTTCTATAGAAAAATTACTCGAAAATGAGATAATTATTTGATGGACATTTGTTGGATAGAAAATGACACAAAAGTTTTCACATTTCCATAATGCACTTGGGTAAGTTGACAATTCACATGACACATGCTGAATTAATCAAAGGAAAGGGCTTGATATTCAAAATCAGTGCATAAACTTTGTGAGAACAAGATATCTGTGAGGCAATGCTCAATAGTAATACCCCAGCTCTGATGTGAATATACAAACGAAATAAGCAAAGTCCACATTTAACAAGAAGTTGACTTCTGATTTGAACAAAAATAGATCCCACCAATTAACAAGCCTATATAAACAAAGAGTGTGTTAAAATTTCAAGCATCTGAGATGAATAGTTGCTGAGAAAAATTGACGAAAGTTTGTTCAAAATTTAGGCTAAAAATAAAAAGTTGTCATTTAACAGGAAGTTGATGTCTGGTTGGTACAAAAATGGATCCCACTAATGGCCACTATATGGAATGCCTATTAAAAGAAACCTGCAATGAATAGTTGCTGAGAAAAATGCAACAGAAATTTTTGTTACAGACAGACAAGGGTAAAACAGTATACCCCCCTCTCTTTTGGAGCGAGGATAAAGTACAGGTGAATCTCGATAACTCGAACTTCAGGGGACCATGACTAAACTTCGAGAGATCAAGAGTTCGAGAGATCGAAAGTTTAAAAAAATACGGAAATTTTTGTTCCGATCATTTTGGTTCTAAACTTATAGAAGCCGGAAGTTTATATTTATAACATGGAATTTTCAAAGATAGTCTAACATGGTTTCATTCATATTTTCTGCTACAATACTTCAATTTAAGCAGTACAGAACTTAGTTATGTGTTTATTAAGTGTTCTTTTTCACTTTAAAAAACTTTGATGTATTTTATGTTTTCTAAATCACAGAATATTTTAAATAACGAGCGGTTTAATTTACCACAAGTTGTTGAAATAAATAGATTAGTAACAAATTAAATATCTACCTATTGATGGAAGCAAGGAGTAGTGTCACTTACGTAATTAACCAATTAACACTACCGCGCTAGCCCCAGGCGTTCAGTTGATCATCCAGGTAAGGTATATGTGGAGCTATAATTACACGCTTGATTGGTCGCGTGTGTACACAGCAACCACTTCGAGTTATCAAGAGTGAAAAACAATGAAATATGTATAACGGGACCCAGGTTTTACTTCGAGAGATCAAGAACTTCGAGAGATCAGAGTTCGAGAGATCAAGAGTAAATTTGCTTACTTATATAGAGAAAAAAATCAAGACCATGATTTCACTTCGAGAAATCAAGAACTTCAAGAGATCGAAGTTCGAGCCATCGAGTGTCACCTGTAACAGTTTTAGAAAACATCATAGAGGACAATCTATTGAATGACCATATTGTAAGGTGTTTTGAGAATTTGTTATTCAATTGTCTGGCAAATTTGTGGGCAGTACAAGGCCTCTATACTCTGTCCCAAGATATCCTTGATTCACATTTTGCTTAATTTCTCAAAAGTATGAAAAATTTCCAAGATTTCTCAGTTGAAACGCCCTGCCCCGTTACCGTAGCTTATCAGGTTTCAATACAAGGCTAAAAAATGTGATGTCTACGGGGATTTTGTATTGCAGTAAGCCCGGATGATAACGTTGAAACATTGCGCAAGGTATTCCAAGTGATTCCGAAAGGAGAAAAGATGTAAACATTCCCCATTATAAATCTCCGTAAGAAATCTGTTTTCGATCCTGTGAATTTTTTCGAGTGAATAATGATAATGTGTCAATGAAGATATCTTGGAAATTTTCGCTTTCATCGAATTTAATTGCACTTCTTTAACAGGTATGTATATTTTTATTAAAAATCAATCAAATGTGCTGCATAAATATCTTATGCAGGAGGCAGGGACTTTTGGAGGAAAATCTTTAAAAATACCTGCTCATTTACATGTATGTTGCTGAAAAATTACAAGTGATGTCCTCAAACCCGAAAGTTGTTTTATTGATTCAAACCAATATCAACAAAACTAAAATAATAATGTTATTGGGCCTACAAATGTTATCTAAAAAATTCAGGTCTTTATTTTTAAAGTACTTGCTATTTGAAATCACACTTGTGTCAAACATTATAAATTTACTTGTATTTTCTGGCCTCATTTTTTTTTTAATCCTGTGAAATGGAAAAAATTGTAAAATAATTTTGATTATTAAAAATCCGAAGAACTATTTAACAAAATGGTATGGCCTTAATCAATTTCACTTTCTGACAATTGGAGATCATATCCACAGATTCTACATGCTTTAATTTCCTGGACTGCCAATATAATAGCAACAAGTGCATTTTCCCAATTGATTACAAGCTCTTGGAATTAATGAAACATACCTCTTAAACCTCAACCTTTAAGGTTGCTCATAAATTCTATTCAACAAAAGATCTCAAGAAACATAAAAATCCCAGACAAATGAAAATAAAATAAAATGATGCAAAAGCAATGTCAATTGATACAAAGGGCTCCGTTTAGTAAATCTCGATCACATTACATATTAGATAGAATGTTCTATCGTTAAAATGAGCGTAGCCTGGTCACGGTAAGATTATTCTTTCTATATACATATATACAATATGATGTACCATTACCTGCAAATTATGATGTAATCATATTGGCTGCAGCAAGATATCTTATTACACGGATATATGACTTAAAGGTAAAATCCTTCTTTCGTTTTAGTAATGACCAACTAATGATTTTTTTTTCCATTCTAGTTTTTGGAAACTTACACTTACAGATAACAAATATTTAATCAAATGAGGTCATCATCGATTCCAATAATTCAAAAAGAAACTACTTACGGCTGCCTATAACATGCACATGTGCACGTCACAGATAAAATAAACAAAATATCGAAAGTCGCAAATAACCCTGTTATGTTTTCAAAATTCAAAAGAATCTATGGCAACTGACAAGCACCCAACAGCTGAAGGGACTTCGACAAAACATAGCATACAGTCTTTCTGTCTAAAACAGTTAATTATAGAAAATTATTGGACCTCTACTAACTATTATACGTACCGTCCTAGTTCATGTTTGTCTCAGACAATGACACGCTAAAATTATGATACGATAATTCTCTGCAAGTTAGCTAAGTAGTTACTTTCGTTTTGATTTCGGCAAAATGGCAGTCGGAACTCCTCGGATGTACTTTGAGTGAACGAGACATCAGAGAAGTACCGAGTTGAACAGGCGCGGGAAGGATGACGGGGGAGGGGGTTATAATATGTTTTATGCTCCCTTCCCGGAAATATTTTAAGGGTTGAAATAACACACTTTCAAAAAGAACTCCAATCAGGTTTTCGTTTAGACAGTAGTTCATATTGAAGAACAAACGCAATTAAGTTTTTAAAATAATAAAATTGGTCCTACTTTTTCCCCCATTATAATTCAAAAGCTTTTCGTACTGACCAATTTCCTACACGCTATAAACTTACACCAAATTAATTTGAAAGTAACTACTTATAAGGAAAAAAACTATAACAGGCACGTAGCATCGGGGGGGGGGGGGGGGGGGGGGGGGG